>BMAW01058645.1:519169-669899 GCA_019974015.1 Nephila pilipes | reverse complement strand
TATATATATATATATATATATATATATATATATATATATATATATATGTGTGTGTGTGTGTGTGTGTGTGTGTGTATGCATGTGTGTGTATGTTATATGATCAAAATATCAAAATTATAATTCCCAAAATTTCAATTATATTCAAATTCAACATATCAAGCATAAAATCATACATTAATGTCTCAAAAGCTTACATATTTAAAGAAATCAATAAAAAACTAAGTAAGATTAATTTAACTCACATAAAATTATAATAATTAGTTCAACATACTAAAATCAATATTAAATTGAAAAAAAAAAGCATTAATTAACTGAAAAATTAAAAGAGAAAGCCTAGTAAAAGAAAAGCAAAATTTAGAATAATGGAAATAATTAATACTGTTCCATACTTTGAAATGGAATGATGTGTGTTTATAACGCTGTTACTGATCAAACCATCCCTCTTCAATGAATTACAAGTTTGTTTCAGTGAATAAAATATGATAACAAACCAAAAATTAGCAAATTCAGAAAACCAACCATAGCAAAGAAAACAAAGTAAACCTAGTAACAACCAAATCAATTTCAAATAAACAACAGCCATAAAAATTATAAATAAATAAATATTTACCAAACCATACAACATATTAATTAAACACACACACACATGCACATATATAATAATAATAATAATGACAATTTGATAGAGTAACTATCAAATTTAGAACTGTGACTAATTATTTCAATACATATATAGCAAAAGAGATGGTAAAATCTAACAAAAACTTTAGAAAATACTATAGATGATGTTGATAAAAATAATTATAAATGAAACATTGTAAATAGTTAAAAATAAAATTATTAAAAATAGTTATGAAATTATTAATCTTGTTAATGATAAAAATATTTCCTTTATTCATAGTTATCATTTTGAAGATTTGTTTAATTCAATATGTTGAGAGAATTCAATTAATGTTATCACGGTTATTTTTTAAAAAAAATTACGAATCAACGATTCTATATCTTATTAAAACTTTTTATAATCTAAGAAAAAATTAAATTTCTTATTGATCTTGTATTAAAAGAAAACTAATTTTTTTTTGTAATGATAAAAAAATGTACTTAAATTAAAGGAATATCACAGCAACAGATTTGCTAATATTTACTTACATTTTCACGAACAAAATCTTAAAGATAACAATAATTTCATTTAGTTTATATGTATTACTGAACATATCTTTCAAATTAAATTTAACCCAGAGTTTAAGATGAATATATTACTTTATTCTTTTAATTTAAATAAGAATAAAGCTATGCAAATTTTTATGAAGCATATTTTTTGCATATTAATTAAAAAATTGTAGATAATAGGATTATTAGTAAGATTTTTGAAAAAAGAGACAATTTCTTTTCCTTAACAAATAAAGTTCATTGCTTTGATAGCAATTAAAGTTTAAATATATATTTAGAAATAGTTACATAATATTTTACTCAGAAATATCAAATTAGTTAATATGCCTTTAAATTTTCATTTGATATGTTAAAATTTTTTTTACATTATATGTGCTAAGACTTACTACACTATTAATGTTTTAAAAACAAATTTAAAATACCAAAGCTACAAAATAGATTGATTTTTAAAATAAAAAATTAGAATAAATTTTTTCTGTAATAACAAAATTTTTATATCTTATTTTTTTTTTAAAAAAAAAGCTAATGTTTAGTTTTTAAATAAGTTTAAAGAATTTCTTATTTGTTATCAATTTCTTATGTATTGTATTTCTTATTATTAAATTGTTTTTCAAATTTATTTTATTTTTTAAGAACATCATATTTTTACAATACTTACATTATTGTCTTCCGGTTTTCATTTTGTTTTAATACTAGCTTGTAGATGGCGTTACTCTCTTTTACCTTATTTTTTTAGTTAAGAATAGGAATTCAGTCAACCATTTTTTTCTTCTTGTGCTTATGTGTTGCTGTGTTCATAATAAGTTTGCTTGTTTATTTTAACGTGTAATCTTTTTCAATTTTTGTGTTTTATAATTTTGTTGCGTTTTATGTTATAAGTATTTTTAGATTTTTCTAGGATTACTAGTTTATTTTCTTTTTGAATTATTTCTTCTTGAATTAGATCTTGAATTAGATTTTGTTCATTTGTATCTCTAACTTTATAACAATTTTTATATAATGTAATTCTTCAAGGGAACAATTTGGCCAATATTTCTAGAAAAGCCCTGCTTACAATAATTTGTAACCTGTTTTGCATTAATGATGTTACATTCCATTCTCTTACTGTTCTTCAATTTTTAGATGTTTCAATTTTTCAATTTCTGAATCTCTTCTATCAATATTTTTAGTTGGTAACATATTAAATTTCATTTCATTTATTTGCTTAAAAAGTTATCTGTAATATGTAATGATTTTCTTTCATAGTTAACTTTGTATTTTTATTTTTAATAATTACTCTTTATTTGGAAAGATTTACTTATAAATTTACGTAGATGCAGTTTGGTATATATGATTCTTACTCAATAGTATATTAAGTGTGTCTTTACTTTTTACTTCTTTAATTTAATACTTTTAATTTTTTGAAATTTATTCTCCAAAGTTATTTCTCATTATAATGTATTATTACTTATTTACTCTTAATTTTCATTTTATAATTGTTGACATTGAGATGAATTATATATTCAACTGTTTTGATTTGATCAAATTTTAAAAGTCATTAAAAAAATTTTTTTTATGGGTAAGTAATTTTCATAATAATAAAAAACAATGTCAAAAGAGTGTAAAAGAAAGCGAAAATCTTACGCGATCGAGGAATAACTGGATGTCATCGAACGAATTCGGAAGAGAACAAGAGAACTTAATCTACCTGTGTCGACGCCAAGTGGATGGTTGGGGATGAACTACGTCAGTTTGTTGATAACACTGATAATTATAAAGAAATGAAGAGAAAAGTGATGAGGACAGCGGGAAGCGCCCATCTTGACAAATGACTGTTTGAGGATTTTTTTACTTTTATTTTATCGCTCAATTTTTATTAATAATGTAAAACATGGTTTATTTAACCGGTGGATTAGTAAACATTGACTGTCTCGTTAACCAGGTTAAACTGTAAATAAAATCATTAGGATTTCCTTTTCACTTTATTCTAAAAAGTTATTTTACTCACATAATTTCAATAAAAAGTACGAGGTGTGGCTATTGAATAATGAGAATGACGCTACTACAGAAGAAATCCGCATGCGCCAAACACCAGTGACCGGCAGCTGTTTAGCGCGAATCCTTCTTTTTCGAATGCAGTATCTCGTAAGCAAATCCGCAAACCCGTAGGACTTCGTTTGCATTAGTTTCACGGGTAAAACGTTAAGTGCAACTATAGAGCAACGAAATGATATGAAATTTCGCATAAAACTTTGAAAAACCGCTACTGAAATTTATAATTTATTGAAAAAAGTGTATGATAATGAATTTATCACGTGCACGTGTTTTTGAGTGGTTTAAGCGTTTTCGAGATTTCCGAGAAGACGTTGAAGACGATTAATCCCCAGGTCACCCTTCATCGTCAAGAACGGACGGTAATATCGATAATTTGGTTCCACCTGACAGTCAGTTAAGTATTCGCGCAATTGCTGAGATTCTAGGAATTGACAAAGAATCTGTATAGCATATATTTCCACCAAGACAATGCACTGGCTCATTCCACATTGTCTGTCAAGAGGTTTCTAGCCAAGTACATCATCCCAATGTGAGACCATACGCCTTATTCACCAGATCTTGAGCCATAGGACTTCTATCTGTTTCCTAAGGTGAACTCTGTAGTAAAAGGAACAAGGTATAAGTCCGCTGAAGCTGTGAAAGAGAAAGAGCGTCACTGTTCCAGCACTGATCGAACAATGGAAGATTCTCATGCAGCGTTATAAAGTTCGAGGAGGGGTGTATATTGAAGGTAATAATAAGTAAATATGTATGGAATCAAAATCACACGTTTTACAGCTTCAGTCTCGTTATTTAATCGTCACACGACTTATAGCTAATTTTTTTCCAATATTCCATGCATCATAATACTGAACCTATAACGCTCTTCATGCCAAGTTGAAGTGACATTTTCGTAACACAAATATTACTTCTCCAACCCATGAAAGGGGGTGGAGGAAGGGTCGACGACAAATATATCGTTTGCGCATCAGCGGAGACCCGCCAACATGGACGATTATCGACGCAAATCTGACGAGGGGTCCCTTGGGAGAACTCCCGGGACATTCCGGGACCGGGATGGGATTAAACTCGGTGGGAAGGGGGTCGAAAACAGATTAGGGGTGTCGAGAGATCGTCTGATGAGTGACCGATGTCACGTCATGGTGAGGCGAGCCCGCGAAGACTAATGGATCAAGTGGATTTCTCACAGAGAGTTTATTTATTTGTGTGTCACTGATTCATTTTGGAGGAAATTGTTTTATGGCGTCTGTTTGGATGATCACTGTCGTAGTGCGCAGTGTTGGAAAGTTAAGGGGAATATTTTCGATAATAGATCAAGTATCTAGAAAACAATAGGAGAAAGCGATTTTCTTCCCTCTGAATGTTTCGCCTGTATGCAGTGAGATAGCTTAAGGTGATGAGCAAAGGGGACATCTGTACTGGCGTTAGCATCCAGAAGGGCACACACCACTTTGAAGTTACGAAATTTCAGAAGGAAAGAGTTCGTATTCTTTAATGCACCAGAAAAAAAAGAAAAAAAAATCACATACTCCATCCATCAGTGCGCGAGAACATGTTTTCTCTCTGATTTTAGTCTCTGTTCGAATTCGATACAAATAATAGAAATGTATATATTCAACAAACAATAAATTTACCCCCCCCTCCCCTCTAAAACAGGCTTGATATCTACTTAAGGGCAGTCCAGTGATCATGGACATGCACTCGAGGCCGGCAGTTTTCGTCAAGTCGTGGTTTCGAGTCTTGATGCCACTAAAGACACACCTTGCAGCCGAGACTGATGTACATTAAATCTGTTCGATGTCCTTAGTTCTTTCTTTGGTGTGTTGTGGAAGTTTGGAGAGGGAGATGTCAACTCAGGTATCGTACTTGTAGTTTGACACATGTTCAAAATGACGAGTGCCGTCGCCAATAGAATTCGTGTTGCTTCTCAGAGCGACGTTAATAAGTAATCGCAATATATATATATATATATATATATATATATATATATATATATATATATATATATATAATATGTGTGTGTAAGGAGCGAAGAATTTATTACTGGTTAAGAAGGAAGTTAGAGGCAGAAAGAGGAGCGCTAAAATTTAAAAGATGAATCCAATTCACAGTAATTATAATGAAAAAATGGTTTTTAAACTAAGCCTTTATTTAAAGATGGTTTAAAAGGTATCAGAGTAATTTTTTTAAATGTCAAATAATATATAATTTATAAAAGCATTAGGCGTAAATATTTCTTTTGATCTCATATATAAGTAAATAGCTAGGGGGTATTTAATTAATAAATAATTACCTAGACAACTTTGTGAAACGCTTCTAGCGTTTACAAATTATATACATTTTTACAGTTAAAAAATTATTTTTATAACTTTTAGTCCATATTTAAGTAAAAAAAAAATGAATTTAAAATTGCATTTATTCTCTATTATATTTACTTTGTTTATTTTTCTACTTAAAATATTGCAGTTATTACTTATTGTTAATACTTATCTACATGCAACCAACAAGAGTTATGCATTTCTCTCTGCGTTTCTTGAGCTTCAGGAGGTTGTCATTGCAGAACTCAGTAGATTGAATTCAATCTCTGCCATATTTCCACTTACTGCTCCCTGAAACCAATAAATCTACATTAATAGCCATAATTTACAACACCATGCTTATATAAAGATAAATTAATACGCTGAACAAATTTTATCCAGAAATCTCCGTTAGTTCTTATTAATTATTAAAATTTTACGATAGCCTCTCGTATAACAAAGCATTTCTGAATGTCAAAGTCCGAAAATCTAAAACTTCTGCGTTTTAATTTTAATGAATATAACTTTTAATATCGTGTGCTTTAACTTGTAATAAATTCTCAATCGGGAGTATTTCGTTTGTGTTTGGTAAAAATGCTTGAACAAAAAAATTATACTTTAGTTGAGCTTTTTTTTACATTGTATAAATATGCTCGTTATTTCTTATTGTTCTCGCTTGTAGAAACAACTCAAAAGGCGTAATAAAATTAACTATTCCTAATTCATTGTTAATTTTTAAAGATATTTTCTTTTTCTTCAAATATCTTTTAGATTATGGAATAGAAATCCACCAAAATGCCTTATTTATCAAACATTAGAAAATAAATCATTCATATTAAATTTTGTTTCGCTATTTTATTCTTCTATTTTTAATATTCTTTTTTAGGAAATATTTTTTTTGGACATGAGCTTCAAAAACCGCATTTGATAGATTCGATTCAAATCGTTCGAATTTTCATGCTCCATAATTTCCTCCTAAACGTCTGTTCCTAAAAGAATGATGAAATAAAAAGAACTTTCCTAAGCCTGAAAGTTTAGGATATAGCTTTCTCTACATATTACAACAACTACAGAAGCTTTTCCTAAGACAAGCTAAAACCATGAAAACGATCTTTCTCTAAAACTCAACCCTCCCCCTCCCCAAAGAATTTAAAATAACCGCGTATCAGCAGTTTTTAGATCTCCTTTCTCTATAAACATAAATTCGAATTGAAAATAGAATTTTTTTCCCTTCTTTTTTGCATCCAACCAGAGGACCAAAGAAAAATTTAAGAGTTACGACTTTGACGAAATATTTGATCGCTTTTTTAGAGTGGGGATAGGAAATTTTTATGGCCGCAATATTTCGAAAGGCTTTAGAGTTTAGAGGAAACCAACCAATTGATTACGATCCCTTCTCCTCTCCCCTTCCTCGTCTTCACCACAGCTTTTCATCAATATGCAGGATACTAAAATTGAGTTTTTCGAATTTCGCTTCAAAGATAGTAGAAAACAAATAAAAAAACATATATACTCCAATCGACATTTTTTTTTATCAAGAATGTTCTATCTTCCCTATACCCCTCGGTTTTTTGTTATTATTCTCAATAACGAAAATGTTTTTTATCGGTTGGTCTATTTTGTAAAATAAAATTCTACTCCGCGACGTATAGGGACAAAAAAAAAAAATGGCGCAGAGCTTTCGCGGTTAAGTTCGAAAGGAGGAAAAAAAATTATGTAAATTTGGGAGAAAAACGTTAATTTATTCATTCGGTTCTGCGGTTCCCAATTAAAATGACTTTTTTAAAGCGTGGGTTTTTATTCGAATGTAAATGGAATTATTAAGTAGGTTGCTTCCCAATTCTATTGATCAAATCGAAATTTCGTTGCGCTGAACTGCATTAAAGTTAGCGAATAAAGCAGTTTTCAACTTTTCTTTTTGCTCTGATGTTGTTAAATTTGTCGACTCCAATAATTTAGATTTTATTTTTACCAGAAAAAAGAAAGAAAGATACGGGGAGAAAATAATATTTCTACTCAAACATATCTTGAATAAATAGAGTAGCTTTGTGAAAAACTTTTATTAGAATATGTTGTTCTCAGTAATAAAAAAATAAAACTGCTAAAAATTAAGGTAACTCATTTATTTAGATGGAAATTGGAGATATAAATGTGGTTCTAAATTATATTTCTAAATATCATGCATTGCTTCAATATATATTAATACAATTGACATAAATATGTCGTCATCCCAATCATAAATTATTTTGATATCTATGTATACGTAAGGCATTCAATCTATATCGCAAACTTATCCATCAGATCTCTATCTTCATTCCAGCTAACCTTCCTAGCCTCACTGCCTGCTAACTTCATCATACGTCTCCAGGTAAAATGAAGACGTTCATGCTTTTTCTTTTTTTTTCATTGGGAATCCTGCTTCATAATTGAGTTTTTTTTTTTATTTTGCTGTTTAAAAATAGAGGGTATTTTTCTGAATCCATAAATGCATTATTCATGAGAATTTGATAGATAGAATATTCTAAAATAGAATTTTAAAATTGTAAGCAAACGTGCTGAGCAGCAGAGAAAAGTATGCGTGTTTGCTTTTTTCTCAAATATGAGTTTTCATTAAATATATGTTCCTTTATTTATATTTTACTTTTATTTCTATGTTTTTTGCTATAAAACAAAATCCATAATTTTTCAAGCCATTTAGTTGACATTAAAACCTGCAAAAAAATGAGTTAATGTCGAAATTTAATTTAAGGCAACTAAAATGCAATAAAATTTGCTTTTTTTTTTTTAAAAAAAAAAAAATTCTCTTAAGAAGTAGAAGACGCTTTGTTGATTCTGTAGACATTATTTATGAGAATTTAATCAATAGAACGTTCTAAAAGGAAATTTAAAAACTATAAGACACGCCAAGGAAAAAAATACTTGTACTTTTCTCAAAATACTTTTTCTCAAAATGTAGTTATTCAGGACTCTGGTACACTTTCCTGACTCTCTACTAAATTTATAGTTCTGATACTTTCTGCATTTAGGAAAGAGATTATTTCCTATACAGTGAACATAATTTTGTTTTAAAATATACCGTCATTAAATCTTAGGTATTAAACAATACAGGGTTGTTCAAAATGATTCATTCGATTTCAAAATTCTACATTTTCAAAAATAAATGACACAGAATGAAAATAATACTTGAATTCAAAGGAAAACTGTGGAAGTTTTATATTGGAAACAACAGATAACTCCCGTGAGTTCTCCGCGAAGCTATTTCACAAAAGCTGTTTTAAAAGTTTTCACGGAGTTACTTTGAAGTTATTTCGGTCGCAGTAGACCAGATGATTCGATTGTTACACAGCTGGTCACCTATGTTACCTGAAATGTCCCCATGAGATTTCTTCCTTTGGGGTTTTGTAACAAATAAAGTGAATGCGCCACCATTACCCACAAATTGATATGAACTTAAACAACGGATTCCTGCTGCTGCACAATCCATTATCACCGACACTTTACAACGTGTTAGACAGGAATGAACACATCGAATCGACATGATACGTGTAACAAAACACTTGTTTAAAAAACTTCCATATTTTCACTTTGCATTCATGTATTACTTATGTTATTCTCTTTGCATTCATGTATTACTTATGTTATTCCCTTTGCATTCATGTATTACTTATATTAATTCTCTTTGCATTCATATATTACTTATTTTATGTTCTTTATATTCAAGTATTACTTATATTATTCTCTTTGCATTCATGTACTACTTATAATTCCGTGTCGTTTATGTATGAAAATATGAAACTTTGAAATTAGATGAATCAATTTGAATAACCATGTATTTGTGTAAAAATTTTGGGAAAGGAGAATTGATTCATAAAATTTTAAGAGGATTGAAAATTTTTTTAAATTGATTTTTTCTCAATTATAATTCAATTCAATGAATGGAATGTTATTTTTATATGTAACCTGAAAAACTTTTAAGTTATTTATACAGGATTTATATAAGATGTACCTAAAGGAAAAGTGTATGAATTACAAACGATGATCCAGTGATTTATTAATTTCTCATACATAATTATTTATGTATATAATTGTGATTTCTATGTAAAAACAGATGCATAAAGATATCTCTAAGTTAAAACGTGATTTCGGCTACTTTTAATCAAAAAAAAGTGAGAATAATACAAACCTGGCATAAAATAAACTCATTTTCGAAGGTGTTATGTTTAGTTGCCTCAGTGTAATGTTAGGAATCAAGTCCTTGTTCAGTCTAAGCTTCCCACGTCTAAATTTGATTTCATCTCATGTTTCATCAGATTTTGGGTCATATTTAATAACTCTTTATTGTACTGTCATCTGAAGCTAGAAAATATTTATGAAATTTTTTGAACATTTTTATTTTAAAAAAACGTTCTGTTTATTGAACTGCGTTTTGTGTAATTTCCCTATCAGAATTGCATAAAACAACTGAACTTACTTAAAATCTGTACCACTTTAATTTGATTATTACGTGTTCGTTGACTGCTCTTCACAGCTTGTTAAGACTTTAAAAGCAGTTCCAAAAACGATATCTTCATCAGTGCCACCATTTTTGTCTGTTGTCACTCCCAGATACAGAAGAGCTTCTTTTACACCTTGATGGCAGTGCTAGAATTTTCTTTCAACTCCGACGACTTCAGTTTTATATTAATTGACTTTTAGTCTCACTAGCTTAAAGTTTTCTAAAAAGTAGACACAAATTTGTGATTGTAAATCCTTGGATTTGGAGAACAACATGACGAAATTGTATGCAAAAACTTCCAAAACACGTAAAATGACTTCTTATTTCTGTCCTACGATTCTTTTTTAAAGTTGTTGTCATCCAGTCAAACATTATCGTAAAAAGAAGACCTGACATCACAGAGCTCTGTTGCACTTCTCTAAAAAGAAATCGACTTAAATAAATAACATTATTTCATACTTTCTCCCTCACTCAATGTTTGCTGACTTTCATTCACAATTATTGAATTTAATTCTGATAGTTCCACCTTTAAACCTTCAATCTTCTTTTCACCTTCATTTTTATATTTTCACTTTGGATACATAGTGCTTAAATATAATGTGTTAAAAAACTTCGTTACGACGTGATCTACTACTAGAAATAGTATTTGGATTAGCTGCTGAATATCTTCTGATTTTGATCCTCACAATCTATCGCCTACAATATTATTTTTTGCGAAATATTTTAATGCTTTAAATATCAAAGGAATTATACTATTTAAACATTTATTGTTTTAATATAAAATCCGATTTAACGTGATTTATACAGAATTAGAATTGAAAAGTACAATATATGATCTTTTTTTTTAAAAAAAAATATTGAAGCAATATTGATTGTAAATACCAAATAAAATATATTTTATGAGTCTGATTAGCGTATAGAGCCTGTATTTTTCAGATTAATTCTATGAATAAGTTTTATGTAAACTTCAGAAGCATATAAAACGATAATTAATGAACCTATTTTTTTACTTTGTTTTGTTTTCGGTTGAATTAGTTTTTTTTTTTAAACCATTTATTTGAATATGGGTGAGATAATATATGATCTGAAATGTACCATCATCTTTATATATATCCAAAAAGAGTAAGTTCTGAAAAAAAGTAATTAAAACTTAGCTTGTGAAATATTTTAATGATATCAAATTAATTAAATACCAATGAATTAATTTAGACTTTCTTTCAATTATTTTTAAATAAATATTTTATATCTAAAACAAAATTTTAAATCAATTAAAAATTTAAGTTTTAAGCAAGGTAAATCTAATTTGATTTTATTTTGCTTCAAACCTCTGCTGCAAAACCTTATAAATCCATTCAGTCCTATAATGTGTCTAACTCCAAATATTAAAATTCATAAAATACATCATCGGAAAGTAATAATCCTCTAAAAAAGGAATTGAAGTGGTAGTTATTTTTCTTTTTCAAATGCCCACAAGTAAATCTCAAAGAGTAACTTAGCATTTCACGTTTAGAGCAATTTTACAAGCAAACTTTTTCAGCTCTTTAAAATATCTCCATTAGTTATTTATTCAGTATTTCTTTCATCGAAGTCCAGCGAAAGTTTTACGCACTGTTGCCACACGTATGCAGTTAAAAAACTTTTTATCCAAGATCACGGATCACTCTTTGGGGGTAAGATCTTCATTACTACCCTAAACAAAACTCGTTCGCTATCGTGTCTTCAAGGATTTGATTCGAAAAAGAACGTAAAAATATTCTACGGAACAAAAAAGAACGTTTTTGCAAAAAGTAAAAAGTAAATAGAATGAAAGAATACAGCGGTCTACCACAATGCGACTGAAATGTGCGAGAAAAAGAAAAAGAAATCGTTTGGCGATAAGCGTTGCTGGAAATTCTAATTGCTCCATTCTTAAACAGGAGCAAAAGATTTTACGAAGGGTTTTAGGGTCTTTTTCGTTCTACAAAAAGAATTCTTTTCTTGGCTTTAGGATGGAAAAAAGAGCCATTTTTATTCCAAACAAGACCATTTACTTTCAAAGTTATTTAAATCGTGTCTACGCAAATCATTGGAAAAATGCAAAGGACTGACGACACAGTAAAATTAAAGTTTTTCCAAGTTTGCAGTTCCAATTTTTGTAAAAGCGAATGGCATCTAGTATTTAGAGTTTTTTTTTAAAGAATTTCTGACAGTAAAGAAAGAAAAATTTCGTTTACTTATTGAGTTGAGTAATCCTAAATTAATTAATCTCAATTCGATTTCCATGAGTCTTTAAATTAAACAATGCAATTTAACTTCATTGTTGGAATTTGATTATTTTGTGCTGTACTAGATGATAATTTGCCTCTTTAAAGAAAAATTCGTTTTTTAAACTCACATCTGCATATAATGAAGATGTCTCATTTTATTTCAATTGAAGGTCTTTACTTGCAGTACATGTTGTGTTTTCTGTTTTAAAAATTTCTTAGAGATAAATTATTTTTAACAGTAATATAGTTATGTTCTCACCGGTTTTTTTTTATCTGCTGATTCAATAGGTTACTCTTGTAATATATTTTTCATTTTACACCAATTTTTTTTGCCTTTGCTTTTTTGTCTTTATCTTTACTATTGACACAGTTTTTCTTGTGAGAATTCAGTTCACCTTCATGAATTTAGTATTTAAATTAAGTTTTTTACTCATATATTGAAATATATAACAACATTTCTGGTAAAATTATCATTTTTCTTTAAAGAGCGTAAAAAGTAAAATATTGATATGCAATATAAAAATATGTAACAATTGGTATTTTCCTGAAATGAGAGAAAATATCATGATTTTACAGTTTTTCAAGTAATAAAAACAATCTAGGAATCAAAATCTTTTTAATTTTTATTCCTTAGATTTTGGCGAGGATATTGAAGAAATCAAAAACATTGAATCAATTTCGGATTTTTTTATGTTTGCTTTCTACTAATAACGAAATTAATTTTTATGTTTTTATACGTAAGTAATCGATTTAATTCGAATAAATATACTAAAAAATGCTTACATATAAGTTTCTATTAAAAAACACATCTTAAGAATATTAACAATATTATGGGAAATGGCTTGCTAATGAATATTCTAAGATTTCAAGTTTTGTAGGTATTATCTTTTAAATTAAATTATTTTTTTCAATGTGCTCTTTACACATCAATAAATATTTTTCAGAGAATCGTTATACCTTATACGTATTTCAAAATAATTTCACATAAAAAATTACTACTATAAAATTTTGAAGAGTTTGGAATGTTATTACACATGTACTCACACGTAGGCACTTGTTCTCAGTTAAAATTTTTCAGTTAACATTCCAATTATATAAATTGCACTAGAAACTTTGTATTTTTTTTATAAATTTTTCTTAGAAAAACATATAATTGTATACCAATTTTCTTTATGTTTGTTACATGAAATGCAACGAGATTAATTTGTGATATTACATTTCATTGAATGAAAAATGTCTGATAAGGTGGAACAGACTATATTTACAATATTTACAAACTTTTATTTTCCACAATTTAAGAATATATGAAGTCTTGTGACTTATATTAGCAAATATTCAATAACAACATTCTTTTGTGACAATGATTTCCCACAACGATTACATCAGGAAGTCAAATTTTCAAAAGTCTAATTCAAAGTTCAAATCTTAATAAAGAAAATTTAAAAAAAAGTCTAAAGAAAATATCACCTGAAAGCTACAAATTGCTAGTTTAAAATATTCTTAGAATATTTGACAGGCTTAGTGATTTTTATACTGCGTTCTATTCTTTCAGTCTTCGAGGAAATGAATCAAGCGGAAAAATATGAATAAAACAAGGGAAGTAAAGCACTTATAAAAACATCATTCTAAGTACAATAATCGAATCCAATGTA
Organism: Nephila pilipes; assembly: GCA_019974015.1. NCBI lineage: Eukaryota > Metazoa > Arthropoda > Arachnida > Araneae > Nephilidae > Nephila > Nephila pilipes. Next base: position 656,005 of record BMAW01058645.1, on the reverse strand, counting down.
ATGATTTCTCTTCTCATTTCGCTTAGAAATAAACGAATTGTATATACTCAGTATACCATTTATACATCAGTATATCTACTAAGTATGGAATGTATTCATCCATTTTAATACTCTTCCAAATGTGGAACTTTAAAAAGCAAGGAATTTCTTAAACACAAATACATCCCTATTGCTACAAAAGAAATCACGGAAAACACTACTGCAGCAAAGGAAGCGAAAAAATGCTTCAAAATCCTCATTGGATCATTTCATTCAGATTTCAAAATAGCAAGGATGGGATTTCGCACGAAACGTACAGAGGTTATTGCAACAATAAAAAAGATAGTTTTCGAATAAGGAGTAAGCTCTACATTTAAATGAAGCATTGTATGTGGCTCAATTTTACCAGTAATACATTTCTTAACAAATCCTGTTTATGAACTGGCAAATGATCAATTACTTCTAGCAACATAATTAAAAGATCATCTTCTGCCGGGCGATTCGCTCACTCAATAACAATACATTAACCACTTAACCCACCTAAAATCTTCCAAAAATGATCAGAAAAAGCTACAACCATCCCCAAAACTTCCCTCGGCCCCGAAGGATGGCGGATAGAAATTAAAACTACTCCAAAACTGCTGCTGTAATTAAATACCCGAATTAATTGTTGCCAGCAGCCGATGGTACGTAATCAGTTTTACGAGAGTTTTGAGCAAGGGGTAAGTCACTTAAGGAGGGCGCTGTAGTCGTTTTATCCCCCCTTGCCTTATTAATTCCAGACGCACTCGGAGGGAGGGGAGGCAGGGCGTAATTTTTGCGCCAAGTCCTGGCGTAACAGCAAAGACCGCAAGAGTTTAGGAGAGTCTGTGTAATTACCCGTAGCAGAGCCTCCGGCATTAATCATCTAATAGAGTGAACTGATCTAGAAAATAATTGAAGGAGGAGGAGAACAGCCCTGCGGCCTAAGGAGAGCAAAGATCCTCGCAGCCAATAGGCCACGATCGAAAGGTCTTGGAGCCGGGATTGGCGATGCTTCGCTCTTGGCGGTCGATTGGATTTTTATTTCCGTAATTTGGAGAATTCATCGAAGTTTTCTATTCAATTTAAATCAATTTCGTTGTAAAAAAAAATTAAAATTTACTAATTTCTGTCTTGAGATTAATGATATTTTAAATAAAATCAGATTTCCAGAGCTAATTTCAAATTCTTCGGCCAGAAATTTTTTTATTAGTATTAAGTTGAAAAATTATATCGATTTTAATTTAAAACCAAACCGTCATTTAAGGAAAACACATAAACTGTGTTTTGAAACAATGTGCTCTTTAAAAATGGTATAGTTTTTTAATAACAAGTAATTAATTTCTTTAAAAAAATCAAGTAATAAATCTCCTTGTGCTGATATTTCTTTTAAATGGCTCAAGGGTATCTTCTATTTTTTTTTAATCTAGAATTTACTAAACAACAGAGAAAAAAAAAACATTTTGATTCAGATAAAATCAATTCTTAAATAATTATAAATGGAAAACCATTAGCGTAGTTGCAATTGCTTTATTTCTTTATAATTTCTCACAATTTATGAACATGGCCGTCATCGGTGTCTAATAAAAATCAATAAATTTACTTTTCTGTGAAACTAGGTTTCAAATGACAAATTACAATCCATTTCGGTCATGAGTATCTTTCTTTTTTAGTAGATTTTTAAAAGACCAGATAAATTTCATAACAAATAGTATCAAAATAAATGCGGAAACAGCATCAGAAAATTGAAACTAATAATTTGTCACGCATTCTCATTTTACAACAGAACTCATTAAGGCTCCCGTCTACCCGCCATTTTGATTTCGTGGCTGTAATGTTAATCCTATGGGATTTTGACTTTAATTCTCACATCTTTACTATTTGATGTATTTGAATGCAATAAAATGCATCTGAAAGAGTAAAATATAATGAATGCTTCTGAGGAATTAGTTTCCCCCTCCAATTTTTAAAAATATTTTTACCCCTATTTTAATGATTTGTTTACGAGTTTTCAGGTCTTTAAGAAATATTTTTAAATATTTTTAAAAATCGAGGGGGGATGAAGTAATTTCATAGAAGGCTTCATTATTTGTTGCTCTTTCAGATGCATTTTATTGCATTCAAATAGGTCGAATAGTAAAGATGTGCGAATGATAGTCGAAATTCCATATGATTAGCATTATGTCCACCAAAACAAAATGGCGGGTAGATGGGAGCCTTAAGACTACGGTATTCTTAGGCTGTAAGAGGGCCATTAAAGTTGGGTTTCAGGATTTTAATCAATGATTAACAAAGATGCTCCGGGATCACTACTTTTTTAGTATTTGATCTATAACGTCTCTTAATAAATAAGATGTCTTAAGTGAAGATAAGATTTAAGTTTACTAAATAATAAGTCTTACTTCTCAATGAGGGGCACTCTCCATATCAGACTTTTTGTCCCTTAAATTGAAGAAAGAAATTAAAATAGAAAGAATTAGAATAGAAAATTAATTAAAGAAAAAAAAGAAAGTTGAATAGAAAGTGAGCAATATTAGTTTTTACTTCTTTAATTGAAGAAGTAAAAACTAATATTACTCAAAGGAACAAGGAACCATCCCATAAACAGAGGTACACCTTAATCGGCATAAGAGGTATTACAGTATTTATTATATATGTTAGCGCAAAAATTCTCAAGCGTCCTCAGCTAAAAATGATCTAATATTATTAATTATTTGGAGGTTTTTAAGGCGAGTTCGAGTCAGAATCGAATCCGCATCACTATTATTCATCTCAAAATCTCTGGTTCTTTATTTCCTCCATCCTTCTATCAATCTCCCTTCCTTCTATCACTTGCTATAACATTCTACAGACTCCCCTTTCTTCCTTCTCTCTCTATCTTCGAACCTTCAGTCTACGATTGTTGCTGCAAAAATTCCTCCTCCTTTCGATTCTCTACGCTTCAATTCATAGTAACTCTGTATTGCATAATCTGTAAGATGAGTTGTTATATTCAATCAACGTCTCAAAAATGTGGACAACTGAAGGGAAATATAGGCTTCCTAACCACTACAAAAGGAACAAGAAAAATTTCGGCATCCTCTTTTAATCCAGTGGATAGATTTTTGATGGAATCAGGACTTGAACTCGTGCTTTAATAGTAATTGGCCACGAAGCCTGTGACTGCGATAATTAGTAAAATGCAATCTTCTAATAACTTGAAAAAAAAAATACAGCCATAAGTAATTTGCCTTCTAAAAAAATCTTAAGAGCATTACAAACAATGTCTCAACTGTTTGAATAGGATTTGGAATTCCGATGGGCGAACAAGCTTCCCTGTGGTCACGTGCTTGGCTGAACAATTAAAAAACTTCAAAAGCAAGCTCTTTCGGTAGATTGTTATTTTTTGGAATCCCTCAAGGGCTCAACTTTTTATTAGAAAAACTTTCACGTTCATTTTTACAATTTTAAATTTTTTTCCTTTTTAAGTAATAATAATAATAATAAAGTGTGGTTGTAACTAAAATTTGGGGACTTTTATATGACGGTAAATGTATTGAGAGATTTTACTGGTAAATGAACCGTGACTTATGAAAATTAAATAATAATGTTGAAGTATACTGAATCGAATGGATGAGTTGTATTTTTAAACGGAGGTGAACTTTATAGTATGATTAATGATAGAAAGACTGACCAGAAATTTACAACGAAAACGTGTGTCTACGCTGACAAGAGTACAGAAAATTAGGATTCGAAATTTATGTGAAGTGAGGATCTGTATATGGATAGGGAGTGGGACCTGTGTACAGGTTCCGCTAATAACTCAGATCTTATCAACCAGTGACAGATTAGAGTCTTTTCCTTATATTAATCATAATTTTTTAGACGTGTGTAAGAATCAAAATCCATAGACGTGATGATTTGCATGATTTGGTTATTTTAAGATTCGAATAAACTCAATCGAATTCCTACTTTGTTCGAATCTATTACTTTATGACTATTTAGTTAGTAATATTAAGGATGAAGAGATTAAGGGAAGGAAGTACTCCCGGGATGTTGCATCGGTAATCGTGATTTGTCTCATTTAATGAAGGTGAAGTGGTATATCTTATTAAAAGTATGTACATGACTTACAAATGGAAATACAGATATGATGCAGGTACAGATATTGGAAATACAGATATTGATACAGATTGCTCATGCATATCTTACTTTAAACAAATGCACTTTGTTTAAACAAATGCATAATTATACAGATATCTTAATGTTAAAAAACACGATTTTCATTCCTTTTATTTTGAGACACGTGAAGATTATTAAAACGTGATATGGAACATATTCATGTTTTCTTGCCGAAGGCTTTCCTGTTATTTTAACACGTTGAATGCCACGCTAATTTTACAGGGTTTGTCCATCCGGCCAACATGAATTTTTTATTATACGTGGAGCATTTTAGTTGATTTGGAAACTGATTATTACCTTTCTTTACGTACGAGTCTGTTGAGAAATCCGCTCCATGAGCTTTAAGAAATGTCTTGAAAATCTAGGGTTACGCGATGATTTTGTGAAGCGTGTGCTACGAAAAAAATTCTAAAAACCTAGGTAGGCTAAAAGCAAAAAGCTGTACCAAAAAAGTTGTGACCCTTTGTGGAAACTGCATTGGTTCACTTTTAATTTGTTTGAAGTGTTTTAATACAACACATCGTAAGATACGCACATAATATTTAAGCTAGCATGTTATATAAATAAGTAAATTATTTTTGTATGTTTTAATACTGCATTAATTTCTTCACGCCATTTTTAATAATGATGATAATATCGAAAAATTCAAAAACATTGAAAATTTACTCGAACTAGATATTTCTAGGAATTTTGGCTTATCCGGCCACCGGTGACCCCCGCGTCGCTACGAGCAAACTCAGTGTTGGTCAACGCTGACTTCCATGGTATTCAACGTGTTAATATAATAGATATTTATAAATCGTTAAAAGTAGTAATGAAATACATATTACATATTTATTAAACAAAAGCAAGTCATTTTTATTACCAAAAAAAAAAATAATAAAATTAGAGTATAATGAAAATTCAATCTTTTTTCCCCTACATACAACATAAAAAAAAAATTCAAATTTAAATTTAGAATAAAACTGCTAAGAACTATTCATCGCTATTTGATAACAAGCGTGTCCGTTTATTACGAACTGGATCAAAAATGCTATCATCAGTAGATGTGCGAGATATGTCTAGCACAACTGTCGGCTTTGATCCAAATAAAGAATTTAGCTCGTTATTAATTGCCTCTGTTGGTTTTTTTGTTGTTATTACAAAATCTGTTATTAGCGAGGGTTTTTTGTTTTTGTTTTCTCAAGTTGCTTATATAATTCTTGATATCCAGCTATACGAAACTTAAGATTACACTAAACTTTAATGCACGTTCTATATCAGGATCACGAGTATGAAAATGTTCCATACTCGTATCAAATATCAAGTCCTCGCGAATTAAATCAGATGTTAAAAGCTGAATTTCTTCTTCGACTTCGTCATTATCGACTTTTTTGTTATCATAAACTGTCATAAATTCGATCAAATCGTCCGCATCCAAATAGCTTTCCAGCATCAATTATTTGATGTCAGCCGTTTGCACGTTGTTAAAACCTTCGCCACCAATTACATTTGATAGAGTTATAATTTCAGAACACACAGCTGATTCTTTTTACTACGAAACTTACACTTTTGACGCATGCTTGCAAATTTTTTCCCCAAGAAGCATTGAGGGTCAATTGGCGCAATTGGTTGATGGCAAAAGAAGCATGTGTAATAGAATCCATAATCATAAACTTTCTCCATGCTTCCACAACAGTCAATTTTCTTACTTCCACTGAGTCTAAAATATGTTTAAGCGTCACATGTATCACGGACATGTGTGTGGGCATAAATCGTCCGTCTTCTGATTACACTGTCAAAATTAGAATTAAAATTTTGCGGTGGGGGGGGATTCGTGCTGGAACAAAAAATTCTTGTAAAAAAAAAAAGAGTTGGATATATATATATTTCCAATCTGACTTTTCTTTGTTTTGATTTTCAAGGTCTTTATTATTAGCTCCTTCACTTACTCACGCACAATAAAGCTATTATGCATTTAAGTATTCTTTATTTTATAGTTACCTTTTGGCTTAGTTATAGAGTATTTTAGCGAAGGGAAAAAAACACACTTTCTACAGAAATTTACTTTTAAAAAAGCCGGTATATAAATCTAAAAAAATACAACCATTCATTCTACTTCATTTATTTATTTAACTTTGCTCTTATATATATATAAATTGTCGATGAAAAGGTTTGTGTGAGCATTTTTAAAGTTCTTAGCTTTTGCAATTTTTTTTCTGAAACTGAAATATTTTCTTGAATGCGTGCATCGAAAAGAATTGTACTTCTTCAAATAGATAAACATAATTAATTCATTGACGCAGTTGCTGTAATTTAATGTTTACTCCTAATTAATTAAAGCAAAAAATTGCGAATGAAGCTTTTTATGTTGAATACTGTTAAGATCGAAATACATATTCAAACAAAGCAATCAACCTTCCAAAAGGTGAAAAATTAATAATGAAAATTCGAATGAAATTTATTAATTAACCACAATTGTTGTTTTGAAGAGAACAGTAAAAAACATTTCAATTCTATTATCCAGTTTTCAATTTGTCACAATTAACATCTTTCGCCGGAATTTTCAACAAGTTCTCAATTCAGAAGATAAGCTTATTGTGAATTCTTTACCGAGATTTTTCAAAAGAAGTAATGCTCCAACGATGAATAATAACTGCAAATAATTACGCGGAATTACCGAGAGAGAGTGGCAACACTCTTCTGTGCGGGGAAAGATCGGGAAACAATGGAAGGAAAAGACTTAGCTATTCTGTTACACGTAAATTAAATAATCCGCTGCAAAATTAATTAAGTCAAGAATGTTTTTAAGGAAACAGCTCATTATTTCCCTTCAAAAACGCGTTCATTGTTAAGTTTGAGACAGAAAATAATTTGAAGCGCAGGATGGGGGTTGGAGTATTGATTTTGGCAGAAAACTCTTTTACAATTCAGAAAACCGATTGTTTTGTTTCAGAGAAGAAAGAATTTTTATATCATTTTCGTGAAAAACTATTTTTTTGATGACAAAAGTCGCCGTTATATGTGCATTTTAAAATGCATTGCTTACTCAGTGATTTTAATTGAATCTTCTGATTTTATTTAATTTTAAGTTTGAAAAAAGTTCACATTTTAAGCTTATTTGAAAAGGAATGACTTAAATCAAAATCACATTCAGTTATAACTATAGATTTTAATATCTATTTTGCTATTTTTAAGCAATGAGTTGATAATTTCTTTAAAATAAATTTTAAATGCATTGTCATATTCAGCCTTTTTTTTAGTTCCTCGTTGGAATTATTTTCAAGATGATGTCGCTTGTAAAAATAAAATTTTATTTAATTCTCCTATCAGTTTTCTAGTAAACGAATAAGATAATACAAATAAAGGTTACTATGGTTAGAATTTTTTTTTTCAAAACTCTTGTTGTATGTTTAAGTAAAATAAAAAGAATGCATGCGTATTTATTGTTAACGGGCATATGCTTATACAGAGGTGGGAAATCATAAATTTAGAAAATACACAATGTTAATAATTCAAATTTATTTACAAGAGAATTAGAGCATTTTTATTTGATACGACATATTTTTAATGACATTTTATGTCAATTTTTCTTTCCATATCAATGCGTACAACTTCAGCCAATGACTCAGATAATTTCAATTTAATGGTGTTATGCTCATTTCTTTTTTAATTCAATAACGATTTCTTAAAATCTTTTAAATTAATCACATACACATTAGTTTGAGATATATCACAGTATGGAATTTTCGCATAACTATTGACACAATATTAAGATTGTTCACACATAGATCGAATTCTCCTTCGGCGCCAATCTTAAGGATGAGACAAAACTTAATTATTTTTGGAAGTTTTTATGTTAAAGTTGGACCATAGACTCATTTACGATGCAATTAGTCTTGTATTTTTCGCATAAATAACATTTTACACTAAAAGTTTAGTTGAATACTTGATAATGTGTAACAGAAACTCGTTATTTTCTGTCTTCTAGAACGTTGGCTATTTTTTTCTATGGCAAAAAAAAATTAGATATTAATTGAAAAATCATTCCTGTATGAGAATATCAAGACTTATAATAAGGTTTAATTAAATATCATGCCTCAGTAATAAAAGGAAGTAAAAATTTTCATAACGTCAAGCAATAAAAATGAAGATAAAAAGTTATGTATCCTTAGCGTATCTACAAACTTTTATTATTTACAATAATTTAAAGAAATATTTATAAGTATATCTTCCGAAAATATAATCTCTTACATTTCATTTTTATTACAATTTTTTTTTTGTTTCAGTTATCCAAGATATATAAATTATAATAATATACAAGTATAAATAAAATTAAATACAAAAGGTTCTATAAATATAAGCAAATCAGAAATTACTCAATTATTGTGAAGATCATAAGGACGTATATATATCTTCTCTATATATTCAAAACATTTAACATGTAAAGCATTTTATTTTGATGGCATACATATTTACTTATTACGCAGCCTTCAAATATACCCCCTTCTCTCCTACTAACGCTCCATAGAATCTCTGTTGTTCGAAACAATGCTTGAAGTCTTCTGTCAGCTTCTCCAGGATGCGTGCCGTCTCTCTTTCACAGCTTCAACGGACTCAAATCTTGTTCCTTTTAATGCAGAATTCACCTTCAGAAACAGGTAGAAGTCACAGGGCACAAGATCCGGTGAATAAGGTGGATGGTCTATCACTGGGAAACTATTTTTGGCTAACGTCTTGACAGACAATGCGGAATGAGCCGGCGCATTGCTTTGGAGGAAAAAAATTGTCGTACGTATTCTTTGTCGATTCCTACAGTCTCAGCAATCGCGCGTATACTTAACCGACGGTCAAATCGAAATAGATTACCGATTTTTTTGATATTGTCATCTGTTTTGATATGGAATTGCAGCCGGGCGTGAATATATATATACTCACTATATATATATCTGTATGTCTCTTATATGTCCTTTATATATGCTCTATATATCTCTATATCTTATATATCAATGTTTAATTTTAATTCAATAATTACCCTAAATAATAAATTAACTTTCTATTCTATCTCATTCCCTAATACAAAAGTAAAGAGTTCATTCTTATTTCCTGATCCCCTTCCAAAAGTATCCTATAATTTATTACATCACGCGCTCTTGAAAAGGATTAATTCTGCTTAAACTAATTATAAATCTATCAAAAACAATCCCTTTTTAATTCCCTATCTACTATATTTCCCTGGAATCCCCTTATTCTTACCACGTGCTTATGACGTATGATGGGAATTTTCCCTAGTATATAAGCAAAAACGCAACGAAAAACGCTCTCTTTCATACTGCGCTTGCTCTTTTTCATACAACTGTTCTTACCAAAATGATGTAACCAACTACCTAATGAAAATGGTCTCACTATCACAGCTTTAAATAAAAGTGAAAATTTAATACGCCTCGACTGTATCTGATATTATGTTACTTTACAAAAGTCGATAGGAATAATGTTACATATATATATCTATATGGGTGGGTGGGTGTAATTTTTTTTATCCAATGTATTTAAAGTTATTTTCATTTTCATAACTAGAAGCTTTTGTTACTGTTCTATAACTAAATAAATTTTCCTTTTATTGATGGGTTTATTTCTTATTTCTTCATTGTTTCTTCTACAAAATAAAACCTCTTCTTTTTTTTTTTTATAGCAAACGGTTCCACGTAAATATGAGGGTGGATCAGAAAGTATTAACATTTAAAAAGAAATGGTATCAAAAAGGTAAACTGTTATTGCCATTGGGGCATCTGTTAAATGGAGCAGAAACAAATGGGACATTGATTCATAAGTTAGCTTTGATTTTGTAGTCGTTGCCAAATCAAAATTTGATTGCATGGATATATCATTATGCCCCGGAAATCAAGCAACAATAAAAAAAAAAAGTTAAGTTACTTCCAGTGAGTCTTTTCCAAAAAAGGCTAAGATGGTCTCATCGGCCGGAAAAGTTCTGACGAAGACTTTTTGATGTGTGAAAGGAGTCATGATCACGAGTGCGAGTAACTGAGACTCAGACAGCTGTCTAGTATGTCATGATTCTTACTAGAAAGAAATCATTTTTGATGCTACGAGCGCTATCTCTAGGAATCTCGAAGTACTTATTAAATGACCTTCGTAGTCACAAGAATGGAATCATAAAAGAAATGGAAATAGGTAAGCTCAACTGATGTTATATGTTAATTTTACAATTTTTTACCGCTGTACAGATAAAACTCCAGATAAATTTTTTGATTGTTAAATGAATTAAACTAATGAATTCCGGAAATCTTATCTTCCGGTAATTTATCGGAGTGACATCTATTGTTCGTATCTGACAATATTAGCCTTGGAGAACAGAATATGCGGCCTTATGGCCTCAGGTTACCAGACGAGATGTCAAGTAACGGTCTTGCAACAGAATCTAATTTTTTGTAGAAGAAATACTTTTATCTCCATGTATATCTTTTTTGTATATATTTTGCTTAGAAACAATATTTTGTTACTTAATTGTGATGCTGAGATTTTATTTGAAAATCTATTCATATAAGTTTTAGGATAAGTATGTAGAGTTAAGTTTTTATACGGTACTAAAATTTTAAGATTTCGATTAATTGTACTTTTTTTTGCATGGAATTTCAAACGAAAAACTCTATTTTATCGCTTATAATGCTAACTTTAATTTCTTTAGCTATTGTTATTATATCATACTTAGATTGAATCCGAATAATGCAATTAACCGCAAAAGGATATTTGGTTAAAATTTGTCACTTGATCTCTTATTTGAACTTTTTAATGGAAAATGTGTCAGCTTGAATCGATATTTTTGTCCAAGTCCTCCAATGCTCAGTTATTCAAACCAAAATCGAATAAAATTAAATTAATGTGCTAAAATATTCCCCTATGACTTTGTAATTTAGAAAAATACGAGTAATAAATGAAAAGGGAATTTTTTGCAACAATATACTATATATATAGGGTGTATATATCCTCTCTTTTTTTTCCTTACAAAATTTCGAACTCGTTGCTCCAACCTGCGCTCTGCACTAGAGTAGGCTAGGGTGTAGGGATTCGAATGGTATTTAATGATATAACCTCCTAAGGAGATTTGACTCTCGCTCATTGTCTATAGTGGTTGTCTCTCCTCTTAGCTTAACTCATATCTAAGTTTCTCACCTTGGAGACTAGATAATAGTCACTACCCGCCTATGCAGACTAGGTTTGGCAATTTTCATATTACTACAAATTGAAAACCTCTTCAGCTTTGAAGGAAGCATAAAATCTATGAAACATGCTCGCAAACCATTTCCGTATGATATTAATGAAATTTTACCTTCTGAGGGAATTTTCGTAAACTTGAAAAGGAAGTTATTTATCAATAAACATATTAAATTAATTTCTGTAAATATTGAACTTTATTTTGTAAGAAACAAATTAAAAAGGAAACTTTATCAACGAAATTCAGTGCATTGTATACATATATATCTTTATTACCTTGCTTAAAATAATACTTAGTCTTCTTCTAGTATTCGCTTTTTATCATCTTGTACTAAATACCAGTGTAGTATAAGCCTTTCAATCAATTTTTCATTCGCTTCCCGATAAGTTAGGATCTTGAAATTTTGCATGCAAGTTGAATGATAATATATTGTCCAATCATAAAACTAAGAGTATAAAAATGAATTTGCTTAAAAGGGTTTTAAAATTTCGATAAGTTTTTTTTTTGAAAATAAAGAACAAACAAATTAGAAAATTATATATATGAATATTTGTTTTTAAAGCAATACACGTTTATGTGCCAAAAGAGTAAGAAAAAAAGTAAAATACAGTTTTTTCTTCAGCCAATAAGAAATTTAATGAAAAGAAAAGTTTATCATCATCATAAATAAAAAAAAGGTAATAAAGATTTTTCAATCTAGCTAAAAATTTTGACCAAAATAAGGAAGTGTGCACACTGCCTAATTATCTTACTTAGGATCGCGTACAACACTTCAGTGTTTAGTCAAATGTTTTCAACTACATTGAAAAATCTTCACATTTTTTTTATTTATCATGATGATATGATAAAATGCCTTTTGCAGTTGCAACGAAAAAAAAAAATTTTTTTTTTTACTGTTTTGCCACATAATGGTATTGGTAAAAAAAAACATTTTTTTAAATAATTTATTAATGAATAAGAATAATCCAACATTTACGTTGCATCTGTTGAAAGATGCTCGGTCACGAAGTCCTGTTCACGAAACCGTTTCTGCCTCTACGGAGCATCTTTTGGCGACAGCATTGGCGACAGAGATAATCCGAAACTTCTGAAACCAATCCCTCGCACTCTTTTCCCGCACCCTATCAAAGGGGAAAGAGAAGACTGCCACAATGTTAACAACGCAAATTATCTCTTCTTTCCCAGCTCACGCCTACACCAGGGTCCAACAGAGGACCCCCTCCCGCCTCAAGGGGGTGGGCTCTTGTCAAAAGATGACCCCCGCAGGGCATCCTGCACGTGATCTCGCAGCGAGGGGAGAGGGAGGGAACTGCAGTCTCAGTTGAGACTAGATAACGATTTCCGAAACATTTATTCGAATAGCGCGTTTTTATTATTTTACAATGAGGATGCCCATTAAAATGTACTCGTGTATCATCCCTCTTTTGAGTAATCCTTCCCTTCCTGAATCAACAGGGAAGGTGGAAGAGAAGAGGAAGCCCTTTTTTACCTGTCGCCATTTTAGAACTTTGAACGCTTTTATAAATTGTAAGTGAAACATTGTGGTATTGAGAAATGCACACATTGCTTCACTTTTCCTCTTCCATTTATTTTATCTATTTAAATGCAAAATAATCATACAGGAACAGCCAAAAATATCGAAGATATTACATTTAAACAGTCTGTGGAACTACATTAACCCCCTCCCCCAATTTTTGAAACAAATTTTTAAATACCAAAAAGCCCACAATAATTGAATCGTTAAAATAGACGAAAAAATATTTTTAAAAATTGGAGGAAAATGTAATTGCTCAGAAACCTTTAATATTTTTTGTTCTTTTGAATGCACTTCTAATGGAGAAAATACCTTAGATATGAGGAAGTTAAAAATTCCATAAGATTAACGTTACCTTCACAAAATCAGAACGGACGGTAGACGGAACCTTAAGGCTCAGATACGATTCAAACTCAGGTGCAAGTATAACTGACATATTTGCTCACTCCCAAATGTAACTCGGGTTACTTTAAAATGTATGCTATCAAAATTCACGTTGATATATAAGCGCACGGCCATGTACTAAACTTACGAGATGTGGCTATTAAATAACGAGACTGACGCTGCTGCAGAATAAGTGAAGAAGTCATCTCTTTCGAATGCAGTACCTCTCGCTTCTGTAAACTAATCCGCATAGCCGTAGCCTTCGTTCACTTTAGAGTGGTTTTTTTGTTGTTGTTGTTTCGACGGAAAAATGATGTGTAACAATGGAGTTATTCCCCAAATTATTGTAAAAATTCACATGAAACTTGGGGAAACCACTACTTCAACTATAATTTATTAGAAGAAGTGTATTGCAATGAATAGTTATCCCATGCACGTGTTTTTGATGTATTTTAAGTGTTTTTAAGAAGGCCGAAAAGAAGTTTAAGATGATTCACGCCTGGGTCATCCTTCCACGTCAAAAACGGATGTAATATAAAAAATCTGTTAAACCGGGTTCGATCTGACCGTCATTTTCGCATTCGTGCAATTGCTCAGACTGTAAAAATTGACAAAGAATCCATTCAGAAAATTTTTCTGCCAAGACAGTGCTCCGGCTCATTCGGCATTGTCTGTCAAGACGTTTCTACACCAAGTACAGCATCCCAAAGATGGACCTAATTCGCCGGATCTTGAGCCATGCGACTTCCATTGGTTTCCTAAGATGAAATCTGCATTAAAAGGAACAAGATTCGAATTCATTAAAGCTGTGAAAGAGAAAGCGGCATACGTCCTGAATTGACTGATATAAGATTTCCAGCACTATTTTGAACAATGGAAGATTCGCTTGGAACGTTGTAGGGATAGAGGAGGGGTGTATATTGAAGGTGAGAAAAGTTAATATGTGTGACATCAAAATAAAATGTTTTACAGCGTTATTTTCGTTATTCAATAATCCCACCTTGTTTGTATCAATTCGTCAAGATCTGTAACGATCATGTGTGGATAACCTTTTACTATACTTAGGGTCCTCTAAACACTTCGTGGTCGACGCAGACGAGGATGGTCGAGGGTCCATCGTCAGCGTGATTTTCGACGAGTCAGGACGTGTACGTGACGAGTCCATCGTGCAGTTACCATTCGTCCGTCACGTATAGAGTTTCTGATTTCCCGGGTTTTTCCGTTCCCGGGAATGTCCGGGAAATCTCGGGAATGTAATTGTCATTCCCGGGATTCCCGGAAATACATCAAAATTTCAAAAAATTTAAAATCGGGTTATTTTTAAATAAAATCAATAATAATTATATAAAATAAAAATACATATAAATTCCAAAATTAATGCTTATTTATATAACGAGCTAAAAATAGAAAAAATATGTAATAAATTGATTATTCATTTTTAAAATAGGATTTCAGAAAGCATAATCAATTTATACTTTTATCACTCAGCCTTGTTCTAAGCTTTGTGACGAACAATCCAGCAGCAAAAAATGCTCTCTCGGCTTCAACTGACGTTGGAGGAATTGTTTTTAAAGCCTCCTATAGTTTTATAATGTTTGGTGATGGATTTTCAGTCGAGTCGAACAACTACTTCTCTTTTATCATGATTTTGTTGAGACTAGTAGTTTTTTGTTTGAATAATATAAAACTTTTGTTTTAGAGTAAATTACTTTCTCTAATTTTTCGTCCAACGCCATAGGGTTTTCTTTCAAAATCTCCATGCTCTCTTCTTCTGAGTGCGATAGTTGGATTTTGAGTCATCTTCTTCGTAAAAAAGCCTTGTTTCTATCATTTGGGCTTGTCTAACCAAACAATTTTTATCAGGCAATCGCGAAATATAGACAGTAACTGCAGCTGCCTCGTATTTTCTCCTAAAATTCGGGTATTGAATTAATCCTATTAAATTAATGTTGCATCTCTCATCAATTCTTTGGATAAGAGAACATTTCACATTTTTTGCAAATTTTAAATTTTGTTCGTTCAATTCTCTAATAACGAAAGAAAATACACCTTCTGTAGTTAGCAAAGTTGCATTTCGATTTCATAATTTTTCTAAGTCAATTTTTACTGCCTTTAAGCCAGATACAATAGTAGTCACAGTTTCAAACTCTACATTGGCCATCATTTGTTCTTCTTTAATGTCAATTAATGTTTTTAAAATTGCTGACTTTATTTCTAAAAATCTTTCAAGATTGCCAACAAATTATTCCAGCGCGTTTTGGTATCCAAACAAACCATCTTTTCACAGCTAAACTCTTCTTTAACATCTTCTTCATCAACTTTTATTTGTTCCCGGGATTTCCCGGGAACAAAGTATAATTCCCGGGAATAGAAAAAGTACAGAAATCTTATGATTTCCCGGGAACCCGGGATCCCGGATTCCCGGGAAATAAACCCTAGTCACGTACACGTCCCAACATGGAATACACTCATATCAAGGCCGGCATGTTGGCGTGACAAAGCTTTTTTCGTTCCCTCCCGCTCGTCACGCATTCGTGTCAGAGGGGTGTGAAAATTTTAGAAATTAAAATCTATTTATTTAATTTTTTATATTATTATTTTAACATTATTATTTCATTATTTTATTTATTATTTTATTTTTATTATATTCTAACTATTGATATTATTTAATAATTTTTATTTTTAATTAATTTATTAATAATTATACTATTTACATTACCTATTTTATATTATTTTTTTAAAATAGTTTAGTGAAGTTTTAGGTAGTTTTGTGAATTTAGGCTTAGTTGCGAAATACTCTCTGGCCCTTGAGAGATGCTCGCGTGAAAAACAGCTCGCCCCAGGGGTAAATATTCAAGACCCGTAGTGTAGTGAGTTGATGAGCGTTATATCTGTCGCAATCTCATTGCGTTGTGTGTAAATTTGGAGCAGAGAGTGGAACCTTAGATGCCATTCTATTCACTTGACCGTGAGCTCAAAAGCAGTGGCAAAGCGTGGGAGTGCTGAGGGGCTGTGTATCTGAGTGGCTCAGATGTGGAGGGGAGACAGGGAGCGGCAGAGCAGGCTTATTATGTTTGCAGAATAAGGCCATGGTCATTACATCAGTTAAGTGATCGATGTAGAACGTTTTCACCGAAACATCGGGGGATGTTATTCGACCCTGTGCCTCGCGGAGGGGGAGAGAGTTGTTTTGGCCTTGTGTGGGGGAAGCGGTTGTTTCGAACTCTAGGCCAGAGGGTCCGAAGAAAAGTGGACAGGTCGCTTTCTGCTGCACTCCTACCAACTATGCTGAAAAGACGTCTCTTCTGGCTAGTTAGTAAGGCGTTTTTAACTTCTGGCTTTGTTGTGGAAGATAGTCTTGCATACTCCCCCTGTAGTATCATCGTGATGATAATATGAAGAGAAACGTTGGTATTTTTTGAAGAGAAAATTACTTTTTTTCCCTTGCCATTACTGAAATTGATATGCAACCCCTCCCTGTTGAATTGAATATTATCGGCTGTCTCGTGTTGAGTGGCGGGTCACGTAGACACGTGCGTCAGAGCTGGAATATCACTTTTCATGATTTATGTGCAGTTGTCTTAGTAAGACATATAGAAGCAAGTGTTTTGCGTCGAGGGCATATGCAATCAGTAGTTACAGGCTATGCTGTCATCTGGTGTTCAAGTCCTGAGTCACCACTTCGGCGGCTGGTGATTTTCTCCGAAACATCAGGGGATATTTTCTTTCCCGTACCCCATGAAAAGTTGTTTTCTTTGACGTGGCAATGGTGTTTCGAACCCTGGACCAGTGGGTCCGAAGAAAAGCTGACTCTTCACTTTCTACTGTGCTTCAACCTACTAGGCTGAAAAGACGTCTCATCTGGTTAGTTAGTGGGCGTTTTTAACTTCTGGCGTTGTAGAAGAGAGTCGTTGCAAGTGTATTGTCATTAGGAGTACATATGCAGAATTTCAAGGCAATCGAACAAGTAGAAGTGGTTTAAAGTAGAATTGTAAGATTTGATCTAAGCAAATATGCTTACATTTATCTGAAATTGAGTAAAACTTTGTCAACTGTTTTCAAAATAAAAATAATAAATTTCACTTTTTGAATTTCGAAGTGGATGAGGCTAGCCACGATTTACTGTTGTCAAGAAACAATTAATGTATCCGTTTTGATTTTTGAATATTTATCTTTTTTTGTTTTTGAACAACAAATAGACGAGGCGGTGAGCAGGTGACATTTAATTCCTACAACTTTTTTGTTTCTTAGAAGAGTTGTGCAGCGTTGATATTATTTATTTTTCACTTTGACAAAGTTGCCCGTGTTTCTAAATTTGTTAGTTGTTGTTAAACCGTGTTGGTTTATTTTATACGATTCGTCGAATGTGCAGAAGTGTTGAGGAAACAGTACGTACACTTATACAAAAAAAAATAATCTGTATAACTTTTAAAATAGGAACAAATCAAATTGGTTGAACGTACAGCTAATTTCCCAGATCACGAGATTTTGGAAATAAACTGCCATGAAAAATAATCCAAAGAGGAGTATTTCGCTTTCTGAGAAATTATGATTCTATGTACATAACACAAAAAGAAAAAAAAAAAAGATTCTAATGTCTGCTGCTAAAAGGAAGTCTTGACGTCGTCCAAACATGATTAAAACGAATTTCATAATAAGATGCTGTGTCAAAATAAGAATTTTGACACCGCAGTGTCTGAGCTTGATATCACAAGCGATTGCTTGCTGAGGGAGCCATAGTAAAACTACGGGTAAAACAGAGTCGCGTGTTACTGCACCGCGTGCAAATGGAGTCCAGCTGTACTAAGAAATTATTTAATGTGCCAGTTATACGGGAAAGGCTCATATAACAGACATAATTTATACATTTTAGGGGAGAAACAGTTTAAACAAACAATTATTTAAAATTCTGATTCAAAAAAGTATTTCAATAATTTAAAATTCCTACTATTTTTGCAACTTTTATTATTTTTAAACATTTTTCCTTCAATTGTTAGAAGTATTTCTGGCAAATCTGTGCTTGGGTTTGATTGATCTAGTGTTATTTAGAGTTCCACAATTCGCTTATCTTTTTTTACAATATGAAAAACAAAAACAAAAATGACTATCTGATTTTGGTATTGAAAAATAACTATTATTGAAATTCTTATTCCTTGCAAAGAACTAATAAGCGTATTATATAAAATAACCAGAAAAATTTTCAAAACCTTACATTGATTAAAAAAAACAAAACAAAACAAAATATAAAAACCTAATTAAATTTTAAAAAAAAACATAATAATAAATAAAATTTTGTATTTTAAGTTCATGGCCATCATAAAATATTTTTTAAGAAACAACGAGAAAAAGCCGTTGAAAGTTCTAAAGGCAAACGAAATGACTTGGTACACTGTTAAAGAAAGTTTAAATAACTCCATATATAATAAAATATAGCTAGAACTATAAAATTTTATATATATATTTAGAAAAATCCCCAATTAAAATATGGTAATAAATATATTGTTTTCGATATTTTGGTCATTTTTTGGAAACTGTATCCTCTTAAATTATTTGAAAAAAGGAGAGGGAAGTTTGTTTCAGAACTGTCTCATTTCTACAATTGGGAAACAAAGTGACACAGCTTAATATACGTACGCTCTCTTCCCATTCGAAAAGAGTGCAGTCGCCAATATTCACTTCTCTAATATTTTACCAATCCAATTGAGCGCAAAAACATACGCTTTTCTTCGTGCTCATAAAAGCACTTTTACGATATGCCTTGTCTTCGCCAAACGACCCTTAAACTCATAAATTTGATATACAAGTAAAATACGATAAGCCTCCGTAACGAGGCTACTTGTCCACAGGAACTTATTTTGCTCCACTGAAAGAACATGTTCCGCTGCTGACCAGCGTGAGTGGCCATCGTCCATAAATCGAATGGCGACTGCATTATTGGATAGGAAATGAGCGTCCATAAATATACTCGTGCCCCTCTATGAAGACTCGGGATAAATTGTGGACGTTTGGCGAGGATTGGCTAATCTGGTTGTCTTTTATGTTGGCGTCCGGTTGCTCAGAAGCGGAGGGTCCCAGCTGTTGGCGGGATTGGGAGTGATTTGTCTTTCAACGCCAATGTATCCGGTGCTCTGTGGGTGGGATGGATGGCTTTGTGAGAACGGAGAGTGGTTGTTTGTGGATCTCTTGTGAAAGCACCAAAAGGATGAATAAAGACAGAGTTAGAAAACGGCATAAAATTAGTGTTGTGTATTTACTGTCATTTGACAACTTGGTTACACAGAGAGGACCGAGTGAAACATTTTAATAAAATTCTTATAAAATTCAAAAGAAGATTTCTCTACAATTTTGTGATATTTAAAGGGAGGTTAAGTTTCTAAAATAGAATATTTGTATTTATCAGAATATTACAGGAAATTTATTAATTTCTTGTACTATTTTTAAACATACATTTAGTACATTTAAGCTAAATAAAAAAGTAGGAATAATATATATATATATATATATATATATATATATATATATATATATATATATATATATATATATATATATATTTAAAACGAAAACAGTTAAAAGAAAAGAAATCATAAAATTAAAGAAATAACAAAAAAAACAAATTTAAATTAAAAAATAGTTATGAAAACGAAACAAAAATTTACTTGAACATAATCAAACTATCTAAAATTTAAAACCCTAAAAACATAAATAATTGAAATAAACTACGAGTATATAAGAATCAAATCAATTTAAAACAAAGAAAAGCTATAAAAAGGCCTACTAAAAATTTAGAAAAATGGATATTATGTAATTAATACTTTCCATGCTTTGGAATGGAATAATGTGTGTTTATACCGGTAATAACAAATCTAACCATTCTAGTTTAGTAAATTACATTATGAAAAAAGATTGTAATAAACCAAAAATTAGAAATTCAATGATTTAACCACAGGAAAATAGAAAGAAGTAAATTTGGAAAATTTAATATTCAAATACTTATATACAATATTCAATTCAAATTTAATATTCAAATACACACACGCTCACACAATATTCAATTCAAGTTCAACATTCAAATACATTTAAAAATGCTAAAGTACACTTAAATAATCGTGTCTAAAATATTTTAACACCAATTAATAATTTAAATTAAAAAGAGTTATGTTAATTAAACCAGTAATTAAAACCTAGAGACAAGCTAATACTTCGCCATGTTATAATTTCACGCACATACAAAATAACATGCCTGAACGGGAAATCCTAACCAAATTTTCCAAAAGTATTTCTTTTGTTGTTCTACTTTAAAGTTCTTTGTTTGGATTAGAATGAAGATATTTCGGATTGAGTTAAGTTTTAAACTGGAATTAATATGGTTGTAACGGATTTTCACGTGTTTCCCTTTTCAACTAACCTCATGGGCTATTGTATGATGTTATTGGAACTGAGAGCCTTGCCTTGTGAATGAACTGTGATTTATGTAAAATATATTTGCCTTATAAGTGTAGTGGATAGGAAATTATCAGGTAGAGAGGTCGAAAGAACCAGTTAGTGAGACAGGACAGATCAAAGTGCCGAGAGAAGATAGAAGGTTAACGAGATTGCAGCGCACACGATATTGGAATGAACTCTCCCTCAAGAAAATCAACCTTCTGACTGCTCAACCCACTTTTCCCTAGAGTTTATAAAATAGAATTCTTACATTTAAATTTGGTTTTTATTAGCTTTTTCTCTCATGATCTAAATCAATAGTTAAAAAAAAATCTTTGAACTAACATATTAAGCAACACATTTAAAGTCCCGAATTATTTCGATAATCATAGAAGACGATAAGATACATAAATAAAAATTTATGCAATTTTTGAAGCGATTTAGTTGGTAGTCAGAAGGTTAAGAAACCATCGGATAACCGATTTTAGACCCGGGCCCAGTTTTCACAGGCTAATTGCTGACTCGTATCTAGTTTTATTGTTTCTAATATAATTTTCGATTACAGCCTTTGGGTGAGAGCTCGAGTTAGTAATCTCTGCCCTATTTATAATATTAATCACATTGACGGGGCGAAGGTGTGGAGCTCAGGTGTCGACTTCGTCATTTGTCTGTGGATCAGAATTGCGAACCATCATACGAGGGTGGTTCAAAAAGTATCTTTATTTGAAGAGAGATTGCATCATTAAAGTAAATTGTTATTACCTTTGGATGCTGTGATCTGCTAAACGGAGCAGAAACACATTTGACATTGGTTCATAAGTTAGTTTCGATTTGGTTTTCATTTGCTGCCAAATCAAAGTGTGATTGCTGCCACGTGGAGTTATTACCAACGGTGACCTGGATTAATCATTATGCACCAGAAAGGAAGTAAAAATCAAAACGTTGGGTTCCTTCCGATGAATCTTTCCCAAAGAAGGCGAAGATGCGAAAAAGTGATGACGAAGAATGTTTGAGGTGCGAAAAGCGACATGATCAAGAATTAGAGTAACTGAGACAACTGTCTAGTGAGTCACAAAACTTACTAAAAAAAATCATTTTCGGTGCTACTAGCGCCATCTCTTGGAATTTCTAAGGGCTTATTGAACAACCCTCGTACATGCGAATAGTTGACTTTTTGAGGATCAAATTAGAGAGCAGGAATCATTGGTTGCCACAAACATACGAAAAAGCAAGAAAAACGTATAAGTCCACAATAGCTGGGGGTCTTGGAATCAATTTCATAGTTAACAATGTTTTAGTTGAACGACGATTTTGATTTCTGTTTCCACTGAAGACTTGTCTCGTAGAGGGGCTGATATAGGTTAAATCTGTTGGGACTCAAACTTCTTCCTTTGTCATGGCTTGGAAGTTGAGAGTGGGGAGCCGATCTCGTTATCTACCGTGACCCCAACGTGGTTGAAGTATTGCGTGTAGTTAGCAAACCTTCGTGTCGGGCAGAAATAGGTAGCAGGAAAATGTTCAAGAAATAAAAAAACATGCTTATGGGAAAGAATGTATGTAGTGATCTGGTATGGATGCAGAGAGTGATTGATTATTTATGAATGTCACACTTAGAAGCAATACGACGATCAACCAACGAGAACGATATCTGAGTTGGCTTTCACTCCACTCCAACGTAAGGACTTTGAGTCAACAAATTTAAACACGCATTAGGCCCATTATACAATGGATCTTTAGCTGCATAAGAATTCGAAACCATATCTTGACGAAAACAACGCCTATCGCTAGTTCGCGACCACTAGAGTTTTTGTTTAATAAACAGGTTTTAGAGTGATGCTCGTTAAATCTGTCGAGGCTTTTAGTCCTCTCGTGGTATGGTGTGGAAGTTGGGAGAGGTAGGAGTCGTCCCCGTCACTTGACCATGGCTCAAAATTACAAGATCCATCGTTAATAATTGCTTCAAATGCGACGTCAATAAAACCAATTAATCAATGATTTTCAATTTTAATTGGATTAGATTCGCAAATGAAAAAAAAAAAAAATGAAAATTTTACTATCAATCCAGATCAAATCAATGACATGAAAAATTGAATTGAATGTTCTCGAGTCGATTACAATTCCTCGCAACTGAAAGAAAAAGCTCGGATTGCTTAGTTTCTTCTCCTAAGAGTCTCACCTAAATTTTTATTTTTTTGGAAAAAGTTGATGCAAGCTATATTTGTTACTTTACACGACCAGTATATTTTCAAATAACAGTTTATTACTTTTTAAATCACACAAAATTACACATTTACTTGATGCAATTAGTTATCAAACTTTGGTATTTAGTTTCAAACTCGACACTGAAAACCTTTCCCAAAAAGTATTAGCAGCTAGTATGAATAGCAACAGCGTGCATATTTAGTATTCAAATAATTATCGAAGCTTCTTGTTTTTTCTCCTCAAGATTTAATAACATTACGCATTTATTCATAAATCTCGTGCATAAATGGTTAAAAATGTGCTACAGTGCTTAGTGGTAGAATAATCTAACTCGATTATTTACGTTTTTCAAAAATGACTGTTAGTTACGGGCACTTTTAAGAAAAAAAATTCACTCACGAATTCTGTTTTAAAACAATTACCAGGTCATCAGTTGTTGAGAAAAGTCATTAGCATTTCAAAGTAATCTTATTTATAACTCGATTCTTCGTAATTTGAGGCTGCCCTTCCTTCAGCGAGCACAGAAGGCGGACTTGTACACTTTTAATCGAAGTTCATTAACCATTTCTGCCTCGTAGAGTCTACAACTTGTGAAGGCTGCACTTAAAAATGATTATTTCAACCTCAAACAAGATTAATACTTGGCGCAAACCACAAGATTGAAGCAGAACAGAAAAAAAAAAGTGTGTGAGAGAGAACCTAGTAGAACGAATAAAAATAAAGATGCCTGCACTTTTTTTTTCTTCCTCTATTGTACGAAGAAATGGAGAGAACGAGAGATGGAGGGGAAAAAAATTCCAATTATTCGCGTTACCCAGGGTCTAATCCATTCGAAGGGATTTTTTTTCCTCTCCTTATTTAGACTTTTTTCCCCGTGTGCTCCTAGGAATATTTTTCGATTTTTTTCCCCTTTTCCCTTGCTGTCGGAGTCGTAATTTTGTTACGCTTTGGCTTAATCAAGATTCTTGGAGTAGCCGTAAGTTCTTTACGTTTTCTAAAAGGTAAGTTCTTAAATTTATGCTGCATTAGGAGAAAAAATTACATTGCCCTGGAAAAAAATTCCCAACATCTAACCGCAGTGGCTGTTGACATTGATATTCTACACATGGTTTTCAACCTTATATTAATATTTTTTTACACATTATTTAATTATTTTTAGGCTTACCATTTTTTTAAGTGCTGTTTTTTTTATGGTTGAGCAGAGTGGTTTCGCGGGATGATTAGTATTTTTTTGGCCTACACGTAACGCAATTACTAAACTAGTAGTAAGTATTTTATTGAGAAACTAATTTTTTTTTTCCTGAGTTCGGTAGAAGTTTTTTTTTGGCTGAAGTTAAGATTTTAGATGGGTATTAAAAATATAAGGATCGAATGAACAATTAGTTTTGGGATTTTTTTCTTGCTATCTGGAATGATAAAAAAAAATTAAGAAATTCTTGATATAATTTTATGTAATATGGAAAGAAATGAGATGTGACTTGTATCAAAGGTAATAGATAATGTAAAAAACACAATTCTTTAAAAATAATAACATACTTTATTGTACTTTTATATTGATAAGTCTAAGTATACTAGTGTACATAATTTTTTTAAATAAATGAAAATGTACTGAGATAGTAGTAATAATGAAAATGGCTTGTTTCTTTGAAATCAGCAAGTTAATTTATATTTTTCTATTGAAATCATTCTTAATGTGATGGCAGGACTAATTTTTTTCTATCAACTTAAGAAACATATAATTTTTGCACTTTGTAAAAAAATAATTGTATGGAAAAATCAAATGGATCAAATTTAGTTCATGAATAATTGTGTTGCGCCTGTTAATTTATGTTAGGAACCAGTTTTTCATAGAAATAAAAATTAAGTCAACAGTCTTTTCTATTTATAAAGACCTTAATTTCAAACTATGCAAATAACATCGTTTTACAATGATCTAAAAAGTCTATGATAAAAAAAGTAAAGGTGCCCTTGCGTCCCTTAAATGCAGAAATCAACTTTTTCAAATTTTGAAAGATTTCATTAGTAAGATTTTGAGATTCTCCTCTATATTAAGTGTTTTTTAAATAGAAATATAGAATTCCGTAAAACATTTTTACAAAGTTTCCATATACCATTGTTAAATAATTGTATAGTCTAATAATTACATAGATACCTGGGGATAACACTGTCACACTTATTGAAAACTGAATTTGTTTTGGCTGTCACGAATATTTTTTTTTTAAAAAAAGGGAAAGTATGTAGCTACTATAATTCCTCTTTAAGAGTTAAAAATAAATTTAATTTTATCTTCTAGATTTCATTTCTTTAAATTCCATATTTCCTAAAACACCTCTTTTACAGGTAATATGGCCAGTCAAAGAAATACAGTCCCTTTTCTATTTTTTTTCACTACTTTTCTATCAAGTTTTGCTTCATTTAAGCTAAAGGAGCAATGAAAAAAGACCCAAACGTGTTATTTTTTATGAACAAAAGGTTCTTTCCATTAGAAATGATTCGAATGTTAATAACAAAAAAGAGCCCAGTATATATTCTCTTGACTCCAGTTCTTACTAATCCTGGTGCCAGTTGTGGACTCGTGGTCATGGTCGCGGACTTGCGACCGGTATTATTTTTGTCGAGTCGTGGGTTCGAGTCTTGATGCCACTTAAGTCCCGTCCTGAAGCAGGGCTGACGCTTTTTAAATCTGGTCTAGATCCCATGTCCTCCCATAGGCGTGTTGTGGAAGTTTGGAGAGGGAGATGCCAGCTCAGGTGTTGCCCTAGTCTCTTGACCGAGAATCAAAATGACGAGGTTCGTCGCCAATAGCCTTCGTGTTGCTTTTAAGTGTAACATTAATGAACAATCACATCACTCCCTTATCTTTTATTTGTTAGGAGACCAGGCCATAATAAAACACGAGATGAGAAAGGGCAAACTAATCATAATGCTAAATGTAACAAACTCATGAAACAAATCGATTCGCATGCAGACACATCGATTAATGAAGGTGATGCCGCCATCAGCGGCTGTTTATCCTACAGCTGTCGGTTTCCGAAACCATTGTGATTCATATGTGAACCATAAATGATTCGAGAAAATTCATCATATATTTTTAAAGAACATTTAAAAACTCTATCATAATTAATAGTGCATTGCATTTCTTCAATTCCTGAAGAAATGCATAGCAGTATCCCCCCCTTCAAAAGTAAACTTACCAGCTCAAATTCACAGCAACCGTTTCGGGAAGTCATGAAAACACTTATAACTTTATCCTCAAGAACGGTTTGTAGCAGGGGCTATTCGCGAAATCATCTGGGGGTTCTTTCTGATATTATGTTCAAATTTCCAGCTTCTTCCAAATAAAATGAAACGTGATAATGCAAATTAAGTAAACTTTAAAAGTTGGGTAAAAATATAATATAATCGTATGAAAGTGGGAGAAAATTGAATTGAATTAATAATGAATGTTACTGCAATGGGAATAATAGAGTGTGATGTGCACAAAAACGTCTTCTGTTGTGTACAGTTGATTTGGTGAAATTATGACCTTACACCTTAAGATGGATTGAAAACTTAAAGGAGGTATTCGCATCATATTCCAGTAAGCACATTCTTTGATATATTATAGAAGTAGTTAGTACTCACGGCAAAGGACGAAACTATGGAGAGCATTCCCCTTATTAGAGAATTAATAAACAATATTTCGGAAGATAATTGACTATTTTAATTATGCTTTGCCTGTGCTTGAACTTGTGTTGAAATTTAGATCTTGTGATTAGACAAAAATTTAGATCTTATGTACAAACTTTAAGATGACATGTGAGAATGGTAATAAGATTCCATCACAGGTATCAATCCCATCATCAGGTATCAGATTCCAACAATAAATCCCATTCGGTGCATTGCTGCAGCTTTCTCTTAGCTCCGTTTTCAAAGTAGTTGAGTCATTCGTTGATGAGTTTTGAAATTAACAGAGAGAAATCTAAAAATAGCTACTTTATCTGCACTGTTTTATCCTCAAGTACCTTATATGTTTATATTATAATTTGTATTCCTCACTAATCGAAGATAAATAGCTCAGATGAATTCGCAGGTCTTCCCCCTTGAACCTAAAATTTTGCTAGCTTTTTAATTAATTATGAAACTACCTCCAATTCCGTTAATTTCTAATATCTTTATAATGAGAACGTAAATTAAAAATTTTTAAAATTGGAACCTCGTAATTTACGGCCGTTTCCCGTTGCTCAACCACCCAGCCCTTCCATACCATTCTTTCTCTATGCATCATTCACCACGTGCTAAAATCACATTATCTTTTCGGCTTTTAAAGTTCAAAATTTAGCATCGAGTACGGCACAAAAGGTTTTTTCTTCTTCTCAAAATAACTTCTATTCATTATTTTAAAACCTCTCTCTATCCCACGGACAACAAAAATAGTGTTTGAGCATTTTGCTCTGACTCTGATCTGAAGTCCAGCCCCCTTGAATGCTCTGAACAATGCAGTTGTCACTTCGTTAGCTTGCTTCCGAAAAGTCCAATCTCAACTAGACCTCTCATAACTTTTCTCTTTTACGTTGTAGTAGTTTTCACTTGCTGAATTCCCAAGTTTTTTTCGCCTCAATCCTTAATTTTGATTAAAATTCAAAACATTGTGGAATTGGAAATTTTTAAATATAAATTACGATGCAAAGGTAAATTTTAAATCTTATAATAGGAGCCTCGTAGCTTATGGCTGTTACCCGTTACTTGCTAAGATAAAAGCGGTTACAGAAAGTCAAAATTTGTAAATTTTAATAAAATCACGAGTCGAAATATCAATATTTAATCAAAATTCCTGGTTTCAATGGAAGAGGATTAATTTTACTAAATAATATTTTCTATTAAGCAATTTTGTAACTAAAATAATTTAATAGCTGGCAATCAAAAAATAAAAGACTATTAACAAAAAATAGCTCAGAGCCTATAACAATTTTCTGTTAAGATGCTGACACGCTTATTGGAAGAATTATGATGACTTGTAATTCATATTCGATAAAGTAAATTAAAATTTAAACTAGTAAAATATCATTCAACAGAATAATTGAAAAGTCTCGGTACCTTACTAGGACGTTCGTTCGAACAAGCCAAATAATCGAAATTTCAAGATGCATCAAAGTTGGAGAACATAGCACGACGACGGATGCCAAACCTAGAGCAACCGATAATTTTAAAGGCGAAAGACGGAAGGGTGGGAACAGGGTACAAAATCATGTTCGTTAAAGAAGCTACTTGCTTTCCGAGTCTTATTATATTCAAAAAGTAAATTAATTGCGATTTAACATGTTCGAAATAATTGTTTCCATTCAATAGATATTGAATTAAATATTATTTTCCCTAGCTGTTTCCAGTTTAAATAAATTTGCTTAAATGATTAAATTGATTATGCAGTTTCCTTATGATTTATAATTTTTTCTTTCATATTATATTTGTTTTGATAAATTGTTACTGTTTGCATAATTATGCATTTGATTCGAAACCAACAAATACCTCATCTGGTATGCTCAGTCTAATTTTAGCATTATAAGGGTGCACTTGATACAAGCTGCTTGCTAAATTCCAGGTAAAACTGTATTTTTGTTCGTAAAGGTTTTTTACAAACATAAATATTGTCATGTGCAAGAACTTAAAAATTCTGTGATTTTTTTTGTTTTAATTTATGTACAAAAAATTAAATAAGATCTTAAAATTACCTACAAACATAAGCAAATTTGATTCTAATTAGCAATTTCGTTTTACATTTTAAGAAAGTGATTAATTACAGGTACACACAGAGAGTTAAATGTTCTTTTTTTAGTATTATTGTTTTATCAAAATGATAATTTATATTGGAAATATATGTTGAGCTTCATATATTATGAAATACTTCAAAATAATTGTAGATTATTTTTTTATATATAAAATTAATTTTAAATAAAACAAACAAGAGATCTTGAAAAGAATTGTGTTTTTTTTTTTTTTAATCATCGGTCAGTATTTAGAATGAAGGAGTGAAAGTAAATGTTTGTACCGCAAGAGCTTAATCTGGCTATAATGCGCCAAACAAGGAGAAACAGATCTAAACTTTCGAAAGAAGAAAAGAAAGAAAAAGAAAAAAATTGGTTGACAAGATAAAGTGTCAAAAATAGAGAAGGTTCGCTAAAGTATCTCTATAGTATTTCTCCCGTGTTTACCATGTATATTAATCTCCCCCTATGGAATAAAGATCTCAAAGGTATCTGTGGGCCCTGATGCCTTTATTTACCTGGAGAAGGTAAGCTAATGAAGTGAATCGAGATTTAGAATCCAAAAAGAATAAATTCTCTTTGAAATTTAGAGAAAGAATTAAGTAAATAAATGAAATGATTGATCAATATTCTTTTCTAAAAGAAAAAAAATC
The DNA here is from genome assembly GCA_019974015.1 of Nephila pilipes. Classification (NCBI taxonomy): domain Eukaryota; kingdom Metazoa; phylum Arthropoda; class Arachnida; order Araneae; family Nephilidae; genus Nephila; species Nephila pilipes. The sequence goes on along the minus strand of BMAW01058645.1, from coordinate 626,692 downwards.
AACTTTAAATATCGGTTGGGAAGTTTCTAATATTTTGTGTTTTGGAATTCTAGTATTAGAATAATGCATAAACTTTTACAATATGTTTCCCTCATTTAGTAAGAAATACTTTAATTTCAGAACTTATATGAAAATTTCTTCCTCGTTTTTAGTAAACATATGATATTTAATAATGGTTTTTCAAAATTTATTCTCTCAAATGTATTCTTCAAATAACAAAACTTTTTGTTGTAATTTTTTTAATATGACTGAATAACTTTCGATGTTTTTCAAGAGTTATTCTCTTCCCCCCCCTCTCTAAAGTCTACTTAATCCATTATCCCTCACTGCTTTCGGATGAAGGTAATAATTCATGAATGTGCCAAATGCTATAACGATCTGCTTACTTGATTCTTTGCAACCGTCAAAGATCGTGTTCAATTGTAATTTAGCTCTTTAACATGTATACATGTATTACATACTGTTTTTTGCTTCATCTGTGTTCGTCTAATGTCTTAGATTTAAAGAAATTTTAAGACGTAACAATATTTTAAACCATCTCGATCTTCCAAGTAAGAAATTCGTTTCAGACCTTTTTCATGTTTCATTCACTGATCTTTTCTTTTTGTGAAAAACATTTATTTGATTAGGAAACTATTGTATATTCCGTTTAAAATGTTTGGTAAATTGTATCATGCTAGAAAGAAATTGTATATTTTTCTATAGCTATCTGCTCAAATTTGCTGAATAAATTGTTTTACTCTCATGAACTAATTTCGAAAAGTATGCAAAATTATTTTTGTTAAAAGTAAACGTGAAATAAATCAATAAATTGGACGGATGAATGGATATATTTTTTAAAACTATTGTGATGTAATATATATATATATATATAAGAAAAAACTGAAACTAAACATTCGTGTTTTGTTACTGTCTCTATTTTTGATTATTGTCGATTTATTTGCATACCTGAAACACAAGTTCGGAAAATGTAGTGTAATAGATTCTATCGGGATCATTTTAATTAAAGTCTAAATATAAAAAATATGGTATTAATAATACTAACTGTTTTGACCATTGCTTTGTTTTATTATGCTATCTAAACTCTTTTTTGATTAACTAACTCAAACTATCCCGCTTAACTAACAAAACCATCAGCAAAGCAATGTATGTTTTATTCAAGTAAATTATTTCCAAACTCTCTGACTGAGAGAAATAACAAAATTAAATTTCTCCTCGAGGGAAACAATCGTCCATTAAACAGTAGGTGAGGAACAAATACAAGTTGCCACAAATTACTACTTAAATAGATTACAAAATAATGACTCGGTCTAATTTTAAATCCGATGTGTAACGATTTTGATTGATTGATTGCGTATTAACGTCGCAACACTAGAGATATTGGAGACAGACCGTCATTTTGAATCTCGGTCAAGTGACGTGGATGACACCTGAGATAGCACCTCCCTCTCCACACCTCTACAAACCTCAATAGATTTAACATATATCAGCTCCATTAAGCGTTGTGTCTTAAGTGGCATCAGTACTCGAACCCACGAACTCGACAGAAACAGTGCGAGTTCGAGACCATGACCACCGCGGACGATGTGTACGGATTAAAAAATGTTCGTCAAATAGCTGCGCTTTGGGGAAAAATGCAAGTATAGAAGCCAGATATTTCTAATTGTCGGGAATATTTAATTTTTTTAACAATTGTTAGAACTTAATTGTTAATATTGTTAACGGTTAGTAAAAGAAGTGAAACCACAGAGTTGCACAGTTCCTTGAAGTGGTAAACATATTTTTATAGACAACTTCTAGAAATTAAGGGAGATCACTGGAAGAAATGAAACTGACAGAATAGACTAAAATCATACGAAATGAAGCGAGAAAAACAAGAGCTAACTTCACATAATTTAATTGTGAGCTTCTAGATGATAGCTTAATGGTTAAATTTGTGAGGTTAGCAGTCGTTTTATTGATTGATTGCTTCATATCGTCCCACGTAGAAGAAACACGGAGGTTATTAGCAGTGGGCCTCATAATTTTTCCCATGGTCTTAGGATGGAGATAACACCTGAGATAGAAACCCGCCCTCTTAACTTCCACACCATTCCAACGTGAGGATTTTGTCCCCTCCCCGCAGATTTAATTGCATTCACCCCATCACACGATGAATCTTTAGTGACATCCGAATATCCCTCATGCTACCTCTAAGTGCAACGTTAATAAACAATCAATGAACCAATTAGTGGCATCAGGATTCGAACCTATGACTTGGCTGAAGCAATGCCTTCCAAGAACTCGCGACTATGACCTATTCTACCACGACTGTAATTCGTGGTTTGCTACTCCTTAATCAATCCAAGACCAATCACAAAAATACTGAAAGCAACTGCATGTTTAATAAATTTCACTATTGACATATTATGGAAATTAGGAGAATGCGATATTTTTAAACCAAATGTGCTGTTATTTCTGTTTACTTTTGGCCATGATTCAAAACTATGTAGTCAATCTTCAATAGTTTTCATTTAGCTCTAAAGTGATGCTTATTCAAACTAATCAAGATGTAACTTTTGTATATTTAATTGATGATGAATCAACAAATTTGTAATAAAGTAAGTCTCTTTATTTTATTCTTAAAATCTTTCACTTTTTTATGGTAAAGAATAGAAAATAAAGAGTCCTTAATATTGACAATATTTCTTTTTAAGACAAGAATTATATTTGTCATTGGTTCCAGAATGATTTCTGTCATTTAGCATCAATTTTCTTCTATCTCAATATATATCAACTTAACATTTTTGAATAGAGCTGGGTTTAAAAAATGTGTCAATATTTGTAAGTTCTACAATTAAAAATATATGAAATAGTATCGTAATTAGTTTGAATTATATTACTAAAAATACTGAGATATCTGAATTTATTCTGCATATTATTTTATCCTCATATATATAATTACAGCTGTATTAATGTCAGGAACCATAGAGTGAAGTAACCTGGAGTATCGTAAAGTTTTAATTATTACTAAGATAAACCAATCTAGAAACTAAAATTTTATTTATTATCCTTAAGACGTTTCTACACAGCCATTCTCCAGAGGTACACATTGCTCCCAGCGTTTCTCTTGACCTTTCGAAGAATTTCTTCCTCGTAAATTTAGGGGGGAACGTTAATTTAATTAATAGCAAAAAATATTAAAATCTCATTTAATGTAAAAAAATATTGTTGTAATTTTTGTAAGACAATTTAAATTTTCTTGTTTAATTTTTTAAAATTAAAAGTCGAAGGTTAGGAGCTCCAAAAGACTTCATTACATAATTTATGATTACTCAGAATTATGCATAATAATAAAATTATAACATACATAAACAAAAACAAAAAAACTATTTTCAAAAACAAATAGTTCTTCTGATAAAGTTTAATATCTATTCAAAATTCGTGTTAATCTCGTTTGGATTAACATGAATTTGGAATCCTAATTATCCTTTTGAAACGAATTTCAACCATTCTAAATCTCGAAAAGGTAGAATGGATGTTTGTAAGATTTTGGAATTTTCAATATTAATCTTTTAGAAAAACCTGGAATTCATATTTTAAAACATAAATAAATTTTATTGGCTTTTTGACATAAAAATAAAATATTTTTTCATCATAGTAAGGAATACTGATGCTTTGCTATAAAAAGTCAAATTTTAATTCTTTTGACTTTTTGAAAAACACTCTTAATTTTTTTCTACATTCTCGGTAACTTCGTTCATCATACAGACAGCTAATTTCAAAATACAATTTCATCAACTTTCAATAAAGAATTTCTTTAAAAAAAAGTACTGAAACCAGTGGAAAGAAAAAAATGACACAAAAAGTCCGAGTATATTTCTTTTGTTGTCAATTTTAGGGAGTCTCACGCATTTTTCTAGAAAAGGCATCTCTTAAATAAAATCAAAGAATTCTTTTTTTTCCTGCGTTCGTAAACACATGATGAGTCACAAAACATTAGATTTTACTTTTTAAGGGCATGAAAAAATTCTGGGAATGTAAAGTGGCGGAGCGATGCCCTGTCATAATACGTAGCATAATGGATGCGATTTTCGCAAAATATAAACAAGAATATGACAGTAAGTGCATAAAACGGGAGATTTCACTGTCATGTGCGTTTTAAAAACGACTGCAAAAACACGCTTGCCTCTTTCGATAACTGCATTAAGTTCCCAAGAGAAACGTTATTTTACCTTTTATGGCTTAAGTAACTTACATGCACTTTTTTTTCTTCCCTCTTCTTTTGCTTAGAATATATTTTTTCCCTCTCTCAGTTAGGCTTAGCCGTTTTTCTTCCTACACAAGAATGTTTTAAGCATACCATTTTTAGAAGAAGATTTCTTAGATAATTAAAAAGTAAAAAAGAAGGGGAAAAAAGTGGATACAGAAAAAAAATATTTAAAAAAAAATGTTCACGTCAGTAAAAGTTGAAGACAACAACCTGCGACGTTAAAAATAGTTTGACTGATTAAGGTCTCGTGAATCTGGCAACGGGGATTTAAGAATAAAAAAAACTAGAAAAGAATATTGTCGAGCGAACGATAATTACCTTTAATCGCGTAAAAATATTGCGAGAGTCATTTTTGATCGGTTTTTGACCGAACGAAGGGTTAAAGAAAAAAGAAAAAAATGTAGGAAAAAGCTAAAATATAAACACGAAGAGGGGAAAAAAGAAGATTGCAAAAACCCAATTTGTGTCAAAGAAGCGTCCGCTTCGTGAAAGTTTAATAATGCGCCCAATTAATACGGTAGCTCTTGGTTATTCTTTTTCCTCTGACAAAGAATGCAAGCTGTGCGATCAAATTGTTAAATGATTCATAGCATTAGAGGCTCGCAGCCTCAGTTAATTGGGCGCGTGGCTAGAAAGGTTCTCATTAAATATGCACTGTGGTTGTCTCATTTGCATAGCGGCGGCGTTCGTACGCAAATTAACTCTGCCTCTAATAGACAGCAGCGCCACCTACAAATCGAATTAGGCCGCCAAATGGAATTAGCGCGCAAATGGATTTGGATGAGCAGTTCCAGTAATTCCCTGATATGATAATGGCCACTTTTCTGCCTCGGCTATTGATACAAACATTCCTGGCTCTCGAATTAATAAAAGCACACAAAACAATATCTCAGGGCCATCCTTGTTTTTTTATTTGGCGATCCATTGATGGATTTGTGGAATTAAACGCCGTTTATGGAAACTATCCATTAGAGGATGATTAACTACCAAGAAAGTGTTGGAGTTTCTTTGATGCTGGGTTTATTTTTGAGGCATAATTTAACAAGAATTTTCTTTATTTAATTTTAAAATGTAGTCTGCTGATTATCGTTTGTTTTATTAATGTTTTATTCAAGGGGTTCTTGAGAAATTAAAACAGGCGATGTATCTGTGATAACAAACAAGTTACATCGAAAAACTCATTTTTTTTTTTTTACAATCGAATCGGTCATTTAAAAAACTCCAATCAGTCACACATTCAAAACTTTTCAGGAATCATTAAAATTTGTATAATATACAAGTATACCTTTTTGAGGATAAATATTGTTCAGACTTTAAAGCTTATAACCAGTTTATAATTTTTATTGTTTATGAACAATGAATTTTTATTAAAAAAACATCTAAGAAACTGTCTTTGACATATTCTTTTAACAAGAAACAGTGAAGTGGTACTTAAATTAAACAAAACAGTCATATCAATCATACTTTTAATCAAAATTAATGAAAACCTAAGCATTAAGAACGAATTTCTTAGTAAAACTTGAATTCTTAACATTAAGCATTTCTTGTTTTTTACCATTAAGGTACATAATTAAATTCTGCATCATTCTCATCTAGAATATTTTCAACTTCTGAAATAGGCCAATCAAATAGGTTTCGATAGAAGGCCAGATGCCTTTCTAGAATGCTATCCTGAATTTCCTTTAACTCTTCTAATTTTTTACTGTTTATCGACACTTCTGGTACGTAGACTTGATTAATGGAAGTGACTCAAGGTTTGAAAGTCTTTTCATCAACATAAATGCGTCTTTAATGATTCCATCAACAGACTCCTACACAAAGTTGTTTGAAAGGGAAAGAATGTAGTAACTTGCTCGGTTTTTACCCAGTTTTTGAATTAACTTTATGAGCGCGTTCGAAACACAAAAGTATGTTTCAAAAAACCTAGCGTGTTTTTTTTTTAAAAGAGCTATTCAGTTAAATTTGGGAAATCTAATTGTTTATCAATAATTCTGTCCGAATATTCGTTAGAAAAATATTAAAAAATAGGTTTTTTTTTTGTATTTATAGAGTATAATCTTCGAGATTACACATACAATTAGAAAATAAATACCTTATGCTTTCAATGTATTTTAGTACGTGTTTTAATCGACAATGGTAACATGTAAAGCCTTAAGGTAAACAAGATGTGAGCGAAATAGAAAAAGGAGCTCATTTTATTCCAAGTTTAAGAAATCCTCACTTTTTCTAGGTTGAAAACGATGGAAGTCATATTTCCCCATTAGTCGAATCTGTATTTTTATACATTCATTCGATTATTTCCGTAGAAAATCTCTAGTAAAAGGAAATAATCGTATTTAAGTAATTAAAAATAAATAACTGTATTTACATCGCAGTCGTATATTTACTTTTAGGTGCTCATAATCTACTACATTTATAACTTAAAACATTTGCAAATTACTTCCAAACATTACAATCTACTCATTGAACATAGTTATAAATTCAAAATTTTAATTTAATAACATTAAAAAAGTGTTATTTTTACGACTCATATATTTCTCTTGATTTAATACGAATATTGTTTGAAACTTGAAATATTTAGTGTTTATTAGAAAAAAAAGTCACGTTCACTGTATATATAAGAATATACCTTATATCCCTATATACAAAGCATTAGCACTATGAACACATACACCACACCCTTCATATATATATAAAGTATAATTTGAGGAAAGTGTACCAGAATCCTAAGACACCCCATTTTTGAGAGAAAAAGGCTATTACATATATTTTTCTCTATGACGTATCACGTACGTTCACAGTTTTATTCAATTTTCTTACGTCATCTTTATCAAATTCTCGTTAATAAACATATGGAATCAGCGAAGCGCCCACTGCTTTTTAATTGCAAAATATGAAATTGCAAAAAGTACCTTAGTGTTTCATTTACCTTAATAGGATTCATGTTAGTTCATTAAGTATTTCTAATTGACAAATGAAAAAAAAAAATTTAAAACGAAAAGGATGCGGTATAATTTTCAGGAAAGGTACTTTCTCTCCGAGGGCTTTATTAAAGTGCAAGTTAAGATAACGAAATAAATGTAAGGAATAAAATTAATGATTTACTTTAAAAGAAATCCTTTAAAACCTAAAAAAATATTTTTAAACCTCTTTTCTGTTACTTGTCTTTTTATTAAGTATGTATTGATTCGCATCTACCTCTGTTTAATTAAAACGTTTAAGAAGAAGGCGCGTGCAATTTCTTCGAGGTCGAATTTCTCGTTCTGAGTCATGATCAAATCCACCACTGACATATTCTCGTGCTTAGGCACACATATTCTCGTCCATTAGCAGAGAATTATTTTACAAAGCATGAAATAAAAACGGATTCCTTGAATAATTATTCGACATTTGTCTTATTTAAGACTTTTACTAGTATTTTCTAGAGGTTTTGAAGTAAGTATACGTATTTTTATCTTCTATAAAAATGTTTCAATATTAAATATTAGATTGATATAGAGCGAAATACTAAAAAGTTATTTAATGCACAAAATTATTGAATTAGTACTGCTATTCAACATTAATTTATCGACTTAATATAATTTTATTCTTTGTAGGAAATTATTCTGAGTTTTTCTTGGAGGAATTTGTATTAAAAAGGAAGGTTCTTTGTAAGAATTTGTATTGAAAAGGAATGCTCCTTGTCGTATAAGTGTAGTGAAATACTAAATAATAATTGAAATGCTAAGCTATTTGATGAATACTAATATTCAACGTAATTCCATTGTCTTGACCATGATTATTGTTCCTTGTGGAAATTATACTGAAGGAAATTGCACTATACCGTTTGTAAATACTTAAACAATAAATTAAAAATTTTATTTACATAAAATTTTAGATATATTTTGTGGTATTATGTAGATGTTAAGTAAAATACTTCAACTTAATTGAAGAATTTCTTCAATAGGTAAATTTACAGTTAAAAATCAATATATTTTTTAGTAAACATTTTAAAAATATTTTGCTTCACATGCACATTAGTTTATCCTAAGTAAAAAAAAAAAAACATTTCAAATATACCTTCAAAAACTTAATATCTTCAAGAAGATTAGTGGAAAAGGGTTTTTTTTTATCGTTTTATTTTTTTAGAATCTTAAATAAATGTTCGGAAATATTTTATTCATTTTACATCAGTGAACCTTATAACGTATTACTTTTTTCTATTTTGCTTATTTAAATATTAATAAGAAGTAATAGTACTTGTTGTTGATTTTATTGTCAATATACTAAAAATAAAATTTCAATGAAAAACAGTATTTTCAATTTTATCCTCTAAAAATATATAGCAGAATTAAAATGGAGTGATTGTTATTTAATCTCGAGAGCATTATTCAGTATACATTCCATTACTCTGATATATGTATTGAAAATGAAGAACGTAAATTTCAATAAAGTTTATGTAAAACAATAAAAAGGAATCGTAGAATTAATGCCCTTTTTTATCTTAATAACGTTTTGATCGATTTTCATCAACTTAACATATTTTACTGGGATTCTATTTTACCGGTCGCGTTCCTATTAAATTAAAATTTGAATCTTTAAGAACATTTTTGGAGTTTCCATAACGTATTAATTGCTTGATTTATTTTAACAAATAACTCCTTTTATTTTACTATTTATATTCGAGGAATTAAATTTTGGTTCACAGCTGCAATCAAAATAAAATAAAAAAAAAAAAAAAACACCAGAAGCCAATTGAAATACGTATCCTTTTATTGTTTTATAATTTAACAAAAAAGTATATGGTAAATATTGCTGCTGTAATTATATTTATAAGTTTATTACTATATTTTTTGAAAGTTTTACTGTCAAAAATTTATCTCGAAAATTTAAACAACTTTTTTTGGCATTTTTTGCTCACAAAAGACGCAAATTACGTTTTAATAAATAAAATTATGAATTTATTGTTTGATTCAGAATTACAAAATTTACGAGTATTAATTACAAATGATTATCGATTTATCATTTATTTATTTTAAAGAAGGGTTTTGTGTACATAAAAAATTTCATACAATTAAGAAACTTTTGAAATAGATTGAGAAAGATCTTAAAATGCAAAACCAAAATTTTCATTTCTAATACATTCTTATTCAATAGAAATATTTATTTTTTCTCTTTGTTTGAATTAAATCACTATTAACAGCTTTTTAAGCAAAAAATCCGTGAAATCAGTTACAAAATGTGTTCGAAAATTAGAATCAGTTCCCTTTTTCTAAATATCTGTTACATTTCTATAATCAAAGGTAAATAAATCGAATTTCCCCCCTGCAACTCGTAGAAATAATCCAACAAATTCGAATTTTCTCAATATATCGTCTGCTCGAAAGAGAGCGTTGCCACCGATCCGTCACCTAAAAGCAGTGAGAAAGAGAGAGTGAGAGAGAAATCGAAGGCTGAGAAAAAGATCGGCTGCTGCTGTTGCTGCGAGAGAGAATATTTTTTTGAGTAGACGAAAATCGGAGGGAGGGGGTGGAAGAGAGTAAATTGATTTGCTCCCCATTGAGCAAGCCCAAATGAGGTGACATGCAGCGAGAATCGAATCACCTGTGGCTGCTATCGCGCTGGTCCATGCCAGAGAGGTTGCTACAAACGCCCTCTCTGCGTGTCTGGCGAGTTGGCATGTATCACCGGCGCCAACGAACCTCACAGATTTAGAGTGACAGATATGGAAAGAGAATGGTTCTTAAATACGCTTTCCCCGCTCCTTACTGAGGGAAGTAAAAGAAAAAATTGATAGACTTAAATTCTTATTTTAATTTATTATAATACATATACGAGTTATACAGCTCATAAATGTTACATATAACTGACATACATATAAATATAATGGATATATATAAACATAAGAGAACTATACAAATTTGTTACACAGACTTAATTAATAGTTGAACAGGTGCATACACTTGAAATATATAATTAATTATTAACTGTTATATTAAACTTTCGTAGATTTAATTATTTAAATTTGTAAAAGTATTTTTAAGACTATACTGCTCTGAAGATTTGTACTGAAAATTATACCAGAAGCACGAAAACATAATATAAGATATAAATTTAAAAGACACCTGTGATGTAACAAACAAATATTGCCATTCAAGTGGTACTCTAGAACATCTGATTTCTGCACACACGCAGTAATGCAAATTACAATAATTCTAAGAGTGTACCTGTAGCATTGGTATTTATACCAGAATAGCCATCAAAGTAACAACATTCATAATCACAGCAACATCAGCCCTGGATTTCTTTTGCTCCCTCAACAACCAGCCGACTTCATCTAGGATTTTGTCTGAGATCCTCATGTTTTTGTAAGTAGCCAAAGTTTTCTGCAGTTTATGATATAAGCTGTATCTCTGTGTAAATATTTAAGCAAACTTTTTTTTTGTTCTGTTCGAACGAGTGAGCTCCACTACATGGTGGATCATTACCGACATTAAGATTCGAACCCACGACTCTACTGAAGCAACCCAGTCGCAAATTCGTGACCAGGACCACCACTGCCCCAGAGTCAAAAATAGAGAATGATCGCTTAAGGGTAGTGAAATACAGACGTTAAAAGGTCTGAAGAGAGAAATGTGATTCCACAAAAGCTATTGAGAAATTTTAAAAATGAAAGATCTAAGCAAAGAGTTGAAACTACTGCCGACAAAAAAGAAGTGTCGGCCCAAACTGTTGATTACTGGAAAAAATAACACTGCGTTGTTGATGATGTTGAAGCAGCCTTAGAGGGATCCAAACATAGTTGGAATTCCAATTGTAATGCCAACCTCCCAACATCTCTGACATGAATATCTTGGATTAAGGATTCTTTATTGTCATGCAGGCAATGCAACATCGAGTTATGCGTAACAACATAGACTAACTTATTCCAGTTGATTATAATTTATTCACCATGCTACAATTAAACGTTAAAAGATACGCGATTCTGAACATTGGCCCGAAATCTTAGCTATGCCCAGTAATTAAAATTTTATATGTATATAAGTACTCTACAAATTTTTAAAGTTATAAATCCATTAGATTTTATGCAAGTTGTACCTAGGGTAAAAACATGACTTATTAACGTAAATACACAGCATTTGATTATTTATTGCTCACACATATTTATATACATTTTTTAAAGTGTAACTTTATTTTCCTTAGAGGGTAGATAAATATTTAAATGTTAGAATATGATTTCCTCTGCTTTTAATTTAAAAATGAGGATTATGTAATCTTCTTACTAAGTGAGCTCCTCGTCAAAGTCGTCTCAGTTGCCTTGTGGATTATTGCAATTGCTTCACTCTTCAATTTAGAAACAATGTGTATATAGGCTGTCTTAAACTATGGTAATAATTTAACAGTTAAGTTACATAAACAATATTTGTTAAATTCCGCTGATCAATACTTTAGCAGTCACGTTTTAATTTTCATCGATGAATTTGTAATGACAACCCTTCATTACTCTACTCTAGCCCCATATCTTAATCGAATATATCAAGCAACTGCAACTGAAGACACGTAAGAACAAACCAAAATGCTTTGTTAATAGTCAGAGATGAATAGCTGAAGACGCTCTCGCTTGAATCTCAATTAACTTATCATTTCTAAATTACGATCAACTAATAAATTCTTAGCTTACCAATTCCCTCGTTCGATTCAATCACTCTCTACAAACAATTGAATCTTATCTTAATATTTCAAATAGAATTCATTTGAATCCACAAAACTTATTAAGGAGCTTCAAATTAAATTACAGATCTCTATCACAAAGTCGTTATCCCCTATCTCCCTTCACTTTCCTTTCAATCCATTTCATTTATATTATCATTGTCTTTATTCACTTAACTTCCGTCTTCATCTAATTTGTCTAATCGCACTTCATTTGGGTTTGGAAATTTTTTTAATTTTATGCAATTCAAATGATCATAAAATCCCCGAGGTTAGTGAAGAGTAAATCGCGAATACCCGAACGTCATACGTTTTTTCTTGATTATTACTCGCCATTTTCACTGCAGTATTTCAATTTATAATTACACGATAACTCGATAAAACTCCAACACTTTTTTTAACTGGAAATTCCTTCCCTTATTAATTTTTAAACACTTTCTCAAATAGTACCAAATGCGTATTAAAAGCAATTTATTCGACGTCTTATTTTGTTAGATTCATGTTAGTGAAATTGTTGGATACAATATGGTTGATATATTCCATTCGAATATCCTCTTATTTTTTACATTCTTCGTATTAAAATTATTAAAATATTCAATTCTAAACTGAAGATATTTAATATTTTGAAGAACCTGAAATATTTAGATTAAATTTGATGAAATATTTTAAAAATATTTGACGTATGATAAATAAAAACAGAAAAGCAAATATTTCACTATACAATATTGAAAAAATTGTTAAGTATTTCCTTAATTTTTAAATTAAATTTTTTTTAATGTGTGGAAGAAAAATGCTAAGCTAATAGCATTTACTGTGTAATATATTTATCTAGTGAAAAATATTTCTCAACCATTTTATTTATTGCTCATTAGTCACTTTGTACTTGATGGTTTTTTGTTATAAATGATTTAGAGCCTATAAACACACACAGAGAAATCTGCATATTCTTACTGACAAATTTACAGTATATTTTAAATTTTTTTAAAAACATAAGTTTAAAATAAGGAATTTAAGACTTATTAAGTAAACTTTATACTCTTTGTATTTTACGCTCGGAAAAATAAAAACACAAGAATTGCTAAAACGATATCAGCAGCAAAACTGTAATAATATTACGTGTGCGTAGGAAGATGTAATTTGTGCAGCATCTTACACATAATGCATTGAATATATTCTTGTAATTTCAAAAGAAGTTTATTTTCACATTTGTTACATTCTTTGTCCTATGAATGTTTTAATAAAGCAGGGCAAAAAGAGATTGGGAGTAAGGTAACTGATTTATTAAATTAATTTAAGCGAATTTTTGAAATATTTCAATGCGAGGGAATTAAATATTTAAGCAGAATTTACCCTTCCACTTACCTTATCTTGCAGTTTGAAAGGAATATTGATTTTTCAAAAGTGTTTCGACACTTAAAGGAATCAGATTTTTGATTTCAAGAGAAATAGAATTTTTGGACTTATAAATTTGCTGACAATGATAAAAAAATACATAAAGCTACATCTTCAAAGGTAATTTGATAAAAAAAAAAAGAATTCATAATTGTATGAAAATTCATAACTTTGTGTTTGAAGAAAGTTTGAAGGCACATAATTTATAATTTATCATTGAATCCAAAATATATTAGATACTAGTCAAAGAAATTTTCAATTATATTTAAAATGTAACGATTCTACATGAATTTCTAAAATTTGAAAGCATAAAATTTAAGAAGTAGAATTATGACTTTATTTTACAACTTAAAATCTTTTAATAATTAAATTTTTTTCTACATTTTTTCAGATTATATTTAATTTTAATTTCTAAAACAAAATAAGTGTACCCTAAGGTAAAAATTTCTTTATATTTGAGGTTTCAGAATATTTTAATTGCTTTATAAAACGCATCGATTTCCTCTCTCTCTCTCTCTTTTTTAAGAAATTATATTTTAACTTTTATCAATTAACTTATTTGAAAATCGAAAACTTAAAATGTTATAAGCGAGTTACAAATATTTTAAAGAACACTTTGAGTTAGGAATATGACTGATTGATTTTATTAACGACGCACTAGAAGCAACACGAGGGCTATTGGTGATGGACCTCGTCATTTTGAATCTCGGTCAAGAGACGAGAATGACACTTGACCTGGCACTTCCTACACTCTGCCCTCTGTAGAAGTTTGCATTTAACATGCATCAACCCCTGGCTACACGGATGGTCTTTGGTGGAAATAAGACTCGAACCCACGACTAATGAAAACCGCCTGGCCACGAATCCGCAACCAAGACCATTAGGCTACAGCGGCCGCATTCGGAATAGGAATACGAAAACATAATACTAAGATTGTATATTTTAAACTTTTTTTTTGGTATATTAGAAGTGATATTAAATATATTTAAAAAAGATTTATATTATTGCAATTGTTCTACGATTTAATATCAGAACATTTAGCAAATATTTATTTTCTTTTACATTTTAAAATTATATTTCTTTAATTTAAACTGCACTTTTTCATTGTGCGTAATGAGTTAGTAGTATTTAAAGATTTTCAAAAATTAGTTTTAATTTTTATTTTCAACCAATGTAGATTTTTCTTTCAAATTTGAAGACTCCCAACTTAAGTGATTGACTAGGGAAAGGGGCTAGGAATAAGTCATCAAACCTATCAGAAAGGAAATAGAAGACAAAATTTTATTAATTACCTTCTTTTAAGTGGTTGTTTGAAAAGAAAGGTCTCCCGACATAAATCCATAACTCATCAGTGTTACCAAACGTTGTTTGAGATTATCCATCTCTCCACTCCTATCTGTTTCTTTCAAGTGAAAAATTCCTAAAAATAATTTAGTTATATTAGAAACTAGAAATGAGACGTATGTTATGCATAATTTGTTGAATTTGATTACAAAATCAATTTCAATTCTCATTGAACCATTTTTCATTGAGCTCGAAAAATAAAATGATATTGAGCTCGAGATAACTAGACTTACATTAGTGCTACTTTGTCACTAATCATTTGAATTAAAAACTAGTCCATTTTTTATTTTCTTTACTTTTAATTCAAACAAATTTGTGCTGCTTAAAAGAAGTATTAGAATACTTCAATTCAAAAATAAAAAAGTTATATATGAGGTGCGAGATTTTCCCAACTTACCTTCAATGCCAGACGGCCTTTTTAGTTCACATCCGAGTGCCAGGGGCTGTCTTGTGAGATTTTATTCAATAATCTTCTTCAAGTGCATGACTTTCTACAGCTTTTTACATGGTCAAGCTGAGGCTTGATAGGGAGATAAACAACATAAAAACAATTCACTTCACTTTAATAAATTCAATCTAATCTACTTAAGTCACGATTCATTGATTGGAAGTGATCTGCAATTTGAAAAACATGATTTAAACATCAAAATGTCCATTAAAGGAGGAAACGGGATAGATGCCACGGTTACAGTTCTTTTTAAAGAAACCTATTGTAGTATAAAAGCAAAACATTTTCGAGTTGGATTTCCCCAATCAAGCATTTTTCAATCAAGGTGTATAACTCAAAATATTTAATACTATAAGAGTCAAAGGCAGAAAACTCGGACAAGACGTACGTCAGATTTAGGGGACAAATATAATGATTATTTACTGCTGGGTGATCATCAAGGACAATATTTAAAAAATATTTTTTCTGAGTTATGTACCAAGAGCTTGGCAATTAAATTTCACTACAAACAGCATTAATCTCCGTTGAAACCATACCTCAGCTTATTCGAGAGGGAATTCGGGTTTATCGAAACCTGGAAGACTTCAGCAACTGAAGACAAAGTTTACTGAAGCAAATCTTGGACTACTGAAAAACGACTTCTCGATATTGAAAATAAATCTCGGATTACGGGAAACAGACCTCTGGGTATTGTACATAGTGTTAGAGTTATTGAAGACTCAGACTTTCGGAGAAAGAGATCGGTGTATTAAAAAAGACATCGTGTTATTGCACATATACTTCGGTTAATGGAAGCAGAGTTCAATTTATAGGAAACATTATTCAAACTAATAAAGAATTCTTATTATTTGAGTCGGAGTTAGAAGTATTGGAGAGAGGACTCGAACAACAGGAGAAAGATTCCTTGCATTTTAGAAAAAAAGTCTGGTTCTGTAAATCGTAGTGACTTACACTCTACTAATCCTAACGCGAGAAATTTAAACCCTTTAGAGTTTAATATAGAGCAGTCTTTTGTTGTTTTACGTGGTGCGGAAGTTAGGATAGCAAGGAGCCAGTTCAGGTGTTGTTCTCATTATTTTAACGTGGTTCAAAATTGCGAGGTTGTCCACCAATGTTCTTCTTATTGCTTCTGAGTAAGACGATAATATAAACACTCAATCAATAATATAACTGTAACAGTTTAAAATTATTATACCCCTCAGGAGATTATCTTCTGTAGGTAAGGACGGAAATCATAGTTCCAAGGTACCATAGACCACACGTGTAAGTAAACACGTGTGACGTGCCCCCGCCTTATCCTAGAAATCCTTCTCAATTTTTGACCCTTCTTTTTATCAAAATCAATTATTATCTCATTCCTCTTTTTTTAACGTCTAGATCACAAATACACATTGTTTGATGCAGCATAACCGTATTTGGCTCTTGTGTCATAAATCTAAGAATTTCACTCCCTCATTCTCTCAAAATATTATAATGAATTCCATTACATTTTTAAAGTTGTTCAAACTTTGGTTCTATCAACGTTTTTTAAAATTAAACTTGTATTAGTTTTTAAAATGCTTTTCTTTTAAATTTTCATTAATATTTATAATTTTATGAATTAAACACTAAAAGGGATTCAATATCTTAAGAGTAGCTTTCTTTTTATATATTAATAAAAAAAAATTCAACCACCCTATATAAAAGCTTGTGTATTATGCATTTAAAAATTATTTTTTAAATAAGAGATAATTTGAATTTTTAATTATTTTTTCAAAACATTTCAATACCTTAAAATTTCTATTAATTCTACAAGTCTTCTTATTTTTATATAATTTTATTTTACATTTCCTTAGAAATGTTTCTTATTTACTCTGTACATGGTTTTAGTTGTACTAGTGTGATTCATATTTTACACATTTTTCTTCTAACAAACACTACGGAAAATCATTATAAAAAGTAGATATATCTGAATTTGTGGATCTTTTTTAAAAACAACTATTTGTCTAAATGCCCATTCCATTCATAAAATCATCCAACATATTATGCTGAATATAACTAGAAAAAGATATTAAAAACCTGCATATTGATTGCAAAAGAGACCTCGGCATTTGAAGCACCTGACCGAAATAAAAAACAAAGAACTGCGAAAAAGCTGTTGAAAATTTTGAAGGTCGATGAAATGATTTTCTATAATTTTAAAGAAAACTTAAGCAACAGGCTGAATAGTGTAGCTAGAGTTGTGAAAATTTGTATGTGCACATATTTAGAAATTTCATACATTTAAAATAAGGCAGTAAAATTGCTTTCGATATTTTGGTCATTTTTGTGTACTGAGCTGCTTAGTTGACTTGTTAATAGTTATTTTGTGTGTGTGTGTGAGCTACAGTACATAATTTATCGGTCATTTCTTAGGTATCTGAGTTAAGAGAACCACACACATTCTTAGGAACTGCATATTATTTTACATTTAAAAATGTTTTATGCTTATCAGTCCCTCTTAAAATAAAAGCTAGAGTTTTAATTTTTTAATATTATCCCCCCCCCATTTAGTATGGAAGTTTTAGACAAAAAAAAAAAATTGCGTGGGCTCTACGTATGTGCAAATTTTCAACTCAGTTGCACGTTGTTAAGTTCAAGGTACCTTTTATTCTGTCACTGCTTTAGCATACTACAGTATTGTATTATCGTCGGGGTTATTACCTGTTAACAAAATTTCAGCTCAATTGTAGATTAAAAAGGGTGTTGATATTCCAATACAAATTTTGAAATGGAAAGACACACACATGAATATAGCTAGTTAAATAAAAAAAATAAAGACGGAAATGAAAAACCATGCATGAATTGAAATGAAACATTATATAACTTTTATGAAATGTGCTGAAAACACGGTTTCAGATTCCGTGTCAGAGATGCGGCGCCAAATGTGGCGACGGTGCGACCTATCCGGCGAGCAGCAATAGCCTGATTTGATTTCTAACCTGGACTGCGGAGAGGGAACGAAGGAAAAAGCGAGGCCAATTTCATCACGGCCCTGACGTTCCCATTTGGAGGCGCTTGATCGAGTCAATGAAGCCAATTTGGGCTGCAAATTTGTTTTGAGAGCAGTGCAAAACGATGATTGAATTTGGGATTCAATTTTCGCTCGCAGCACACAAGAAAATGTCCGCCCGATCCACGGATTGATAGATGGTGTTAGGGACCGTCCTTTTGCACCCCCTCGGCCCGCGGGCCTCTC
The DNA here is from genome assembly GCA_019974015.1 of Nephila pilipes. NCBI lineage: Eukaryota > Metazoa > Arthropoda > Arachnida > Araneae > Nephilidae > Nephila > Nephila pilipes. The sequence continues at coordinate 608,350 of BMAW01058645.1, read as the reverse complement.
TCTCTCTCTTCTTTCTTTTTTTCCTCTCTCTTTTCTTCTCCTTTCTGTCCCTGTCTCGGAAATGGGATGGCATCGTCCAGATTGAGTCAGTTTTGTGGCAGGGGTTGACGCAGAAATTATTTTATTTCGGAACGAAGCGATTTGATGATCCTTTTTGAGTGATATCTCAATTAAAAATATAATACATAAGCTACGAGTAATGAATCAGTCCATAAAATAAGCTGTAAACTATCTTGTTGCAATAAAGACAAGTTGTGATTTTAAGGCTACCCTCTACCACTCATTTTGATTTCGTGAATCTCCCAAGGAATGTCTACTTCCTTCCTCAATTCTAAACCATTTTGTCTATATGAATGCAAAAAAGGTGCATCTGAAATAACAAAAAAAAATATTGATGACTTCCTACGAAAACACAGCTTTCCCCCGATTCTTAAAAAAATATTTTCACGGCCATTTTAATTATTCATAGATGGGCATTTTGGTCTTTAAAAATATTCTAAAGTATTTACGAAAATCGGGGAGAAAATGTAATTCCACAGAAACCTTAAATATTTTTTGGATTCAAACAGATACTATAATCTAGATTTGAGGAAGAAAGTAGAAATTCCTTGAGAGATTAACATTAGGTTCATGAAATCAAAATGGCCGGTAGACGAAAGCCTTAAGCCTATTTTTGAATAGTTGTTTTACTTGTTTTAATTGTTTCATCAAACATGTAAGTTACAGTTATATCGAAACCTTTTTATCGTGTTCAACATTCTTTCTAACTCGTGTAAAAAATACAAAATATCTTTAACGAAAAATCTTGCAACAATTTAAAGCGAGAAAACGGAACTTATAACCTTAATAAATAGCTATTTACATCGAGTTTGATCTTCTGATTATAAGGATAGGAAGCATTACAAATTAAATAATCTGAAAGACAACCTGCTTATAAGAAATTGTTGCTGTAATATCAGATGAATAAATGCTTTTCTATTACCCAGGAAACGATCTCAATGCATTGCCGCGTATCAGAAGAATGAGAAAGAAAGTTGTATATTTCACTTCAAATTTTGCTTCTTGCTTAAAAGAAAAAGATAAAATGAGTGAAAAAGCAAATAGAATCTTATTAATCATTATTCTTATTTACGAAAACCTAATTTAAAAACTGGGTAGTCATACAAGTATTACGTTTATAACATTTAAGATTATCAACTTCTAATATCATCTAAAGCCTATCACATTAAGTGTTGGAAATGCTACAATTACGATTCGAGTTAGATAACATTTAAGTATTAACTTTGGCTTTAAATTATGGGAGAGCTATTAGAATATTAATTATTTGAAATTTTTTTTGTAAAGCACTATTTTTTTTAGAAAAAAATGTAATTTTATCGTTTAAAATTATATGCGTTGTCTATACCGGATTCTCATGTTCTTTGTTCTTTTACTAATCTCCGGAGCTATATAATTACGATGTTTGAATTGAGTGCCTTTTCTTGTGAAAAAACCCTTGACTTTTATAAATTATTATTGCTACACATTGTACATAAAAAAGCCCAAGACTAGTCGTATATGGACCATAACCCAATGGATACTAATGCATGTGACATTAAGCTTCTACACTGTCTTCTCTCTATTCAATACAACACTTGCAACGAGCGTACAAGTACGTAAACGTCTTCTGGAATGCCTAAACTAAAAGACTATTGAATTACAACGTTTTAGTCTCTTCTGTTGATTCGCATCGCCACCCTTTCATCTTCAATTTAAATTTGGGGAATAAAAAAATAGAAAAGAAGTCATATTAAGCTCATAAAAGGATGGGATTTATGAACACAATCTGCTCCTTCTCGCCAAAATATGGTACAAGAGGATGGACTTGGGAGACGGTGCATTGTTGTGCAAGAGGCGCCTATTTCCACTTCTTAATAAATCGAGTCTCAGAAACCGCATTCATTTCAAAAGTCAGTGCAAAATATCATTGGAGAATTACCCAGGCACAACGGCAACTTGACAGAGATCTGCTGCAAAAGCACAACAATATCATCATATCGACTCGAACAAAGGTGGCCGAATCTCTCATCTTCCTTGATCGCATCTCTTCCATCTTTAAACCTCGAATAACGCTCATATAATCGAGACTGACTTATAACATTATCATCTTACACAAATCTAATCATTGTGTTTGTTTTTGTAGCCGGTGTTCTCAACGGAAAACAATATGTGACATTCGTTCGTTGCTATTTATGTTCCATGACAATAAGGCATACAAACGCTTAAGAGAGAAAAACGCTGCCGAGTCCAAACTAGACTGAAATAGATGCAACAGCTAAATACGTGTACCTGAAGGTCATTGCTACATCATCCCGTTGATTTCGTTGAGATAGCATCATTTAAACTTTCTTACAAGTGGGCATCCTGAAACTTTTTGAATATACCGTGTTTATAAGAAGTATTGTGAAGGAGAGAAAGACTGGATTTCTTAAAAAGAGATTACTAGGGGATGGGAGAGCACTCGAGATTGATGTGTTATTAGAAGTCTACTGGAAAGGGATCAATTTTATTCAGCTCTTTTTTTTTTTTTTTTTTTTTTTTTTTTTTTGTTATTGTTTAAATTTTTTTATCTTTTTTTTTTTTTTTTTTTTTTTTGTTATTAAAATAGGTAGAAATCATCGTTTTACTATTTGTTTAAGGACGCGATGAAGCAAACTCTCCCCTTGTATTAAATTATTTCGATTTTACTCTTTCTAAGGCTATATAAACTACGAGGGTCGTTCAATGAGCCCTTAGTAACTACAAGAGATGGTGCGCGTAGCATCGAAAATGTTTTGTTTTCATTAAGCATTGTGACTCACTACTCAGCTTTTTCAGTCTAAGTTAGTCGTGTATGTGACCATGACACCTTTCGTACCTCAAACATTCTTCGTCATCATTTTTCCGGTCGATGAGACCATCTTGGCCTTCTTTGGAGCAGATTCACAGGGAGCAATCCATTGTTTTGACTTTGTCTCAATTTCCGGTGTATAATGATGAATACAGGTCTCACCAACGGTCTTGAGTCGATACAAAATACTATAGTTGGCTTCGATAAGATAGTTAATATTAAAATAATTGGGAAATTATTAATTATGTTAATGATAAATAGATATACTCTATTTATCATTAATTATATATATTATGACTTCAGTTATAATATATATAGATAATGATATATATTATATATACTATGACTTCATAGTTACTATAACTTCAATAGTTACATTTATTATGACTTCAAAGATTTGTTAAATTCAATACACATAGAGGATCATTACTCGTATTTGTGACCAAGACTCCTTTCGCACTTCAAAAATTCTTCGTCATCAATTTTTAGGCCGATGGAACCGAGGTTTTTGGAGCAGATTCTCCAAAAGCAATCCAAAATGTTGATTTTTGCTTGATTTCTGGTGCATAAGAATGAATCCATTTATCATTGACAATGACAGCACGACGCAGCAGGAATCCAATTTGGATTTGGCAGTGACCACCAAACCAAAACTAACTTATGAATCAATTTCAAATTTGTTTCGGTTCCATTTTACAGATGGCAGCACAGAACGTTAACAACAATTTACCTTAATGATGTCATCTGTCTTCAAATACAAATACTTTTTGAACTACCCTTATAATTAAACATTTTAGAACTGATTTCGTTTAAGTGATTATGTCTCTTAATATTAATAACGATGTCATTGCGTTAGAAATGCCAAAATTAGCTGCGGAGATATGTATTCTGACACTATATTCTACGGTAGATAATATCATTTCCCGATTTCCGTGAAATCAGAATTCAAACATTCGTTTTCGTTGGCTAGTCATGATATAGTTTCAGCTGAAAACACATATTTTTTTTTATCACATTTGAAAAGCATGTAAAAAGACATCATCAGAAAACGAAATCATTTTTGACATTCAATGTCTCGTGTGATTCGGAAGGCGTAAATTTTCATGCAAAATAAAAGCGTAAGTAATATATTATCTATAAGCATTATTGCATTAAGATGGCTTAATCAATCTTATGATTGATCCAATTATCCTCTGAAGGAATAATTCGAATTATTCTTGAAAGAAGATTAGAATTTTTTTTGTGAAAATCCAATTACCTCATTGGTGTTAATTCTGTTTCGATACCGTCATACGAATGATAGCTCGAGGTGTTGAATAATTATGATCACGATATTTCATAGACCACACATTCAAGGCTTTCCTTTATTCGATTTTATTTCTCACTTCATCTCCGTTGATTAATTAGGTTGATGGGATAGTGAAGAGCTGGGTACCAACTCAGGTGTCATTCTCGTCACTTGACAGGTATGACAATGTTCTTCGCGAAGAGCCCGTTAGGGTCTTGAGTGGTAATAATTATGCAAATCTGATTAATTTTCTAGAATATTGGATTGATGAAAAGCCACTGGATTTTTTTTATTATTATTCTTTCTTGTTGAGAAAGTGTTTTGTTTTAGTGACGTTTTTTCATTATTATTCTTATTTATTAAATGCACTGCTTTTATTCAAGGAGAGCCTTACGAATTTTAAAGCATATTGAAGAAATGGGAGGAAATACATTCCTATTATTTAATTTTTTTTACATAAAATATTATTCCATAAATTAAAAACGTTTTGGTTTTATAATCAAACTTCTCAGAAAGCCTTGGGCACGTTTAAGCCCAAACCTTAAGAAATTCATTTATTCTAGCATGTAGAAAGGTGTGTTAATACCTTAATATTTATATGTAAAATTTTTTTAAAAATAATACCAAAAATAATTTCAAATTAAACAATTTCTTTAAATTGTTAAGCTGCCATTTTCGATCTAGCTTTCTCTCACTTAATTTGTCTCTTGACATCTTGGGGGGAAAGCACATTTTCGCCCACATATATAAATCAGTATTACTTTTTTTTTTTAAAAAAAAAAATTACTTGTCATTCGATTATAGCTTTAACGTTGATTATAAACTTTCGTCAAAATTTAGAAGAATTTATATAAATATCTAACTCTACTGTAGTTATTTCAACTATTATGGTAATTACTTATTATTACATATTTATTTAATAATACCATAAAAGTAACTATTATTAGTGAACATTAACCACAATATTAATTAGTGAATAAATTCAAGAGAAGATAATTAAAAAATTAAATTTCTAATATTTTTTAAAAATAACATTCATGATCAGAAAAATAGAATTAAACTTATATATCCAAAATACAAAGTAGAGAAATTTAGATCCATCGTTGTATGTCTGAATTATTGTAGATCCACTTTGGAAAAAACTTCTAATCTCTATAAATTTTTAATAATTAATTTTTCTAAAGGGTCTACAAACGTGCTTTTTAGAAAAAATATTCTTATCTATTTACATTTTTTATACGAGAGAGAGAAGAAACGTTAAATTACGTGAAATTCGATGCAGTATTTTCTTTTTTAGATACCTGAAACCCCAAAGTTACAGACTCCACATTATCTCAATATACGATAGGAAAGTGAAGGAAATTAATAAGAGTCATGATATTGGAACAAAAATCGGAACATGTTATTTGGTTATGTTTTCCCATAAATTCTAAAAAATAAATAAATTTTTATCTTTATCGAAAGTGTTTTAGGTATTTTTTTTTATTGCAGACGGTTGTATTCAGGTAAAGAATGAAAGAACACAAAAATTCCATATTATTTGAATGTTTGAAATTTATTGTGCAAAATTGTCTCTTAGCGAATGATATGAATTATGCTTTAATTAAAATTCATAATCTGATAATTTAAAAAATTATTTATGGTAGAAAAACATTTTCCGAGGAAAACCTAGTTTAATTAATTCAAAGCATTTATCGATGATACATTTTCAGCCAAACAATCTGATAAATCAGTCAATTTAGTTAATGTAAGAATTTTTTTGCTACGGAAATAAATGTATATTTAAATTTTATCTTTTTTCCTATTTGCATTTGTTTATTCTTTCAGTTATTTGATCTCTTTCTTAATGGTTTTGTTAAGTAATATTTCCTTTTTTTCTTGGTTTTGCTATTAAGACATTTGCATTTTTCTTATATCTTCTTTCCTATTCTAAAACTTATTTGTAAGTTTTCTTTCTAATAGAATTTTTTTTACTTTTAATTCTTGTTTCTGTAATAATTAGTTATTTCAGTTTTACACTCACACACAAACAGATATATATATATATATATATATATATATATCTGTAAAGGAGGTTTTAAATTTGAACCTCAAGATAAAATATGAAGTTACTTTGAAAGAACCTGGACTTGCTGTAAAGCATTTGCAGTGGGGTTTTCAAGTTATTTATGTAGATACTAAATTCGTGAAGTTTCCGCAAATTATCAAATTGATGTAAATGTTATTATATTCAATTGCTTAGCGAACATATATTAAATAATAAAGCTATCCAAATACAGTAACAGAGAAAAAAAATCAAGTTTTTTTTTATCGCTTATTAAAAACTGGTTATTCACTTTACGAATACTAAAAGTCTTCACATTTTAATGCAAAATTTTCTCAAAAATTCCGTTAAATTTCCATGTATTACAAATGACAGTAATACTTTCATATATACATAACAGTCACAATTGTATCAGCAGCGTTCAGCTGAGCAGCTTACTTGACCACACTATTGACAAATCTCCTACACGCTGCTTCTCTGTAAATTCTACCGGCGCACTACCAGCTGTTCTTCGACAAATCCAAAGCAGCTTCAATTGATGTCTAAAAGTAGACTCCAATGACAGACTGACTCCTGACTCTCAGATTCTCAGCTTATTTATACCTCTTTCGGTCAGGTATGACATCACAGAGGAAAATTAAGGAAAAAGTCCCCAACTTTCTTCCCAATCGAGATTTCGCCTGGGTTCCAGCACTTTCAAAAACTTTCAATTTGTCCCCAAAGCCCCCAAATTTCTGTAAATGTTTCTTTTTCTCCAAAAGAGAACCATTGCAGGGACGCTCCCTCTCACGCTCGTAACACCGTATTTATGGTCATGAATGCTATTTTTATAATAAAAGTAAATTTCGCGTTACAAAAAAATTACCAAAAAAAAAACATTTAAATCGTTGAAAGAAAAATTACCTTTTTGTTTTTTGAATCAATCCTTATGGGGGGTTGTCTTTCTTGACATTTCGTTTCTACTTGATCTCTTGCATGGCAGATCTTATTTTTTGTGCCCCAATCCAAGATATTTGTTGCTCAAAATAACTTTGTATTACTTCTGGTGCTTCGAGGGTTTTAGAATGTGTGATTGGAGTTTGTTTTGGTACATCTTTCTTTTCTCCTTATTACCTGACACTCCTTCATCTAGAACATCTTGAACAATATCTTCCTCGATTCTTGTTTTTACTTCTGACTAATCATTAATTGTTGACCAAAAAATTTCAGAGCGCGAGATCTCGAAAATAAATTCTTTCAAAAATATAGGAATTCAAACTCAAAATTTTCTCTATTCCAGAAATGATGATTCATTAAATGGGGAGAAATAGTTATTCACTGTCCAAGAATAGTTATAAACATAGACAGGGCTTGAGTTTAAGTGAATGGTATGTGCGAACTGCACTTTATTTTCATCAGTTTTACGCACTTAATCTCAAGTTACAATTTGCTTTTATTGTTCCTCTCGGGTTGTGAGTTGTATATATTTCGATTACTTGTACTCACTATCACTCTCACTTCAGCCCTAGACAACATTCTTTGAAAATTGTCGAAGAGATTCCTCGATGACTCCATAACTTGTGAAAACGTAATTTTTGACATTTAGTAGTAGTCATTAATTCAGAAAGTATTTTTTTTTAAAAAAAAAAAGCATTTAATGTAATAATTGCAGTAATTTATATATATTTTATGCAGTTATATTAACGGTCCTTCTTTATGGAAGTGAGGACTAGAAACTCACTAAATCACAAGAATAGAAATTAAATGCCTTTCAAACTATTTGCCTGAGTAAGATTCTTAAAATATACTAGACATAGATAAACCCTCGGATATTGAATTATATATTAAAACATCTGCCAAACATATTTCCACACAAATTTAAAAGAAAACTATGCTGGATAAAAATTTAACTTAGAATGTCATCAAATAATACAGAAAGAATTTCACCCACAGGTGGCTCAAGTGGAAAGAGGAAGAGAAGAAGCGCAAGGGCCGCATGGAGTAGTATGGCCATAGAATAACGGAATTCGTTCGGAGGGCTGAGCTGGGGAAGTAACCGGAAAGCAGTGGTAGACCGAATTAAATTGTGTGATGAGAATTGACGATAATGAATTACAATAATCAATGTAATTACTACAGGTATGTTTTGAGTCCAATTTTGATATTATTTAAAATCATTTGATTTAGTTATACACGAAAAGGAATGCAATTGAATGTTACACTATTGTTCCTTTAATAATATTGTATTAACTTATTTTTACATCACAAATGAGAATACGCTTAACGCGTCTATAAAAGCAGAAATGAGCAAATAATCATTTGTATTATTGTAGAAAATTTACTCACAGATATCGTAAAACTATTCCATTAATATTATTTTAAAGACAAAACGAAAAGCAGGTCTCATTGGATCGAACTACTTGGTTCTACATAACTTTCGACCTATCTACATAGCTTTTATTAACATATTTAAAAGACTGAAATACTGTCCTAATGTTGGGGAAGTAAACTTCTTAGCAACCGAGCTGTTTCTTCCTTTAAAAGTTTCAAATACTTCTCAAAATTCTGGTAAATGATCCTATTTATGTACTTTTTGGATAAAGTCTTATTTTTTTGTTTTGTTTATTTTTGATATTTATCTTTATTACATCGATTTCAGCTGGTTTCCTTGGCAAAAAGATATTTGTTCAAAGTTTTTATAGACCTTTTGAGTTATTGGGTCTTTGACTACCTCGTTGACTTTAGAACCAAAACATTTGCTATTATTTAAAAGCTTCAGATTCTTTTAGGAATAATGTTTTCAGCTATCAGCTGTTTAAACACGGAAGATGAAACTATTCATACACTCACACGTATGAATAGTTTCAATGTGTATCTCATATATTTCAATGTGTATCACACGTATGAATAATTCATACGTGTATCTAATTTACATACTCGTATGAATGTAAATTAGATAAACTAATAAAACTGCAATTATAATTTTAATGTAACACATGAGACATAATTACTGCAAAATTATAGTTGTTGTTTTTGATGTACAGAGAATATTTTGAATTTCACAACTATTCAGAGAGAAAGTTGTAACTATGAAAGTTTGAATGCAATATCATTATATTGCATTCAAACTTTCATAGTTAAATAACTGTTGGTGAGATGTAAATCTTTTCTAAGAATTTAATACTTTAATTCCCTTTGATTAGTTTGAAGTTATGCATCCATAGTCAAATTTCTGATTAGAATTTTAACGATTTAAATTGATAATTTTATGCTATCTTTATTTTTTTTCTCAAACAGACGTAAATCTGCTGGTATTTTCTATAAATATATTTTAGAAAAATGCACATCATAGTTTGAAAAAAAAAATGCCTATTCAAACAATAGTGCTCTACTAAATTATTCAATTAATATAGAGAAGCTAATTACTTTGTCACGGACATTGTTTAACTGCGCAACATGCGCGTTCTTAATTTAATTATTTGCTTAGAAGCTATTTGAATATGTGAGAAATTTGTTTTAGTAAATAATCTTTCTTCGATTTGAAAAGTGAAAGTAATGGGTTTCTATATTTTTTTCCATAATTATGTTCTATTTTATTTTATTTTAGTTATTTATCAACAAGTGTGTTACTGAACTTGCAAGAAATTCTTAGCCTTCCCCCGATACCGTAAATGAAATGAAACATTTTCCCACAGTATCTGTAAAACGAGTTTTCCGGCACCCTAACTCTGCGCGTACGGAAACATTTTTACAGAAGAAACTGAATCTCTTATGCGACAAAGTAATGAGAGAAGAATACATTTGGCGGGAGAGTGAGGAGAGTGGGGGGAGGAGTTAAACGAAGAAAAGAGCGACCTTAAAGATCATAGATGAAAGATTAACTATACAGAGATGTGAAACTTAAATTAGTGAAAGGTGTTTCTATCCATGTGTTAGATATGAAAGTGTTTGCTTTTTAACACTTCCTGTTTTTCACTTCAACGCTTCTTTTTTTTCTTCCAATTCTTGAGGATCATAAAAATCCTTTAAATTTAAATTTAAAATTTAAAGAAACCTTTCATTTAAAAAACTGCATTGTTTTTTTTAAAAAAATGTGATAAAAAATCAAACAACTAGAAATTTTTGAACTCTTCACTTCGCTTTATTGTTTGTTTCAATTAATTTGAAATTTTTCTCGTTGTGGTTAAATAAATAATTAATATTGGGTTTTTTTTGAAATTTTTAATCTAATTATATCCATTTTTATGTAAAAATATCCTTTTAACGTAGCATTAACTTTCTCATATTTTTTACCCAAAAATATATATTCTTTTAAAATCCATAACTATTTTGCAGTTTATTCTTTTAAGTCTTTGCTACCTTGTTGCAGATATAAGCTTAATTTCTTTTCATTGGCATAATATTTCAATTTCGATGATTTATTTTATAAATACTTTGCGCTTTTATGCCCTGAATGAATGTCATGCACATTTTAAATACTTCAAGATAAAAAATATAAGATAAAAATATTTCAGCAAAAACTTCGACCTTCAATTTCTATTCATTAAAGGGATGTCACCCACCCACCCACACATACACACCCACCCACATACATATATATATATAATCTAAAAAAAATCTTTAATGACATTTATAAAGCAGTGAAACGGAACAATAAATAACAGTAAAACTGAAATATCAAGAATATAATCTAAAATCTTCTCTCGAATTAAAAATTCAAATTTTCTATTAAATTACTCTTATTCCTTTCGAAAGATTATCTCTAATTATTATCAAACAAAATGAAGAAAAATCTGATTATATACATACAAATAAATTGGAATTAATAAACTTCTTAAAAAGGCATGAAAAAAAAAACTAGTAAATGTCGACATTCAAAGAGTAAAGTCTCTCTCTTTAATGTTTTCATTTTATTAGTAATTTTCTTCCTACTAGAGAGCATTGAAGACCCTTTTTGTTTCGGGACTGATGAACGTTAAATTTTTCTAATTTCAGTGTTCTTAAGTTAGGAGGATGTTGAGGTTCGTAGTGGGGAGTGTCTACTCAGGTGTCGTCTTCGTCAATAGCCCTGATGTTGCTTCAATGCGCGACAATAATATGTAGTGATAAGATGCCAGTTTTTTTCTTTATTTCTACTTTTATACGTTTTTCAATTATGTATAGCTAATCCATACATCAATCATGGGAAATTGTCTCAGAAATATAATTAAGATTCTAGTTTATTCTAACGTGTATTTTAAGGCTAGATTTTTATTTTGTTTTAGAGAAATTTAAATTATTAAGCATCAGAATATTGAAAACACTAAGTAATGAAAATGATATGTATGTGTATTATTTCATTTAGAAAAGAAAAACACTTGAATAGAAATGCCGCATGTTACTTATTTTTAATTCAGATTAGAAAAGTTTATCGAATTAAACACACGCCTACTCGGAAAAAAGGGTTAGTGTTTTCCGATTTCTTTTTTCGGTAAGCACATTTGGGTACTTATTATCACGATACACGTATTAAATATATTCTATTTGTGGTTATGAATACCTTTTTCGCATGTGCGCATGCGTCAATAGATCGATTCGATAGCTTAAACAAAAGTTAGTCAGAGGAGCTCCGTCTAGCTGTTTATGAATTTCGAATAAAATAAAAAATACCCTTGTTACGTTTAAAAAGCTTTTAAATTTATCAGATCAAATGGCATATCAGTACATTTTAGTTTGGAAAAACAGCATAAAAACTGATAATACATTTATTAAGTTAAATACGGGTGTTTTACCAATAACCTTATAAGGTAACAGTACACCTTCGAAGAAATGTTTTTGCAACAACATAAATTTTGATTACAATGGCATATTTTATGACCTTAAGGGGTTTCAAAATCAGAAAAACACCAAAAAAAAGTTTTGTCAGTAGATAGTTTAACTATCAAAATGGCATTTTATGCAAATACAAGCAAAAAATTAAGACTTTTCTCAAATATATTGAAATATAAAAACGAAAACAAATATATTGATATTTTGAAAGTTGTATATTACAGAATATACAATTATCTAGAAAGCAGATAAGTATTTTGATAATATAACCCCTACGTACGAAGTTAGGGTAGCTCCGGATCAGAACACTGAATTTTTCTTTAAAAAGTCATTCTAATTTTCACTTTATTGGAATATAAAAAAAAATCTTGTACTCAATATAAAACCTCGAAAATAATCTATTTTATATATGAGACCTTGAATATATATATATATATATATATAATTACAGGTTCATTGATGCATATCGTTTTGAGATATTGTGCTTTGCAATAATGAAAAATGCAAAATACTTATTTATCGATTCTTTCCGGTCACAGAAATTCATGATAAAAAATATTAAGACAGCAGCAAAATTCGGTACCAATAGAAGATATAAACAATGTTCAAGCAGAGTTAAAAGATAGAATTTTAATATGATACAAAAATGAAAAACTTCGATATCTTACCGAAGATTGTGTTTAGAAGATATATTGTCACCGTAAGCAATGTTCATAACTGTGTATTTTCTTCTGATTGAGCTGAAAATATTTTTATGGTTGGAGTATAGGTATAATTTTAGAGACTAGAAGTCAAGTATGTTTTTTCTTATGTGCAGCTTAACCAAACTTGAAGTTCTTTTTTTAGATAAATTAACTTTAAAGTAATAGAGACCCGTCAGGTGGTGCCCATTTTTTTTTCTGTAGTTTTTGAGTCCGGGGTGCTATTTACTCGTTCTAGCTAGTGATCGAATTTGTTAGGTAGATAATATCTTAATATTAGAGTAAGTGGTTTATCTATAGATACGTTAACCATAGTGGAAGCTACTTTATAAATTAAATTTAAAAGATTTTTTCCAATTCACAAAATATTCTCCCCTTGAATCAATGCAATTGTCATGCTCTTAAGTATCTTCATTTGGGGTCTTGAACTTATTGACTGCTTAATGAGACTTTTAGATTAACTTAGGGTGAAATAATGAAGGGAAAACGTCACAGCCTTTCTTAGTTGCAATATCTATTTTAGTGCTAGATTGATTGTTTATTTTGTTCCACTTAGAAGTAACACGATGGCTAATGATTTCAGACATCGTCATTTTGAGTCTTATTCAAGTGACAAAAACGGGAAGTGAAATGCACTCCCTCTCCAAATTTCTACAGCATGCCATAGGGAAGACTTGGGTAAACCACCGTCAACATTTCATCCATTTCTCGAAATTTTTTTCCATGTTCTTCCCAGAATGTTCAATCTTCTCGATAATCGCATCCATTTCCATTATCAGGTATAAACACGAACAACAGAACCGGTCAAAATTCTACCTCTGTATCAACAACGGCGAGTCTGTACGAGTACTGATTTGCTATTAGATTGTAGTCGAGACTCCACTCAGTGGTAAATGTGGCTTCAAATCGGAATTATAAATAATGTTTATGACTGAATTCCGATTATGCTGCTGTTGAATTCAGTTGAGTTGAGTAATTACAATCTTTGGTTTCTCGGAGGAGAATTAGTTACCTCCCACTTTCGAAATGCAAAGATTTATTTCTGTTCATTGATAAACATAAGCTCAAGATTTGCATGTCTGCCTCTTTAATGACTGATTACTTAGTGATATTCGATGAATCAAATCCTAAGTACCGAAGTGGATGCGTCACAAATTACAATCTTCAAACTGTTGGAAAAGATAGAACACTGCAAAACCAACTTTTCTTTATATTGAACAATGCCTTAGTGTTAACATTATAATATGACTTCAAAGTGTATAGTTGAGTAACATATCCATGTTGCGAGGTCGCTGTAGCCGAGTGGTGATCGTCCAGAGTAGATGTTGTTCGCATTGAATCTGGAGCTCATGCCTCAAAAACTGATGGAAGTAAAATATGTCGAGGTTTCTCCCTTTGCCGTAGCGTGAAAGTTTGGAGAAAGGGTTCTATCTCAAGTTTCATCCTCGTCATTTGACTCAGGCTCAAGATTGAGAAGTGCGTCACCGATAGCCCTCGTTTTCTACATGCGATGTTACTTATCATTCAGTCACTCAGCCAATAGTCTCCCTAACCTCCTAACTCCTTTCAAAACTTTGACATGTCTGTATGATCTCTCCTGTTCTTTACACTTACATACACACATGCCCATCTACACCCCCCATATATGTATATATATATATATATATATATATATGCGCGCGTGTGTGTGTGTAATTTGTTTTATTATTTAAATGCTACATTCTAAATTTTTCTTTTCATAATTTGTTATGAATTAGCTAGTAGATAGTGTTGCTTTATAATAATTTTCTTGCATGTTTAAATTTGTTTTTAAATTATTTTCTTTAAAGTCTTATTTTTATAAATTTCTGATTTTATAAGAGAAAGAAAAGAGAGAATATTTTTTTCTATAGTTAATAGTAATTTTTAATTTCAATATTTCATGTAAGTTGTTTTGGCCTTTGATTACTAAGCGGTTCTTTTTAGAATTTAGTTTTGTCATTTCGGTTAAGTTTAAAAAATGTTATTCATCTCGAGGGAAAAGTTGAGTGGTGTTGTCGGCTACAATGCTATTTTGAATCATTTCTTGTGCTTTTTTAAGTCATGTATGAGACTTAAAAAATAAAGTATTTCTGAGTTCTTAATAAGTGAATAAATCTTTTTTCCTAATTTAATTTGTTTCTTTCTTACGAATTTCTAAACGTGTGCTAATTTCTTTGTATTCCACGTATATAGTTTTCATACACGATGCGTGCTGTGCTGGAAATTTTTTAATTTTTTTTTGAGTTCTTTATAATTTTTCGTTTATGTTATTTTTGCTTTTGATTCTTATAGATTTATTTTAGGCACTTTGTGTGCTTTTCTTTTTAATTTAATTTTTTCCATTGTAGTCTCATAAATATTTTTTCATTTTTTTCTTATAGTTTTATAACAATTTTTAATAAAGTATTGTTGGTGTGGATAATTGGACCTGTCGCTACACACACACACACACACACACACACAGACACACTACTACTACACACACACACACACACACACACACACACACACACATTATCACACACACACACACACACACACACACACACACACACACACACACACACACACACACACACAATATCTCATTACCAATATATATATATATATAGAAGAGCATATATATATGGGTTTCTAAAATCAAATTTTCATAAATCATAGTTTAAACACATGTAGAGGCTCGTTAAGTAAAAAAAAAACATCAAAAAATAAGCCCAAAATGTGAGTTTCATGGGCAAAGGCGTGAGAACCCGTTACGAAATGTATTTCATTTATTAATAAAAGTTGATATAAATTTATACCATATTCAGTTTTTGTTAAATTGAAGATAGTACGAGAACGTGTTTGCTGAAATACATCAGCCTTTTGCTTTCTCTTCAGACTGGCATCCAATCAAAAGTGGCGTCATCTAAATTTCCTCATTCCGAAACACCCGTTGCTATTCTAAGTAAATAGCCTCCCATCCCAAATCTTGTCCGGCGGAACGTCCTTAGACAAAGATTACAGGTGCAACAAATTGTAAATGAGTTTTCACGTGAGAGCGCGAACTTGAAAAGTGATTAGTGGGCCACATTACCTCGGACGAAACCTTTGCATCAGAAACCGAAGGACCACCAAAATGACACCGCGTTACACCTGGCTGGCCTTGTGGCACTTAAATCTAGTTCATTTGCACCTCGGCGGTAGACGAATTCATCTCCACCTGCAACCAGTTTAGAGCTTTCATCTACTGAAAGCGAGCGGAGGAAAATTTCGTAGTCCAGAATGAGATATGTGCGTTACGGATTTCTCTGCTCTCCCATTTGTTGAAAACGAAGCGTGGCTGGTCAGTTTTACAGGAGACATTGAATATTAATTCTGGAAATTCGAAACGGATTCTTGAAACGAATTTTTAATTTTAATTTTAATGAGCAGGTGTTGTTTTTAAAGCAACGGCTTTTTCTGCTTTTTATCTTATGTCCCCGAATAGGATGATTATTTTACGTATTTCTGGTCATAGCTTTTGAATTAATTATATATCATTTGGTTTGGTAATTGCAACAGCCAACAGAAAGAGAACGAAAGGAGGTTTCTGTCAGCTAAAAGTTTAATCTGACCCATGATATTATTCTTATGATAAATATAGGGCTAGAAGCAAGCTTTTTCAATTTTGTAAGAGTATTGAACAATCAGAAATTTTTTAAAAAAAATTAAGTATAAGCGTTTCTTTCTTTATTTCCTTTCTTTCAAAATCAAAGTCTGTATTTGAACAGATATGCTATAAACAGCACACGGTTGACAATATATTAGTGAATTGAAAAGGGTGGGTACATAGGAAAACGAAAATTATTTCGAATGGAAAAATGTCTAAATATTTTTATAAATGAAAAATTTATTAAAATTTTAAAACATTGTCGCTGTTACTAATGTGTGTGCGTGTATACATTTTGCCACTTTTATTAACTAATAAAAAGCTAACGTTAAAAAACAATTCAGCGATGGTATTTTGTATATGGTTATCTTTCTTCAACTGGAATTCAAATATCTTCGTGTTTAAAAACATCGCTGAAAATTTTGAGGCGGTTTTGCCTCCTTAATAATCTCTTAACTTAACAGTGTCTTAAGCGATCTTCATAACATATACCTATTCATTTTTTGATTACTTCTTCTTTTTCCATTTACTGGTAGAAGGTGTTTCGTTATTAACTGCCTCATTATAAACATTTCCCATTTTTCTAAACATTTTTGTGAGGAGCTCTCGGAGGCATTTCCTTTCAACTAATCTTTGGGGTAACTTTATGACGTTATTTAAATTGAGAACCTAGCTTTGTGAAGGAACCGGGATTTATGTAAATTAACATTACTATACAAGAAGTGTAACGAATCAGATACAGATATTGGATATATTGGAGAAAGATAAGCTAGAGGAATTAGCGAGATAGTTGAGCATACTCTATAGATGCGAGCAAGTGGAAGGTAATCTAAGTGTATATACATGTTTCGTATCCAATCGCCAGACGTCTACTGGACTTGGACCCAATGTATGCTATCCTATTATTTACTGTTATTAAGATAAGTGGAATTCTTAATTATAATCATTTGTTAGAGATGCTATCATGTAAGCATTCCACATCAGGAAATCATTTAATTTTGATCAGTCTAAGTAGGAATAAAATTAGTTGAATATTTATCCACTTATTGGTACATCTCTGTGACTCTTAATGTTAATAATGTTCTTATTTTATTACAGTTTATACTCTATTTCATCAAATTTTCTATGAAACATTTTAATTTTTATCAGTCCCCTATTTTTTGTTATTTGGCATAATTTGAAAGTTTTGTAAATTAAGTATATGAAAAAGTTAAACTGAAGAACATTTATTTTAAAAAAAGAAATCCATATAATTTGTTCCCAGATCCTTCATTTTCAATTGTGAGCCCCTTTTTTCATTACTAAAGAATATTATCTTGAATATTTTTTTATTTTGAAAGACAGCATAATTATCGTGTGTCATGATTTAAATCTAAATACTCACGATTTTCGATAAAATTTCTATCATTTTTTGAAAGCTGTGCTTTCGGTCATTTTTCAATATTCCTTTTAATAATACTAATGATGTACTGAGACGTACATATTGCTTTAAAAAAAACTTTTTTATTTACATTTATAAACAGCCGGTTAAAAGTTTGTTAGATCTAATTATTTCTTGATTCCTTAGTTCATTTTCGAATATAATCTCAATTTTTTTGACTTGATATTAATTTCTCGCTTAAAAATATAATTCTCATGTAAAATGTTCATTTTTATTTTAAATGTAGTTTTCTGGTTTTACAGAAGTAAATATTTCAAAATAACTCGGCATTTTTGAGCTAAAAAAGTTGTGTATAAAACATCCTTTAATTTAGATTTGAAAAAAGAAGCAATTAACAACAAAAAAAAACTGTTTAATAAAACGACATGATCAAAAATTTTATTAAAATTTGTATAAGACTTCATTATAAAATAATTAATAAATTTTACAGCATATTAATTTTTATTACAAATTTCCTGCTACTGAAACTGGCAAACTTTATTAAACATTTTATTCATAGCTTAAGATTTAAGTAAAACGACAATGTTAAAGTAGTTTCTGTTAAAAGCCTCTAAAATAAGTCTGTTAAGTAATTTGGATACTAACAGCAATTTCAGACGATTTGAAAGCTGTCTATTACTCAAAAGATACAAGGTGTCTCTCTCAGTATCTTGAAACGTGTTTCTCAAAATATGCGCAAATGTGCTCAGCTTCGTCTTCTAGAGACAAGAAAATATTTTGAGCATTTTTTGTTATGCATATTTCAAAAATCTTTGTGCATTATGTTATAAAGGGTTTTCACCATGAGTATAAAAATGTTGTTTTAAAGCTCATTGTTTTTGTGTGATAAATTCACGAATCCTCAGTACATGAACTTTTATAATACATATTCCACTGAATATGTATTATAAATGTAAGGATTCCCACTGAAGAGTCCTGTCATCGAAAGCATATTCAGCAGCTCTATTGTAACTATAGTTAAACTTAATTAAATATTTTGAGACTGAAGGTTATTGTTGCTTATTAGAAAATAAAAGAGCTCTACGATTTGTGATTTGTGACTTCGTATCCATGTTCAAAATGAATATCTTGGGAATAATGCAAACTCTTACACATTCCACGCAGATTTAAAATTAAGGAAACACAAAATTTTAAGACCAATATTTTTTTTACATCTTAAAGAAATTTAATATGCAGATAATTATTAAAACGTTTTTAAAGCGTATGCTAAATTTTGTGTCAAAATATTCATACCTTTTTGAGTCATAAAATGTTTCAAATATTTCACCATTTATTTTAATTGCTCTTTAAATCATTTTTATAAAACTTCTAACGGCATATAAACGTGAAATAAAGAATCATACGTGTGTGTGGGCTTAAAGTGAACCATTCATGGAGCAGAAGACGAAGGATTCTATGTAGTGCATTTTTTATTGCAAAAACCCTTCAGTTAATATTTTTATCAGTGAAATTATAGAATAAATTATCAAAATAATCAAGAACTTGAGTGTGAATCTCTAAATTATTATGGAAAAAAAAAAAAAAAAAACAGAATTCTTAAAATATTGGGGCTTGCAAGCAAAATCCGAATCGTAATGAGCCTTTTGAATCCAAAGAAATTCGTTTTCAGACCAATCAATGCAATAAAAACTAAATTTCGTTGATGAGTATTAATTTAATGTAAAATAGAAAGGAAAGCGATTCAGATTTTAATATTTTTGCCGCTAATGATAGGCATATTAACTGCATCGACATTTTCTTAAAATCAAAAACCAAGTTTCCATTAATTTTAGTCTTTTTTGTGTCTTTTTAAATTAGCACAATACATTTGGAAAGTTCAAGCTTACTCCTTGATCTGTAGATGTTGCGCTTAAAAGACACTGTTCCTTCTTCCTCATTGCGAAACAAATGAGCCCAGGCATGTGTAAAATAGGTTTTCTTGCACCCTAACTCTGAGCACAGGGAAACATTTTTACAGAAGGAACTGAATCTATCACGTCAAAATAACAAGAAGAATGTATTTGGGAGGGAAACTGGAAAAGTTAAGAGAAGATAAGCGACTTTAACAATCATAGATCAGAGATCAACCGTACAGAGATATGAAATTTAAATTAATGAAAAATGTTTCTATCCATACGTTAGATTTGAACGTGTCTGATTTCAATTGTCCTAGCTTAGTGTCAACACTTTTTTTTTTTTTAAATTCTTGAGGATCATAAAAATGTCTGCAATAAAGCTTTCCTTTGAGAAGAACTGCATTATTTTTTTAATAAGAATATAATAATAATAATAATAAAAAATACTCGAACAACTAGAAATTGAACTCTTCAGATAACTTTCTTCTAGCTCAAAAGCTTGTTTCAATTAAATTCAAGTTTTCTTATTGTGGTTAGATAAAAATTAGAAGTAATGTTTTTATTTTAGAAATTTTTCGTCTAATTGTGTTCATTGTTATGTAAAAATATGCTTTTAACGTAGCATTAACTTTTTCATATTTTTTACTTGAAAATATGTATTCTTTCAAAATCTATAATTTTTATTACAATTTATTCTTTTAAGTATTTACTACCTTGTTACAGATATAAACTTAATTTCTTTTTTATTGGCTTATTAATTCAATTTGGTGGAATCCTTTTATAAAACACTTGGTACTCTTATGAGTGTCTCACTCTTTTAAGTGGTGTTCTTTGACTTTGAAATGGATGGACTTTGCCATCAACATGATTTGTTTTTTAATCGTCATCTTTTTAATTTATAAGTGTTTTTTTTCATCTCTAGTGCCTTTGTTACTCCTCTGATTTAATTTGGTTATTCTTCATTTTTTTAAGCACCAAAGGGGTTCGCGATCTATTCGTATTAGGATAAACGAATAATGCAGTTGGCATTCGTGAAATGACAAAATTGTTTTATAAGTAATTGATCACATTTTTTTATAACAATTGTTTTATTTAGGGTTCCAAGACATGCGGGGGAAAATAAAATATCGAATTTAAGACTCTTTCGTTTTATGGCATTCGTTTTAAAATTACTCGTATTCGTAGAGCTTAGTTTTTTTTGTGTGCATAATAATGATATTTCATTCATTTCACCTCGCTATAAAAGTATTTTTTAGTAAAAAAGTTTTTCTTTTCCTTTGAGTTGAATATGAACACGCTTTTTCAGATATATTTAGGTATCATTTCTAAGAATAATATTCCATAAAAATACAAAATATTTTACTCCCCATACATAAAACAATGCTCAAAAAACAGTGAATTAATTTTTCAGGGACGTTATAGTACATTTTCTCTGAAAAAACTATAGAACTTTGTAATTTTAGAAATTTAATTTCTTCTTCTTTTTTTATGTAAAAAAAATTATTTCTTTAAATTTAGGTATCACACTTAAAGAAAAAATATTTTTGCTTCACTTTATGCTTAAGTACCCTTTATAGAAGCATAAGAAAATTGGAACCGTATTCTGTTAAAATTTTCTCTAAAATGCAGAGAGAAATTTTCATGTCCATATTCAACTAAAAGAGGGGGAAACCTTTGTGACAAAAATTGCTTTTATAGTTCTATAGAATACTTAAAATTTCATAAAAACGGTACGCAAAAAAACTAAGCTCTACTATTATTCTGAAAAGATATACTAGTATATCACAAAATCCAGGAGTCTTAGATATTGTATTCCACAATACCTCGTATGTCCTGGCACCTTTAAAGTCACACTTAAAAGCAACACGAGATATATTGACCTAGCACCTCGAAGTTCTGAAACCCGATGAAATGAGGAGGAAGATACTTGAATTTACCCAATCTTTACACCTTGTCATTGAAAGGACTTGAAAAGTCGACAAATTTAACATGCATCAGCCCCTCAATACACTTTATCGAATCTATTCGTTCACTTCCAATCAAATCTACATAAATCACGTTTCACTTGTTGGTTCCATTTTAAACAGTTAAAACAGAAAAGTACCCTTGGTCAGTTGAAAGAATACAAACCGCAACTATGATATCTTGGTGGCAACTTCATGACTCCAATTATTTGTTGTGTCAGCTCTGTCTGCTATGGATGAATCAGTCACGACGGGTTCAATCTATTATTGCTTGAAATGAATCAAAGAAACCATCGAAAACTCTGGATATATAGCAACAACTCACTTCATTGTTCCATCCAAGAATTGAAAGAAAAGAAGGGATAAAATAACCTTGGGAAGTTGGGTTATTCGGCACTTCTTTTTCATCTATACTTCGGAAATTTTTTGGTAATTTGAGTTGCATACAATTGCAATTTCTCCCCAACAGAAATCGAAATTAAATTAAAAAAAGAAGTTTAATGAATTAAATTAGAGATAGTGACATATAAGCGAAACAGAATTTAAAAAAAGGAGATAAATGATAATTACTGACTGTTTTGGTTTGTTACTCGAGCTATTTGAGTAGCTTTCCTCGATTAATATATATATTTGGACTTACAACCTGATATTTATATTTCAATTTTCAACTCCTTTCCAACCAAATGAAAAGTAAATATGCAAATCAGATTAATATTAGAAGTGTAGTGAAAATATTTAAGGAAATATATATATATATATATATATATATATATATATATATATATATATAAATGAGGGAGAATTGAATATTAGTGTTATTCATTATTTGAAAATGAATTTAAAATTGCGTTTAATATTCGTAGACCTAGTTGACGTGTGTGAACCTGCATAGATTATTATCAATCGAGGATCTCTCGGAATGAATAAGATATAAGGAACCACTCGAATCCTCAGTCGTCACAAGTTAACATACTCGGACCCTTGAACTCTGGTAGGATTGATCTTCCATATGCACTTCAGATAAGATTACAAACGCACTGAGGTAGAATAGATTGAGAGATTCTGCATATTCGTAACTTCGCGATTAGAAACTTGAGTTAGTTCCTTATTAACTTTTTGTTTCATCAGTGTCTGTTTAGATTTAGAAACAATGACCACTCGAACAAATGTCAGGGAGGCGTTACAAGGTAAATACCTGATTAAATCTCGTGATCAGTTCAGTTCAGTACAGCTTGAAATGAATCAAATAAACCTCCAAAACTGATTGATGCTGGATCATTAGAAACCATTAGAACCATTGTTCTGTAATGGATGTGATTGTAGTTAAGAGTATTTTATTAACACATCACGCTAACAACCGACACGAGGGCTATCAGAGACGGACCTCGTAATTTTGAGCCTCGCTCGAGTGCTTATACATATGATATACGAGGACAACATATGTTTTGTTACCTCCTTTGCCAAACTTCAATATCACACCAACGGGAGAACTTGGAGCCTCGACAAATTTAACGTGTATCAACCCCGCGACACGGCATTCCATATCGAAATCGAACGAAAAGTGGTAGTAAAGCGACCTGGGCCTTTCTTGGTTGCAATATCTAAACGTCCCCAATTCTTGCGTTAAACGACAGAAGAAGCAGCAGCCTCCGAGACGAACAACTGTCAGCCGTTCGGACGGAAGCAGGGAAAAAAAGAATAGAGGACAACTTATTTGAGGATAGAAATGCCATTCTAGACTCGCCCCGCACGAACAAGAACCTAATGGCCTCCCAATTTCTATTCTATTCCATTTTTCTGAGGGGGGGAAATGCGTTTTTAGCGTCTTCCCGTTCTTTCCAACTTAAAGGGAAACCCATTTAAATTCCATTCGGATGTAAATACGCCACTATTTGAAGTCGTTCTATTATGTTTCACTCTCATACTTCGAGGAAAGATGTCGTCCTCCTTCTCTTCTGTTTCCCCCCTCTTTTTTCTTCTGTAGTTCGGTAGATAGATGAAAAGAAATCGCGTCTTCGGCTAAATTTGAGTTCTTTTGTGTCGGTTTTTATATCGAATGCAATTTCACTCAATATTTTCTGCCTTTCTTTATGTATTTTTCCAACCCATTTTCATGGAACCGGGTTCAGCTGTTAGTGCATCGATGATTGCGTAAGTCAACACGACGAAGGCGTGTTCTGGCGAAGAAAAACTCATGAATATAATTTGGCGGTAACGCATCGACAAAGAAACCACCGGAAATCGATGAAAATGTTTCTTTTTTTTTATTCTTACAAGATAAGAAATAACAGCGGGTTTCCTAACAATGCCAATTTTATTTGGATTTCGTAAAGGAAGAATTCTGGGTGTATGATAATGGTGTAAAGAATTACAATGTATTATGATAAGAAGTATTTGAATTTAATTTTTTTCTCTGCCATCTTTTTGATTTCGGTTTATAAGACTAAAAAAAAATAATAAAGGAGGAAAATTCAAGAAGCATGGAAATTCTATTAGTTAAACTGCTTAGATTTTAATATGATATTAATTAAACATTTTATGGACGGAGAATTGATTATTGAATCTTAAATATTTTATTATATTAAGGATAACATTTAAGAAGAAGTGTTACTTCTAGTTTAATTTTGAACAATAATATAAGAAATGCAATAACAAAGTTAATTAGCTGAAACCTAATCGGTCTCGATTCTAAATTGAGAAAAAAAAACCTGTGGTATAATCAAAACAAAATAAAACGCATTTATATCTGTAAAAAATTCCAAAAATATGTTGCAGACTTTTATAAATGTGTTGTTTGTAAAAGCATTTATTACACTATCCTGTTTAAGCAATGATAGTTAAAATTAAGCCTTTGCTGTATAAATGTTCGCATAAAAATTAATTTTTAAATAATGTATATGAAAAAGTATATTTCATGAGCAAAAATTTCTATTTTTTAGTTTTAAAAAAATGAAATTTTTAGAGCTCTTGCAACATTTTTAAGGAAACCACAACGCTTTAGATCAAGTTGAAATCTTAAAAAATCTAAGTCATATTCTGACTGTTGGGTATTTGCACAATTAAGCAATTGTTTATGCAAAGAAAATCCCATTTGAAAACATAAGTAATTATTTATGAGCAATTAATAATCAAAAGCCGTATTTACATCTGTAAATCATGTACTTATATTTAGGTACACATCTTTCATAAAATGGGCTGCATTTATAGCTTTATAAATTGTAAAAACTTATAAATATAATATTTTATACACTGAACATGATTACAATTTTAAAAGTATAATTTAATAAAATTTAAGAACTCTTTAATTTTATGATTCAAATATCTAATAATTTTTATACAAATACCATGCCAAACTTAATATTTGTGATAGTTTATTAAAAAATTATTTCACTATATAGCTCCGTTTATAATCTGAAAGATATCCACCCTATTGGATGAAGTAGATATTAAAGAAAGTGTAACAGAATCCTAAAAAACACATTTTGAGAAAAACGCAAATACAGACATTTTTCTCTGGGATGAGGCACGGCTGTTTATTATTCAAAAATTTCATTTTAGTATGTTCTATTTATCAAATCATCGTAGACAATATATCTACCGAATCAGCAGAGCATTTTTAATAACGAAATATAAAAGGAAAATTTTAAAGCATTTTATCTTAAATTAATTTCAACATTAATTCACTTTTTTTGCTGATTTTAATGTGAGTTAGATTACTTAAATAATTGTAGTTTTAGTATTATAGCAAAAATATCGAAATAGAAGTAAAAACAAAATAGAAATAGAAAAATATATATTTGCACTAACTTAGTTTCGGCAAAAAAAATGCAACGAAACCATCTATTACAGTGATGAGAACATTATAAATGATGGTTCAAGTTACTCATATTCTGCATACATGTCCGTTAAAAATCAAGTTGACAATAGTTGTTTACATTCGGTATTTTGCTTCAATGCGTATTCTAAAAATAAACATACTAGAATACGTCGAAAAAAGCAGTCTAAAATTTTTATTATGATTCTGAAACTAAGTTTTAGAACAAATGTTTTACTCAAAATTTGATGAAAATCTTAAGTTCTTCTACAAGTGATCCATCGTGGGAAAGATTGAAGAATGTAACCAGTACGTTGTGCATAAAAGTATGAAACGATTATAAAATTTTACAAGAATAAATTTCATATGCAGAATATAAACTTTACAAAAACAGAGTCAACAATTAAACGATTTTTCGAATCCAAAAATATATTTAAGTTTTTTTTCTGCGTTTCGTACCAGTTTTATTTTTGTCACCAAAAATCATTTTAAGTTGCTCAAAGAATAAACAATCCATAATTAAAATAATAGAATCTTCTGATTTAAATAATTGAAGAATTGTGTGTAGGGATTTGAAGTTACTTGTATTTTTATTCAAGAAAATGTAAAATAAGGCGTATATTTATTGAAAAAGAATATCAAAGAAAATTCTAGGAAAAGAAATTATAAATGGGATTGCAAGATTACATGATCAAAAATCTCAGATGATATACACTTATTCCAGAATATCGTTTTGAAAAAAAAAAAGTGGGAATCACATCAGCAAGAGCAAAAGCCATCAGTAAGCTTGAATTCCTTAAAGAAGTAAACAACTTAGTCTTAAAAGCAGATGTTAAAATGTTCTTAAAACTTTCAAAATATCAGTAAGATTTTCTATAATACTTTGCGCGATATTTGTATTGATTGGGCATTAACAATATGAGGAGAAAGGGGACAAAAAGTAACAGGGATAGGAATAGAATTGGTAATTTACTGCAGTATTGTCGGTTTTCCTTTTTTTTTTTTTTTTGAATGAAAAAACCTTCACAATCCAAAAAAAAAAAAAAAAAAAAAAAAAAAATCATCGCTATTTTGTTTCCGGCCATTGAGACTGTCTTCGACTAATTTGCAGCAGATTCATTGGAAACAACGTTTTCATTTTTGCTTGGTTTCCGATGTATAACGATGAATCCAGGTCTCATGTAAGGTGAAGACTGGATGCAGCATCAATTCGATTTAGCAGCAAATGGCCATCGTATTGAGACCCACTTAAGTACCTATATTTTAACGCCGTCCAATAGATGGTATCCCTCGATGCTAACACCGACTTTACTTAACAACTCCCTCTGTTGTCAAAAATGAATTTTTTGAACCCCTTTCTTACTTGTATTGCATTCAAATAAAAATTTCTATCATGTTTATCGATTTTAATACCTTTGATGACCATTGAGAAAACACTGAAAAAGCGAACATTCGACCTGGCAATTTATTAACCTTAAAGAACTGTATTTTTCTATTGGAATAATAACCTTTCTTTCGAATTGTATCAGACCTGGAATATACTTTAGGTTATTCCTTCTGGATCCAAATCTCGGGCTTAATACAATACAACTCATATACTGCAAGGATATACGCCTCTTATTTGTTTCCGAAAAAAAAAAATTCTTAAAAAATGCCACTCGCAGCATTTGTACTCCAGTTTGAAAGAATTTTTTTTTTATTTCATCTAAAAGAATTAAAAAGGAAAGAAAGGAGGAACAAAAATAAAATAAATAAGTATAAAAAGGGCGAACTCGTTCCAAACAAGAAGTCCATTTCCCGCGCGGCCGTTGCCAGATGCGCCAAGTGAAAAACGAGGGTTCCGCAGCCCACGTCCACGGCTGCCAGTTAGGGGAAGTCGTTCTCCCAATTGGCCTTCGAGAGTCTGATCGAATTCCGGCGATCTCGCCTAATTCGTGTTGCCCTTTATTGGAGCAGTCCGTCCGACGCTCTAATCGAATGAGGGACGCCAAATTACTCCCGTGTCAAGCGATCAATGTGTCCTGATTCGATTGTTCGCCGAATTAGGGACTCGGGACGCAGGAAGGACCTTCCGTTTTTATTCCTCGCCAAAGGGGGGGGGGAGGAATAAAAAATTATGAAGCCATTGTCAGTCGCGGCAGGTCAATGGCTGAGGGGCGCTTTTGTTTCGCCCAATGAAAATTCCATCAACTGAGTTTCCCCTCTTTCCTCCTTCCTTCCAAAGACACGTGCGTATAAATAAATGGCTTTAGTGGTAATATTCTTCCGAGTAGAAACCCGTTATGTCTGTTGTTCCATGATGGTATTCTAATAAAAAAAATTCCTCAGCTGAAAATATTTCTTCGGTATTTATATGTTGTTTTGATAAAAATATCCGAATATATATAAACATTTTTCTACCTAATCTCTTTCATATTAGATTTAGATTCTTTCACCTTTTTGAATAGCGCGTGTGGATAAATACATCTCACTAAGTGATAACGTTCTTCCTGTAGAAATACATTACGTATGTTGTTCATTAATGGTACTCTAATAAAAACGTTTATATGTTGATTTGGTAAAAATACTCAAATTTTAATTTTTCTTACTAATCATTTTCAATGAAGATTCCTTTAGAAAATGCAAGCGTGTATACTTATAGTGGCAATATTCTTCCTAGGAAAAATACGCGTTATGTCTGCAGTTTAATGAAGGTAATCTGAAAAACAATAAAATAATTTCTCAACAGAAAATATTTTCTTGGTATTTATACGTTGTTTTGATTTAAAAAAATATTCGAATATAAATATTTACTGCTATTCTTTTTGAAATTTGATTAGTGTACTTCCGTCTTTTTGAATGATGAACTTATATAAATACATAGGTAATTGATAATATTCCTCTGTTGCTTTATAGTTTGACTACTTTATTGACGTTGCTCGTAGAAGCAATGCGAGGTCTTTTGGAGATGAGCATCGTAATTTTGAATCGCAGTCAAGATGGTGATCCCCTCTAATAAATAATAATCCGTTATTGAAAACATAGTAAAATGTCCTTCTCTATAACAGTACACAAATAAAAACAATATCTATTTTTATTTTGTTCTAACAAGTTTGTTCAATGTTTATATGTTGTTTTGATATCAATTTTCCTATAAATAAGTTTTTATTGTCTTTATCAAAAAACTAAATTTAAATTTTCTTTATTTTTTTGAATGACAGCTGAATGGTACCTCTTGTTCTAGTATAAATAATGTATACTTAGTAAAAATTCGAATTTTTTTTCTTTAAATTAATATGGTAAATTGTTGTCAGTAGTAAATTCAATTATAATGTGTGCATAAATATTTTGTTTATTGACTCGTAATTAAGGATATAAACGAATTTAAATATTTTTAATAATAATAATGAGTTCAAACACTGAACACTTTGGTTAATAAAAGTATGAGTAATTTACATTAATTTATTTAGAAAACTGAAAATAATATGCTAATATAGTTTAAAAAAGAGTTTTAAAAATATATATTTATATGAAAAATATCACACGAGCTATTTGATCCTAAATCTTCATTATAAATCTGAAAACTTTTCTTTCGAATATTAAGGTAAAGAATAATATAGCGTTTACGTTTCTTAGTGATAAAAATGATTTTTAGTTGTGTCAATTCTATTTTAAAAAGCTTCCGAATATTGGATGAATTTAAATATCGCTCATATCTTAATTAAAGATTGTCTTCAAATTAAAATTTTACAACTTAAAATTACTGTTACGTTCACTACAGCATTCTAATTTTTAACTTACAACGTATCGTTGATATGTTCTGATAAAAATGCCATCAATATATGTTATAACTGAATGGGCATGAATGACAATTATAAGTTTTTCACGAAAATATTTAATTTCGAAAATCTAGCTTTGTTTTAATATTTTGTTGCTAAGAAAAATATAAAAGTAATTATAATTTAATAATGCAAAAAAAGTATGAATCGAAAGCCATTAAGAATTCTGTGGTGAAATTATTTTGTCTATATCTTAGAGAATATTCAAACAAAATGTGTTTTTTGCAATTTGTTATACATCTGAAGGCATATCACCTTTCATTTTTTTTTTTCTGATAGGATTTTGAAGCTGAAAAAAATTAAATAAACCCTTTGATAGATATATTTGAATATCAGATCAAAATTAGAATATTAACAATTTAAGTGCAAAAAACATAAATATCGTATAAATATTCTAGAACATTTCTAAATTGCTTTGTTCAGATTAAAATGTTAAAAAAAATTGCTACAACATTAGTGTGATAATACCTTTTAAAATTTCGACTAATGGTATAATCCATAAATAAAAGTTCTGGTTTGAATTAAAAACCTTTATATAAACCATATGTTAAAAATAATAGACAAATAACTACAAGTAAAGCAAATGTGCCCTTTTAACATAAATAGAACTATCAATTTCTTTTTCGTAATCGATGCATATAAACCAGCAAAACGTACTATATTTCATTTTTTCGTTCGTTTATGATAAAGTTTCATAATAGCAAAACAATATTTTAAGATTTAATTATATATATTCACCGAATGTTTTATTAATTTACTTAAAAAACATCTTAAGGTACATTTTTTATACACGAAACTTATATAAGCAAATATATTTTTGTTGCAACTTATACCGAATTTTAACGCATAACGTAGGATTTATTCAATATATCACCTTTTTATATTTTGAGGAGTTACTTCATTACTGAAATAAAATAATTACATAGAATAACAGCTCTTAAAAACGGATATTTATTTATTTCAAAATTTTAGTAAGTTTGAATTCTCTGTAGTAATACTAAAGGCTTAAAGTATTTTAATAAATCTTTAAATTTCGACTGAGATTTTGTAAAGAAAACAGTTATTGAAGGTATATATATATATATACATAAATTAAGAGTATCATTAATGGAAAATAATATCAAACATCTGTAGCAAATACTACCTTTTTAATTAATGTTTTCTTACGTGGGGACAAAAATTTAAAATTTCAAGGAAACAGAAACAAGTGAAATGATTGAAGAAATTTATTAAACATATATCGTAACAGAGATCTAGTAATTACTCATATTTACAAGTTCTTAACAATATTCGACAAAGAAACATTCATTTTTATGTTTTTTGTTTCATTATAACAACAATTTCTCTCGCACATCCATTAGCAACAAATTACAAAATAAAAAAAAAGACTTTTCATACAAAAATGATCAACATTGATATACAATAAGAAAAAAATTCAATCAGTAACTATACCTTTCAGCATAAGTTTTTTTAAAAAAATCAACACCTGCTAAAGAATTAAGAATCGATTAAAATTATTTTACCTTTCCATTTGTTTAGGTCTTATTTGAACTTTATAGGTCTACAAAAATAACACGAGGGCAACGGACTTTTTAATTTTGAGCCAATGTAGAGCGATGAAGAGGACGCTTAAATTACCAACTCATGCTTCCTAACATCAACCGCAACCTGTGAAGATATAGCAATCCCGTTTTGCTTAATTCAAGAAGCATCCGTTACTCCAGATCTTCGGGAAAATTAGAAATGAGGATCGACTTGAAAAACGTCGCCAAGAAACTCGTCACCATAGTCAAGGAGCTACTTCAACTACATCAAAGCATAAAGGTTGATTGGTTTCACTAACACAAGAGAAGATGCGTCAAAAACTCATTAATGTAGAGTAACTAAGTACATAATGTAAATAATTGATGCAAATGTATATCACTGATTCAGAATTTGAGAGAAAGAATAAAGAAAAAATACTGATCAAGAAGGAGGATGTTTGAAAATCGCTGAGGATACTTAGAGGCGTATCACCCATGTTCACCAAAGACATCAAACCACTCAAAAGAAGAAAAAAAAAATTGATTGCTTAGAAAGCCCATGCGGATCAGCTTAAAAGAGTATCTTCTTAATTTAAATAATATAATGCGTACAATCTTATTTATAGCTGGACTCTCAATGATGACAGGGCAACATTATATTGTATTTTAATAATCAATTTTTAAATAAAAGGGATTGAATATTTTTATTTCTTCTTATTAGTGTTGAATGTCGTCCTGTAATGAGTGTAGTATTATCTAGACAAAAATTATATAGCTTAAAATAGACGACATGTTACAAGTACAGAGATAGTAAACATGATCGATAGAGAACAGCAGAAATTTGCATTACGCAGATCACATTTTACATATTCTATCCTGAAGTCCATTATCAACCGCCTTTTTAAGACGAGTTTCGAAAAATGGATATTAAAACAACATGCATGGTTGAAAATTTTATCCTCAGAAAATTGATTATTCGTTAAGCGGCATTGTATATTATTGCTACAACAGAGCATGGGTTTTCGAACTTCGAAATTTCTGTCTTATATAAATAACAGCATAAAGGAGAGCTGTTGTTTATATGACTTAGAAATAAAGCCTCAAAGAGTGGATTGTTAACCATAGAAACATTTACCATGGACTTCATTGTTTCACCTTTTCATAACGTGATTGCATAGAAAACCGCACACTGGGACGAAAAAGAAGTACAGACAAATAAACAAAAACAGAATAAAAGTTTATTAAATTTGTAAGAAATTTCGAGATGTCAAAATTTTTAAGTAATTACATTTTTTCCCCGCCAGAGTTACGAAGGCAGCGGTACTTTACTGACAGAATCATGGAAAATCGAAAATACGAGACCCTTTTCTACCAAAAATTGACAGAAAAATAACAGGGTAAGCAGAACACTCTGTCCAAAAAGTCTAAAATATATAACAAGGTTCGGGTAAGTATTCAGAGAATCCTGTACTAAAACTAAGATGTAACCAAATGGGACTCATAATGTCTGTTGCTCTCAGCCTTGTGATCTATTTTTGATATTTAAAGTTGTGAACTTGACTTTATTTAAACAAACCTAATTGGAAGATGGATTTGAACTTAATTCTATATTCACATCAGAGCTTGTATTAAAAGTTTTAATAACATAATTCAGCTTTAGAACGAATGACATTATTTTTTTCATATAGATTATTATTTATCCGATATTTCTTTTATATTTCTCGGATTATATAAAAAAAATTGTTAAGAAAATGAATTGGTATATCAACTTCAACAACTGAAATTTCCTCTTTGCCTAATTTTTCAAAGTTTTTATTCAAACGTCAAGTCTTACCTTTTTTTGACTTTTCAGAATGAAGTTTGCAAAAATCCTTTTATTTTTTTTCTCCGTATTTTCTACTGTGCATTAAGAATTGTCTATTGGAACTGATCCCACTGAAGAAAAAAGAAAAATGTCTCTCTTAACTCTTTAGCAGTTGTCGATACATTTCAGGTGTTTGAGTGAATTTCGTAACAGATCATGCGACATATTCTGTTTACATTGCTGTTTTCGTTTCTACTTGTATATATTTTAAAGAAATTGAAACATTTATTTTTCAGTAAATTGAATTGAATTTTTGTTTTGCTTTATTAGTTCCATTAAAAATATAAACCTTTTATCTTCTTATATTTGTCAGTGCTTAAGGGAATCATAATTTGATTTGAGGTTTCGTAAATACATTGAATCGCAGTTGCATTTTACTTGATAATTGAAGATATTTCACCAGGTTAAGAATATCTTATAAAAATTTAACTCATAATTCAATATTGAGCTTTGAATTTGACACGGTTACACGATCTAAAAATTTATCAACATTTTTAAGTTTTCACGATAAACATGTAGTGTTATTAATAAATAAGTAAATAAGAAAAGCCTAGAAATAAGACTTTTGATTGCAAAATTCTAAACGGAATTTCATACTATAAAATACTTTTGCATATTTTTATGTTACATAACAGAAAAAAATGACTATTTTAAATAGTACATACATAAATTTTGCATAATTAAAATATATAAAACGAGGTAAAATACACATAATTGAAATAGAAACATAACTAAAATATAAAAACAAAACAATCATTAGTGAATTATATTTAAAATAAAGTATCACAGTCCGAAAAAACAGCGAATTACATTGCACCATAATAAACATTCCTTTTTCTCAATTTTTTTTCTTTAAATATTACATAATTAACACATAGAATGAAAATTCTATAAACTGTGAAAATAAAAGTTTAATAGTCGGAAGTTTTTCAAACACTGGCTAAAAGTCAGGCAAATTTGCATAATTGGAAGAATTTTATTTCAACTGTTTAAATACTTAATGGATGAAGAAAATTTTATTCTTTTTTAATAAATAATACTGGGAATCAACCAACAATATGCAAAAATGAATTTAACATTACTTATAATATAATTAAAACAGCTGAGTTTCTAAAAAATAATCTAATTAAAATTAAAAGATTTTTGAAGTATTAAAATATTAAAATAAATGACACTTAAGTTTTTAAAATGAAATATAAATTTAGAGTTTTAAAATAAAAAAAGATAATAATAAAAAAGATAATAATAAAAAAAGATATTAATAAAAAAAGATAATAAAATAAAAAAAAGATAAATATTTCATTATATTATGAAGAAAAATTCAAATGTGATCTGTAAGAAAAAAAAGAAATAATTTTCTTATATTCCTTCTTATTTTCTACACAAAATACGATTTCCAAAAATAGAATGACTTTTTGTCTATAAAAATTTAATGAAACAGAAGCAAAATAATAAAACCAAAGAAAGAAGAAGGGATATTACCATTTAAAGAATAAAAACAAAAATATCTGAAGGAACATATATAAAAAGAGAGCAAAAGGAGGAAAATAATCCAAAAATGATACGAGTACAATGGTAAAAAAAGGATCCATAAAAGTAACAATCTTAATTTTTTTACAAATCAAGAGGAAAAAGCAATTTAATTTAATAATAAAAATAACATTAATTAAAATAATATATATAAATATCTATTAATTTTATTTATAATTATTTTTCACAAAAATTACGTACATTTGATTTTTTCAATTGATTCGCAAACCTTTTAAATAGTACGGCATATATTTTTGACGTATAGAATGAAAATTAATGTAACTAAACCAAAACGGAAAGGATAGTTTTTAGTGTTAAAATGTGACTCAAAGAGAGAATAGTAGTGTAATGAAATTTTTTTCCTTTTATAAGGAGAAAAAAGCACCGAATATTAACAGAATTTCTCTCTTTCGGTAGGCAGAGCAATAATTATTTTAGCATGCAAACACGTTACTCTGCTACAACTTATGAATATGTTCCAAGTATTTGAGCAGAGACAAATAAATTAATAACTAAATATTAATATTTTTCTGTAAAATTAAATTTCTCATGATAAGAAAAAACAGAACGTATTTTTCAAATATTCTGTTATTTCAATTCGACGAATAAATCATTTCCACATTAGTGTTAATAACTCCGGTGGAGTCGTTCTCCATCGAATCTTTAGAATAAATTCTTTCTAGCACGGAATATACTCGAGAGAAAAAGAATAACCAGACAATCGCATGCTCTCCCTGTTCTATCGAACATTCGAGAAACAGTGACTAATCCTAAGTTTTGGTGGAGGAAAGATCTAGGTATACAGCTATCGTAGAACACATTCAAAAACATGGAAAGTAAACATCACACTCTTCGCATAAAGGAACTTTGATTATGATAGATGCAGAAAGACCAGTCAGTCCATCGGGAAGGTTGTATATCACTCTTGAGACAATTGGGGATTCGGATTGTTGTGTTGGATGAGACCACGACTCTTCAATTGCCCGATACTGCAATCAGTTTTTATAGTTTAATCACTTCACATTTACTTGATCCCTTGTCGAAACTGAACTATCCTGTAGTTTTGTTTCACCTTCGTACTTTTATTGTTCGAAATCAACACGCAATCGCCTTCTGTATACTCTATACAGTCCGGCACTTCGTCTATCCGGACCCACTAGTAATCCGGTGGTTTTACGCCAACTGGCCACTCATAGAAAATTATTTTAGGTCTCCTTCTTCAACGGAATAACGCAGGGTATCAAAAACACAGTACATTTTTTGTAGTTTTAGTTATTTCGTGTGCTTGACGCTTTATTTGTCTGCCTTGTATTAAATTTTATGCAATAATACACATCTTTCTCTGTCTAAAAGTGTTATTGTTATTTATTTCCCAATAATATAATGGTACTCCTGTTTAATATCCTACCGTATTAACGAGATAAGGCTGTACTTGTGACTTTTTTTTCTTTTATTTAGCTTTCGAGTGCTTTTAGAGATATTTTCTTGCTTAGACATTATTTTGGCTGTAACACATATCCTTCACCAAGAACAATATGTATATGTTTGTAACAAGTTAATTTTGCTTCCAACGATAATTGAATTACTCCTGTACGTCGTTGCTGCATTCCATATTGAGAAATTATGTTGTTGTGTGTCAGAGTTTTCAAAAGGTTTAGGTAACGAGTGCTCGACACCTTAAAATAGGAAAAGCATGTCAAAATAATCAAATGGAAATGTTTTAAGATATTAATGCACATCAAATATATGATGTTATTCATGACATCCGAAACAAAAAATAATTATTTTTACTTGATTACAAAAATCATTATACATGACCTCGACTGATTCAGTATTTCAATAGAAAAGTCATTGGATAGGCATGCTATTAAACATGGAGTACTATTTCTAAAGCGTTTGTGAGAAATTTAAAGTTCATTGTTGCCAGTTATTTTCTTCCTAATTTCAATCATTTTGATTTCGAGTAGATCAACCATTAGTTTCCTATTAAAAATAATTTTTAATAAATATTTTTTTTTTATCTTCTAGATTGGTCGCAAATATTGATTCCGGCTGTCTAACAGACTTGAGTGAGACGAAAAGTGAAACAAACTAACAGAAACAATGCTGACTTTATTGCTTCTCCTTTTATAATTTAACCTTGAAAATTGCATTATTTAGCTGATATCAATGTTATATATTGGTTTTTATAGCCTAGCAATTCACAATTAATCGATGAAGTCGCATTTCATTGAACCTGCGACTAGAAACTATTGAATCTGCTTAAGATAGCTGGATGGTTGTCAGAAACATGAACTTCTTGACATTTCATCGTATGTCCTGTTGGTTGTGGAACTTATCACCAAAGTGTACTTTAGGAAACCGGCACATCAGGCAACTGAAGTGATTGATACCAAACCTGTGGAGATCGGATGACGCAGGCGACGTCGGGCAGTCGCGGTCGCTTGGTCTAGGCCGAATCTGAAGGTTGTGGGCTGCTGTTGAGGATGGCGGACTGCAGGAGGGCCTGGGAGTGCTCGCGGGCTTTTCTCCTGAGGTCGGTCACGCTCGTGGAAGTGGGGTCGGGCGAAGAGCTCTCTGACGTCACAGCCGAAGAGGTCACGGGTTTTGGAAGACAACACGCGCAGAAGGGAAATGCTGTAATAGAAGAAGCCATTTTAGGAATCAGAAATATTACAGTAAGGTTTAATCGAGTCCATACCGATATGATTGTTTGATAATACGACAGTAAGCGTTTAATTCTGCGTTTATAAGTTGCGACGAATGTAATGCAAAAGGTGTACAAAAGAGCTAAAAGAGGTCTTAAAAATTATATATAATCTTTTCCTTTAAGATAGTTCATTAATCATTTTTCTTTTGCGCTAAACTCAATAGCCTTAGGTAGTTTGTCATGTAATTTGTCATTTAATTAGTAATTGTTTGATAATGAAAACTCATACGTTTAATGTTTCTCGATTTCTTTTTCTGGGGAAAGGTGAGTGAGACTGCGTATTATTAAATAAAAATAAAATAAAATAAATAATGTAAATCATTAACAAAGAGTTAGAAAAAACTTCCATTGTAAAATTTCTTGGATCTTGTAGAGGTTACTTACGCAGAAATTTCAAAGAGTAGAAATTCTCTTAAAAAATAATTTAATAATTTAGAAACTGCATAAAAGTTTCTCGGGAGTGACTTACCTAACAATATAAGTTATGATCAACTGAATTTAAATTTCGTCTATTTCGAGAGAAGCTCATGCTAGTTAAGCTTAAGTCCGATAAAACTCGGTTTTTTTTTTTTTCATGCAAGAGAAATACCTTTTTTTTCCCAAATATTACAAACAATTATATAATAAAATAACAATGTTATTGCATTGTTACTACATACTTTTTATTTATGATTTTAAAAAGGTTTCAATTTTAAAAATAATAATAAATGAATATATGACAAAGATCTAATTTAAATTTTAATTGAGTAAAGTTTATACATATGTCAAAATTAAATCAACGTAAGTCACTAATTTGCTTTTTATACATAAAAAGCAACATTTCTTTAAATATAAAATGTCTGTTGAAAAGAGAACCGCATAAAAATCAGATCATCGTGTGCTCTGTGTCTTTAGAAACAGATAAACACAAAAATATGATAGTTATAAACACTCACAGCTTCAGGTATTATTCCTATGAAGTTCCATTTTTTTTCATTAAGAAATCACTTAACTTACAGTTATTTGTAAATTATTATCCTACCAAAAGTGAGGATGAGTTTTAGAAAATTATGCACAAGTAATTGAAATAAAACTCGCAATTTTTTTAAAAAACTTATTTTTTCCCTCACATACTGAGCACTGAATATTCAGAAAGATAGATATGATATCAGACTGCATGCATACTTAATAAGCATTTTACTTCAATTTTAATTACACAATTCTTTAAACTGAGCCAAACATCAAGGAAAATAATTAAAGAAGTTGTTGTAGATCGGATTCAGTTAAACAAAAGAGACATCACTTGATGTGTGTTTGCAGTTCTGGTTTCAATGCATCTAGGTGAAATGTACGCAGAGATTAGTTCATTAGCGGAATAAGTTTTTATCCAGATATCTCGGTTATTTCTAAGACAGTAATTAAGACTCCTTCGCATGTAGCATTCAAAAGTCATTCCATTTTCTTACACCGTTGTCGCGCAAGACGATTAAGTACTAAATAGGAATCACTCTCAAACTGGAGTCTATTGCGCTGCACAAAGGATTCACTGCTCTAAAATGAGACATGACTTTAAAAACCGTCATTAGCAAACATTTCTTCTAATGGACGAAAAACTGGAATCCTGAAATTTTTTTCTTTGCAGTAAGTTTTTGGAATGGAGATTTGCTCCACTTCAAAAAGTATATTCCACTTTAAGGAAACTGAGACATTAAAAAGATTCAAATTTTGCATTTTATGATTTTCCTCTTAAAAATAGAAGGCTCTTCTCTGTTTCTACTAATATATTATTTAGGTGAATTAGACTAATGGAAATTTCAAAAACTGAACCTTAAAACTGTAAACACATGCGTTACTTCATAGAGAAAAAAAATACTTTTATTTACGTTTTTCACAAAATGAAATTACGTTTGAAATTCCGATACACTTTCCTCAAAATCCACTTTATCCATAATGCTGATATTTTGCACATTATGAAATGAGGCTATTTACTGAACAGTGAGACTAACATTTTATAATTCCTCCTTAATTTTAAATACTGCGCGATATTTATATAAAAATCATAAGACGCATGAATCATATAATGAAAATTTTCACTAAGCCTAATTTCAAAAATTTAATTATGTTTAATATATGAAGCGCAATACTTATAAGTACTCTGCAAATTTTTACAGTTAAAAATTAAGTAGATTTTATACAAAATGAACCTAAAGGTGGATATGACTTAGATATTGATTATTAATGGATCTTCCATATTTTTTTATGTTTACAAAATATATTTTCTTTTCATTATCAGA
Source organism: Nephila pilipes (assembly GCA_019974015.1). Taxonomy (NCBI): domain Eukaryota; kingdom Metazoa; phylum Arthropoda; class Arachnida; order Araneae; family Nephilidae; genus Nephila; species Nephila pilipes. The sequence continues at coordinate 569,237 of BMAW01058645.1, read as the reverse complement.
GGCATAAGTAAACAGGTATCTCAAAGTTAAAATATAACTTCTATTGCTTTCAATTTCAGAAAGTGAGAATTGATGACATAAAATAAATTCATTTTTTCTTGGTGTCTCAGTTTCTTTAAAACGGCACTCCGAACACAAGTTTATTTCACTAGAATCAGGGATGAAAGGGGCAAACGAGAGGGGATACGTACACAGCTCCACTGACCTTTGAAGGGGAGTGTGGAGGGCGCGAACTGATGGCTCAGGTGGTGGGGGAAGTACATGGGCGGCAGAGGGAATCGGCCGTGGTTGGCGGGGTTCATCATGCTCTCCATGCAAGCTTGGCTGCTCAGGGGCCCCCTGTAACAAAAAGAGATTCCATCAACACAGGAAGAAAGTCTTTTTAAATTAAGTAAGAAATCAATTTCTTCACTTCACTTCCACCTTTCATTCTTTTTTTTTGTGTGTGTGTGTGTGATTCAAAAGCAGTCGTAAAAACGTAGGAATAAAAAAATTAATAATACGAACGCGACTCAAAAGTACCTGTTTTTGATGACAGAAGGTATCGTTAAAGAAAGTTGACGTTACTTTTGATCACTGTCATCTGTTAAAGGGCACCCAAATAAATTTGACACTGATTTTTCGGTTAATTTTGATTTGGCTCTCCATATTCTTCCAAATCAAAATTTAGTTGCAGCCGTGTCGAGTTTTCATTATCGATAAAATCTGGATTCATCATTACTCATCAGAAACATGGCAAAAATCATAGAATTTCTTATAATTTGTTCCAAAGAAAACGAAGGTGGTCTATAAATTATGAGAAGGACGTCATATTCACAGACCGATCAATGGAACACAACTACAGCGAATTTCCTAATTCCCATTTCTCATTCATAAGAAGGTTAATTTTTGAGCCAAACTCGCAGTATGTGTTTTTCGAATTCGGAATACTATCATGGATTTTATTTAATATTATTAACTTTACGATAAAAATAATAAAATCTGTAAAATTAAACTCACTAATTTATTTTTTTAAAAAAATAATATCAATTCTTTTGCATTCAGTCTTGTTAAACTAATTTGAATCTTTAATATTGGAGAGTCAAATTTTTAAGAAAAAAAATTTAACTGTCAAAGAAAGCAAACACTAGTAACTTGTAGACACTTCTGGAACAGGAAATAATGCTATAGGTGCTTCTATAAAATTTGTCGAAACGATTTGAGCTATCATTGTTGCCCACAATCAAATGAGCTGATTTCTTTTTCTTTTTTTTTATCCTATGCCCGTCTCCGACCTTTCGGTCATGAGTCGACGAGCAGCCCAAAACAGTGAAGAAGGATTAAAGCAGTCAGTTAAATCGTCGTCAGTAACACACACAAATGAAGAGTTAAAAGATTAAAAACGTTGAGGACAGTAAGGCATAAACTGAAGTGTTCTCCAGTCATGACCATGCCATGGTCACAAAGAGGACAAGTATCTGTTTTCATGAGTCCAATTCTGTACAGGTGGCTTTATAAATAATCATGGCTCGTAGCAAGTCTTAAGCAGGCTACTCCGACTGTTCTAGGTAAGAAACAGAAAATCCTTGATGACTTATTCAACAAGGATCCACATTTTCTCCCGGAGGCCTTTTCTCTGTATATGCTGAGACGGTTAGATTTGAGATTAGAGTATATATATATTTTTATAAGTCGCAGAGGCAGAGGAGGAACTGATTTCTGGAGTTTATTTTTTGCATCAAATATGTTATTCAGAGAGGCACCAAAAATTGTTCATTACTACTGATAAAAGAATATGACATCCTAAAAGAATTTTGTATTGTTAATAATTGTTTTATTTCAGAAATATCCCTTTCTGCTCGAGTGATTCCAATCGGAGTCGCTAACTTTCTTGTCCTTTGCACCATCCATCTGCACGACATTCTTGTTCAATTCTACTGAAGAAACTTCAAGGGACGTCAGTTCTAATTCAGAATCATATTTCATCTAACCAACTTGATCTGCGTCAAAGTATGGCTGTTGTATAAAAGACACTGCGACCAGAGAAAATTAGAAATTCTAACTATTGTTTGATTTTGTTTGTGATATTGTAGCAGGCCTTTTGAAGAGGGGTACAACAGAACCAAAAAGGAAAACGAAAATACGTTCAATTGAATCATCAAAGCCAAGAAGATCGAAAAAGAATGTCAAAAGCAAGTCGCTCGACCGCTGATGTACGCTACGTTAGTGTAGACCAAAACAGTTACCGAACAAATTAAAGGGCAAATTGTTTATCAAAAGTTACTGTAAGCTAAAGTGTGGGAAGTTCAATGTTCCACTGTGCCTCAAAGAAGAAATGTTTTGAAGATTCGCACATAAAATGACTGGAATGTTATCGAGTATCAAAACAAGCAGATGTTTTCACAACATTTTATTGTAACTTTAAATTCAACTTTTAATTAATACCTTTCATATATTTTGTCAGCCAAATGTCCAAATGATTCCATTGGAAATCGTTTCAGAATTCGAACCACAAAATTTATTTTTTACACATAGGTTTCAAACTTTTGTTTACTTAGATCTAAAGGCAAAGTAACTTTTAAAAAATTATTTTATTTGTAAAAGAAATTCATGCCAGAACGGTATATGCTTGGATTTTATCTTGCCATTCCAAAGTGTCCTCCAAGAAGACTACAGCTACCGAAGAAGGAAAATTATATCTTTAGTACACAAACCTGCAAATGTTGAACCGGGTTATTGGAAAACCATTAATAATATCACATATTAACAGCAAAAGCTATATATTATTGTATAAAACTTACTACAGTACACGCATATAAAGTGTCAAACACATGAAATTACTAGAACTAGAAAAATATTTACGGTTACAGCAGTAGCCACGGTAGCCTAGTGATTATGGTTACAAACTCTCCGCCTGCGTTATTTCTGTCGAGTAGTAGGTTCGCGTTCTGATTTTACTAAGCACCTGTTACAGCAGCACTGATGCACCGGTTAAATCTGTAGAGACTCAAAGTCTTCCTGTTGGCCTGCTTTGGAAGTTTGGAGAGGGAAATGCCAGATCAAGTGTCGTCTATGTCACTTGATCAATGCTCAAAATTCGTAGTCTGTAGCCGATAACACTTTCATTGCGTGAACAAAAGAAATCAATAGTATTTATAGCATACATTATCCCAGTGAATCAGGAAATAAATTTTTGTGTAGCAATTTTCTAGTTTGGAAGTTCCAGATTATTTTAGAGGGAGTTTTGAACAAATATTTTATAAGAACCCAAAGGCAATGTTCCCATGTGAGTAACCCATTTGTAAAAAATAAGCTTAAATGTTTTAGTTGAGAATTTTTATTCCTTTTAAAACACGCTATTCTGCTTTTAAGAAAATTAAGAAACGATCGTTTCTTTTTCTCGATTCTAAGATATTATCCACTAGAACTGACTAAAGATCCATCGCGGCATTCACATCTTTTGATTTAATTGAAATGTGAAGAAAACTAAATAAAATGTAACCGAAATCATTATATCAAAAGCCTTCTTTCTTTTAAAAAAAACCCTGGAGTTTTAGTAAGAGTATATATATATATATATATATATATATATATATATATATATATACACTCTTACTATTTAAAGCAGAACCTTCATTTTCCTTTATATATTTTAAGTAAGCCAATGATTTAATTTTATGATAAAAATCTTGCTTCTTAGAAATATTCTTATAAGTTCTTTGATACAAAAAAATGATGTAATATGGTTTTATATATAAACAGAATATGTTTGAAATAACTCATAAAAATATGCTAAAGTAATATTTTACCAAGCAAGTAACCCCTAATCTTCAGAAGGTTTTAACGAACGAACATGATATTCATAAAAAAGTTTCTAGAATATTGCAGCTGAAATAAGTTTTTATAATGGCATATAATCCTAAGTGCATTTTACTGGATTGTTTGGAGGGGTCGTTTAGTTGTAAAAACTTTTAGAGTTCATATCATTGCCAAGAAAAACAAAATTAAGAGTGAAACTAAAGGAAGTAATTTAGAAAATGCTAATTAATAAACCATTAATAAAAAGAGCCACTTTTCTTGAAATAAACACAAAATATCAAAAAAGATGCTTCAAAAAGAATCATTTAATAATCTATTTTATAAAGAAAACACCTCAATAAAATAAAAAAGGGTAACGGATTTTCACCCTATTTTTTCCTTTTACTAACCTCTTTGGAACTATTTCATTAAATTTTTTTGAGCTGAGAACCTTGTCTTCCGAAAACATCATGGATTTCGTTTAGGAACTTATCGCATAGAGGGAGATTAAGGATAAATAGGAGACAGAAAAAGCAGAGAGATTGGTGATATATAAATATGAGTAGGTTTTAAGGGATCTTCTATGCGTATGTTGCTGATTCGGATCCAGTCCTTAGAATTTTATTGGACTCGGTCTTATTTCTAAAAGTATATTACGTCCAGCGTTGCTGTTATTTATATAAGTACGAGTATTTTCAATTTTAATCTTTGGTTAAGGACGTGATTAAGTTAAAGCTCTACATTAGTAATCCAACTTAATTTTGAGGTAGTGCTTATTTTAAATATGGATAAAGATTTTGAACATTTCGGATTTGTTTTAAATGATTAGATATCTTACTAATAACGAATCGAGGATGTTACTAAGTCACGTTCACGATTTAAAAAACACGAAAAGCTAAAACTAAAACTATAATACTCGCTGAAACCTTATTCTTTGATGTTTAGTCATTTTCACTTAAATTTGTGCATCAATGACTATTATTTATATAAATCTTATGAGTTACATAAGAATTCATGCTTTAAGAACTGTCAACGTCATTTCAGTCAAAACTTGATAAAATATGTGGCGGCTCTCCTTGAATAGCCTGCCACCCATTAATCGTACCATAAAGCGACAAGGATATTTAACTAAACCATTCATTAATCATCAGACTATGAGTATTATGTATTTCTCTCTATACTTCTTAAACGCATTTGTAACCCAGTTTAACATCAATCTTAATAATTAAACTTACCAACATACTCGGGTTCGAGTGCGTTAACTTGTGACAAGAGATTCAAAAGGTTCTTTTAGCTCCAACTCTCTCCAACATATCCTGGATTCTTGATCGATAACTGTCTGTATAAATTCACACGCGTCCACAACGGCTACGTACTATTAACCTTTTTCTTGCAACCTCTCTTACATGCAATTTGGCTTCGCTTATGTATGTTCAGCTCAATTCATTACATCCTTAAGTCGTCTAATTTGCGTAGATAACATTCCATTTATTAAGTTCTAAGTTTTATGCCATTCATTATATAAAAAATTCAAAAGATAAACGAAAAAAATCTCGGGTATCCCAATTTTGAAAATTTTCAACATTAGCATCACGAGTCAAGATATCTCTCTGGTTTTTTTTTTTTTTTTAGTTAAATTATTTATTACTTGTTTGTATTTTGATTCGCCCTTTGCTGGTAGGCCCGTTATCCACATCTAAAATCTTAACTCATACCAAAGAGATAGTTTTGAGTTGTTGAATGTACTCTGATACAGATAGTAAATAATCTCAATTTTAAAAAACGTATTCGAATTAATATCAGTTAAGATTATCATTCTATGAGTACATATAAATTTTTATCCTCGTTTACTAAATTTAATTACTCTTAAGAAACGCTTAAAACTATAGTACTTTCAAGTATTGAAAGTTTATATCAAGAAACTAAATTAGATTGTTGAATATAATTATTAATTATCTTAAGAATAAATTATATTTCTTCAATTAATATTTTCTTTGTACGACGAATCAGTCTCGTAAAAAATATGTTTGCAACATTCACGAATTACACGATTATGAAAAATTGATTTGATAATGAGTCATCTCTTTATTTCGTTCGATATTCTATTTTCGAATCGATATTTCACGTTCTTTAAGCAATTCTAACGTACATTAGATCTGAGACAAATAAAGAGTGCTTCTCGCATAATGGAATGAATCAAAGTTTCCACTTGATAGTTGCGCAGTGATGCTCTGCGCAGGCAATTACTTGCAAGATCCATTTACTTGATGGGAAGCAAAAGACAAACCAAAACACATTCCCGTTCGAGAATCGTTCGTTCTTAAGGTCTTTAAATCGGCACGAAAGAATTTTTCTCAAACTTTTCCTTCGCTTTTCCTCGATAATAATAATGACAACTCTTGGCTCGGGGTGCTAACGTAATGTCTTTGATTTCTATTAGCCAATGAAAAGTGCGTTCAGAGAAAGAGAGTCGCAGTTACAGTTAAAGAGAGAGAGAGAGAGAGGAGGGCATTAGCTCGACTGCCTTTTCTTCTCGATTTCTAATTGCATTATTCCGAGTTTGCCATTCCTTTTCTTTTAGCCGATGGGAAATGTTTTATATATGAAAGGATTTTCTCTGCTTTCCTGGAAACGGGGTTGACAGCCGGTCCCGGCGCAGTGTCAGGACGAGGCTCTCCACTTTCCATCAAATTCTAATTGAACCACCGCGGATCGCCTGCAAAAATGGCGTCCCTCGCTTTTACTCCGTCTCGGAATGGCAACGCAATTATCGCGCGCGCAAACAAACACGTGGAATTTTTAATTGAATAGAATTAAGACTTTGCACTCTGTTAACTCGATTCCAAAGCGCGTTTTGTTTTCTTAGAGGGTGAACTCTAATGAAGGATTTTTCCCTCCCTTCCTTCTTAAGGTCATAATGGGGTGGGCACATAAAAAGGAAGAGGGAAAATCTCCTCTTTGTGGTAATTAGAGGAAGTACATAGTCGTAAATAACCTCCAATTAATCGAATTAAAACACGTGCATTAAGCTCGCTTGCTGCAAACGGATTTTTCATTACCCTTTTAACTTTTCTCCCTCTTTATCTCTCGAGTTGGGGACTTTTTGCGAAGGGAAAATCTTCTTCTGGCGAAAAGGAAAAGTTGCCCTCGCTGAGTGCACGAGTTTTGGAACGCCGGGAGTGCGGAATTAAGTTTTCGCGGGCTTTTAACAGAATTGTTGCCTTTTTCGAACACGGGAAATGTTCTTTTATATCGAGAATTGATTATTTTAATGAAGTTATTTTGTTTTGGAATTTTAATGGAGGTGATCGCGTTAGTGTTCCAAAGCTCTGCTAAAAACTGTTGTTCGAAGCAATCTAAATTTAATTATCTCTGGAAAAAGGTATAAATTGCGTTATTTTTATTTAAGTAATAAATTCGTTTGAAATCGATTCTGTAGCAATTTTGCTGTTTTAGAAGAGCAAAGGCTGTTTTTAGCATTATCTGCCATTTCTAGAGGGAAATACGGTTTTGGTGAAATTGGGTTGAAAATGTATTAAATTACAGAGTTATTCCAGAGAGAGTTTGTAGCTTTGTTTATTAAATACCATACTCAGCAACTGAAAACAGCAAACTTTAAAGGTATATAAAAAACTTTCAAAACATTTTTGAAACGAGAAAATAGTGCTGTGTTTTTCTTACGCAATGACATTTTAAGTGTGAAGATGTACGCAAATAAATAATAAGAAAACGGGTAAAGCATGCTCTTATTAAGAGAATGTTAAAAATATCCAAAAAAAAAACTATTTATAATTTTAAAAGATCATCTATTTGAGAAATAAAGAAGGCAGTTAAGAAAAACCTCTATGAAACTTATAATAATTTAATTTATAAAAGCTATGCGCTAAAAATTGCTTTATTTATCCTGAATGATTTAGAATTGGAAAACATGTTAAAAATATTTTGAAATCTCAAAAATCCAACCTTGTGATATTCATTCTACGGCAAAATATTTCTGACTTTTAATCAATTAAGTTGAATTACTTAACCTTCTTTATACTCTGTTCACGTCGTTAAGTGAAATTCAAAGTCACTTGAATTTTTTTTAAAAAAAAATTAAGAAAGTACTTGATTTTAAACTTGAGAATTAAAGTAATGAGCATTAAAAATTATAAAATTTCATTTTAAAACAAAGGTTGTGTGTCTAAATTTTTCAAGTAATAATACTATTTTACTAAAATACCTCTTTCGGGCTAGGAGAGCCATATGCTAAGTATTAAAGTTTTTTCATTTGAAACTGAATCCACTGCAGTTCTTGTGAAGTACGCTGCATCTAAATATGAATTATTTAACTATTTACATTACTTTAAGAGACTATGTTACTTATAAAAAAATAATAAATTCGAAACTGGCTCAATTTGAACAGCAATGGAAATGAAGAGAAAACTATATTTCAAGGAATTCAAATTTAGACAATTAATGACATAATTGAAAAAAAAAAAGAAATGGTTTACAAAGTGAAAAATTAAGTGGAAGATTTTTTTTAAAGTAATACGTATGTGCAAATGAGAAGAAAAGTCAATCTGTTTTGAATAAACATAACAATGTATTCTTTTCGTTATCTATATAAATCTTATTTTAAGTATATTTAAATGAAAATAATTTAAGTGAATGGTTGGTGAGTAGATTATATTCACTTATTGTCTTAAATTTTTGAAAAGTTTAAAACTAGCTCATGTTTTTCATAGATTCTTAGAAATGTCCTTTAATTGAAATGATTTTCTCAGTCGGAAATTATTTTCTCACCATTTCATATAAGTTTAGATGTAGTTCGTTTAATCCGCAGTTACTTCCCTTTATAACTTTTTTCGATACTTATACCTAAAAATTGATGATATGCGAAATACGTACATTATTTTACAGACAATTTTTAAAAATTTATAAGATTGAAAAATTTATAAAGAAGTTTATAATTTATTATCGTTGGACTAAAGGTTTGAAAGGAACTGATTGTCAAAACTTTATTAGTAGCTTCAAGTTTTCAATGAAAATACAGCTGTAAAATTATTCCAAATTTTGATGTTCTCTCGTAACGTTCGAAATAAAATCTGAACTACGGTACTTTTTCCAGCCAAAAAATGCATGCTAAATTGATAAGATATAGTATGATATATAACATATGTTACTGTGATTTCGTTACATCACAAAACATTCAATAAAAGAGCATTTGACACTTAAAGTAAAATCTTTGCCATTGAAGCATAAAGGATTAAATGTAAGACAATAAACGCAAGGAAAAATTGATAGACCTGAAAAAAATTGATTTATTAAAATATTACGTTTTCTGATTATTGGCATTAAAATTAAAATTATGAAAATATTGTAGTATTCCTATCTTCCCATCTGGGAGCACCGTGGCGAAAGCTGATTTAATTTATGACGCTTCATATTTTAACATAATGTTTATCTATGTGTCATTATTATTTGTTTTAATAATTTAGTTTAAAATATTTCTTTTCAAAATCTAACAATCATAAGAGAATATTAAACAGTGTTCTTGTAAAAATATTTTCGCTTTGTAAGAATCTAATAGTTTTTCAGTTTGAAAAAAAAATATTTCTTATAACTTGTTTGTAACAAAAAAAATCTCTAGAAAGATATTTGTCTGAATATAATTGATTTATTTAACGAAAAGGATTTTTTTAAAGAAATTTACGTAAATCTTTATATGGATCTTCTGTCCTCCAGCTATATTTTAAATCATGTATGGTGTCATATATAACGACAAATGCTTATCAAATGACCATTTATTTGAATTTATTATTAAAAAATATTAAAATAGTGGTCGTATAAAGCAAGATAAAATTTTAAATAAAAAAAAAACTAAGGTAAATGTATAAGGGCTATTTTTCTAGCAGCTAAAAAGCAAACATGACAAAATAACAAAAGAATACAAATTACTTATTATCTGAAACTTAGTTTCTCTAATTTATCTTTCTCTTTCTTTGTAATTAATTTTCTTTCAATTTTAAACTTCATATAGAACTTTTTATATGGCAAAATCTTTGCCAGTGGGCTTAGTACTAGAATAAATAATTTTTTTCTTAAAATCGTCTCCGATTTTTTCACGAATTAACTTTTTGATGTTTTCGTACTCCTGTATCATCGACTATTTATCTGTCCTGTTTCGTACTCCTGTACACTTGAAAACGGAACATATGTATCCCTTTAAGAACTTCTAGCATAATTTTATTCCAACATTTCAACGAGCCCGGCTATCATTTACTCTACCACGCATGCTTTATGGCCTCCCTGTACTGAAGTACAGGACACCAAAAAACTCTACCTGTAAATACTAACCAATTACTTCTGCAATGAAATAATGGATGAGAGGCTCGCAACTACAACGAGCGAGGCGCTTAAACACAACTGTAGACTTCTCCCTCGGTTATCTTACCTATCATACGTAAATTCAGCAAAGTTTTGAAACGATATTTTTTTTTTCTCCATAGTATTTCATAGATTTGATCTTTCCCGGGTTCGTTTTGAAAATGGATAATATCCTAATCGGAAAAATATGGTTTCTGAGCATCTTTTAGGGCCATAAATAATTACATAGACATTCTTACATTATGTATAATTTCCTTTAGGCGAAAATTACTTCTGAAAGTTTTCTGGAAATATTTTTGAAAAAAAAATGGTTTTTTTGCTTCTCCTGTAAAATTAATAAAAGTAGAGGTGATCCTTTTTCTAGATGACCTTTTGAAATCAATCGTTGTCTTATTCTTTCACTCTATGAACACGCCTGAAGTTTAAAAGAACTGATTCAGAAGTTATAAAATCATTCTTTTTAATTTCTTTTGAAAGTTGAGTGATGTTTCGCCTTCACATGAGAATGCGAAGCCACCTCTGCATAGATATTATATAAATGACTAAGTACATTTCGTTTTTTGCAAAGCTCAGTGTCTGTTTTTAAAATGCTCAACAATGAAAATAAAAATAAAAAATAGTTAAAAATCTCTGAGAAATATGTTTATGAAGATTTGGAAAATTTCAAACAAAGAATAAGACTTCCGACAACAATTAAAGTGTATTTTTATTTAACTCATTTAAATTATTTGACTTTTTGGGGATTTTTTCAATATTTTTATCTTATTGTATAATTTGTTTTCAGCTTAATACAATTTTGTACAGTTAATACGTTGCACATAAATCATTTTAAAAGGAAGATTTTTTTTGTGTTATTTGCGTAATTCAACACGATTATATTACATTAAGTAAAATTTTATAGTTCTATTAATTGGGATTTGGTGATAGGAATTTATGAGAGAGAAAAAGAAGAAAGATGCATACAAGTTGCTCAGAAGAACTCGAAAACCCTAACTTTAGTTAAATAATACCATATATAACCAATTTAATAAATTAATTACAATAAAAATACATGAAATTAATACCATTTCTTAGAACTGTAACTAATCAAAATGTTGAAACGAAGATTCTGGAATGGAGAGGTGAACGGAATAAAAGATGAAACATATTATTCTAACATATAACAATATAAAATTAAATCTTTTTAAAGACCCAATAATAGTTAAAATGTTAGAAGAAAAGTTCACAAATCACTATTAAATGTTTTATATAACAAGGGGAAAGAACAAAATTAAAACAGGGGCATATTGAAAATTGATATTTAATATTCAATGAACCAAATGAAATTCACGAACTCAATTAAATTCATGAACCAAAAGTGACATGTCTATAGTACCTCACCTAAAAAAGGCTGTATAATTAAAGAACTAAGTGGAATTATTCTAAATTCTACACGCAACTCGGAGTTATCTAAACGCAGCATTCCGACACTGTGAAGAAAATCGGATCAAATATTGACGCATCCTTTGAGGGAACTCACCCAGAGGAGAGAGATGAGAAGAGCGATGACCTGAGGAAGGATCCTGGCCTGAGGCATCCTGAAGGATCCTTGAGGAGGGAGGCATCCCCTCCGAAGGACGCCATGGGGGACCGGGACAGCAAGAGGGAGGGGAAGTCACCTAGGGGCTCGGAGCCACCCCCTAGCACCACAGAGGACTCGGTCGAAGAAGTCGAGGAGGACTTGGAGATCACGGCCAGAGAGCCCTGAAAAAGAACCATCACAAGGAGCTATAAAATAAAAATATTGTGTCTACGTAAAAATGTACTTCTAGAAAGTTGCACAGAGTGTTTTTTACAAGCTTTTATTTAACTTACCACGTATATGTAAGACTTTCCAGTTTAAAAAAACTGTCTGTACTTTAATTTTAATCCTATCATGAGTTCGAGATCAAATTTTGCATACACGTATGATTTCTATGACAATGCAATTCTTCGGCAAACTCAAGCTGCGACTTGGGGGGGAGGGAGGGAGTTGCATTCCTTATACTTGACAAAGTCAAACTAAGTCGACATTTAGCAATCACGTATAGGCTGCTTAAATTGCTTTTTTGTCTTAAATTTTCAAGCTGAAAGAATTAAATAAGGAGCTATGGGAACAATGTTCAGAGTATATTTAGCTCTTGATCACGTAAGACGGATTTTCCATAGTTTGGAATGTAATTTGCTCTCCTGACCACTAAATTAGAATAGTGGATGTATAGGCCCAATACAATTGTAAATAATTTGTAAATAGTAATTTATGTTCATAATTGATTGTTAGAAAATACAATAAACCAAAAGGAAGACTCCGTTCTTCCTCTCTTCTTGAAATTCGGATTTGAGTTCATTGTAAAACATAAGTTATGAAAGATCGAGGCGAGAATTCTTCTTTTGATCTCATATGTTATTAGAAGCTAACGTACTTAACGTATCGGTAATTACCTGGACATTTTAGTTCATTTCTTCAAGATTTTTTTAAGTTATGCATTTTACATTTACATCATTTAGCCCATTTTTAAACTAAAACTTAAACTAAAAAATTATTACAAATTTATATTTATTTTGTTGTTGCGTGTGAATATGTAAAAGACTCGAGTGTCAAACCCTTTATTCGTATATTTGTTTTACTTTTTTTCAGTCTCGAATTATATTTAACAGTATATTTAGATTAAAATAAATTTAATATTTTTATTGTTCTAAATAGCATCGTTAAGAAATTGCTTCAAGCACGCATATTCCTGGTAATTTTCGTTTCTGAAAAATGTGGTTAAATTTCTTCTTAAGAAGAAGAAAATAGATCTTAATACCTATACTTATCAGATGATTCGTGTATTTTTAATTGGCTACGATGGCCTGGTGGCCATGGTCGCGCGGCTGATGCTATTTCGCCGAATTGTGTATTTGAGTCCTGATGTCATTATAAAGTAGCCATACAGCGAGGCTGATGCGTATTAAATCTATCGAGTCCCCGGTTCTCTCGTTGTTATGGTGCGGAAGTTTGGAGTGAAAGGTACCACCTCAGGTGTCTTCCTCGTCACTTGACTGAAATTCAAAATCATGAGATACGTTGCTAATAGCTCTCGGGTTTCTTTTCAGCGAGATACGTTAATAAGCAACCTTAATGAAATTAAATAGTATATTTTCGATAAAATCATTTGCAATTGCAATCAAGGTGCCTTGCAACTTAAATGTTTCCAGAGCACGCATCGCAACCAATGTAGGTGGCGCTAGAAGACATATACCACATTCAACCGTCAATTTCTGTGAGAAAATATTAAAAGAAGATGCATAAATACTTCGAGTGAATAAGATAGATATTGCGCTATAAGTGCTCTAGTAATTACTTGTTCTAAAATGTTTTAATTATCTTTTTTATTTTGACATCTGGTAAACAGCCAAAATCAAAATATTCAGGTACACAAACACAGATTGTTGCAATTTATTAAATGTGTGAAATAAAAGCAAAAATACTTTATTTCGTCCAGCGTGTTGTTTTTCTTTACAACATTTTTTAGCGTCGTTTTTCAATTTGTGTTAATTTCCTGAACTCCCTCTAGATCTGACAGAGATTATTTTAGACTTATGTCGGATACTTGCATCTCGTCCAAATTATACTTTGTAATCGGTTGAGTACTGCTTAAAATTAGTTTTGAAGCATTTTTCCTCCTAATGGTCTCAGACAGAGAAGAAACTATACCTCTCCTTCGATCACGAATTCACTACTATAAAACCGTAACCCTACACCTTTGTAAAAGATATTTTTTAAAATTTAGTTTTTATAAAAAAAGATGTGATTTATCGAGGTTTTCTTGAAACAATATTTAACATTCTGTATTATCACTAATACTTTTCGTGTAATCAAACATTTTGCTTCTGATATTTGACGCCGTGTTTGTTTGTCTCTCCCCCTACTTGTTTCCATTTCATTATAATATATAAGTAACTCTAATAGGTTTTAAATATCCACACATAAAAGATTTTTATATATAAAAATAATTTTTGTTCTGATTTCTTTTTCCATGAAAATGTTACTTAACTCAGCTTTGTAAAATAATTAAAAACATCTAAGTAGCGGATATTTTTGAAAAACATCCAACCATTTTAATAGCATATTTTCAAATAAAATAAATTTTAAATAGCTTATATATCAATTCTTAAATAAATAAACAAAAATTAAATATTTTCATGAAACAAAGAGTAAGGTTGTGTTTTGCTTTTTAGGTTTTGATGAAAGGACAGAGTGGATTCTAATCAGACAAAATATTGTTAATATTTTCATAAAAGCCTTAAAATATTAAATATAATCAGATATTTATAAGCTGTTAAATTAGTCTTAATGATGAGAACTATTTCGTTGTATGTATGAAAGTGATAGAGCTCAAAAACTAGTTTAAAGTTACTCTTTCATGTTTTGGTAAATTTGAATTGAAAATTTCATATGTATAAGTATATTGAAGTCAATTATGGGAATCAAAATTTGTGAACCTTTTTACAAAAAATATAAGCTAATTCTTTCAACAAAATTGGTTTATTTCAGAATAACATTGAATCGTTATAACATTAATCGGAATTTAAGTAATTCGTTTTGGCAAATAATTGTTTAAAACAAATTCGGCTGAAAAACCACTTCTTCACCAGAGGGCTTGAAAATATCGAAATCTGTATTTACCCATAGCATCCAATCTTCATACTCAGAATGTAAACTATCTATTTGATGAGTTTCGGTTGAGATTTAAATAAACATTTTGCTTTTTGCTGAGTAAGTAAATAAACACATTTCATTTAAAGTATTATTTTAAACTGATGAAATTTTTATTCCATTCCCCTACAAAGTTAAACATTTAACTTATTGATTACTTTGACGTTAACAAGTTTAAAATTTAAAAAACATCGAAATATGTGTGGATTTTATTAGTATTTTGTTTTGGACGAGTAAAATCTATATTTTTAAATATGCTTGTACACGGATAATTATTTTTAGCATCATGTTTGAAATGAAACTATTTTTTCTTGTTTCTTGTGAAAAATAAGTGAAAGTAGTAAAAACAGTTCTGGTATTCTGAACATTTCATTTGCATGTCATTGCGTGCGAATTTTTGCCTGTATATGCGATACGTTTATTAAATACTTCTAGAATGAAAACTTCATTTTAATAAATTTTATAATTATATAAGCAGACGTCTTCTCAAATTCTGTTAAACATGAGTGACGTTTTCTGGTTTTTAAAATATTTTCTCCGTTTTTATATTTTTAAAAGGTAAATTACTTACTTTTGCTCATAAATATAATTCTAAAGTTTATTAATAAGCATAAAGTTTAAATTATTTAGTATTGCGTACACTAAAAATGAGTCAGTATTATGTATGTAAAATATCGCGAGTTTTGAAACATTCATTAACAGAAAAAACGCTTTATGATCTAATAATAATAACATATTTAAAAAAAATTCATGCCCATTCAGATTTCTATAAACTAACTAGAATTATATCTTAAATATTGGATCATAGCTGTAAGCTACTCCTAAAGGTATACACGGAAATAGTTTTGATATTAAATTGAAATTAAAACATAAAGATTGATTATTAACCAACGAAAACCACTTCTAGCAACATCGCAAACTTTCTTCAATGTACCAAAATGTGAGCTGTTTTAATCTCAAATTGTAAGAATTTTTCTTATGGTTTTCTATTTAATGTACATACACATCGATTATGTATGCGATGTAAATTGTTTCTTTAAAGAGAACGAAGATTCATTTTTAGCAATTTTCTTTTTGTTATGAAAAACTGTAATCACTTATCGCTTTTTCAGGTTTTATTATCTCACCAGTTATGAAAAGCAATGCTCATATAAAAATTGAGAGCAGTGAAAAAATTAGAACGGATAGATGGAAAACTAGGACGTTGATAGAAGGTCGGTTGAAGAGTAGTGATAGACAGAGGATCATGCTATTGAGAAGTTTGATTCTATCCTGACTCGGATCCTGCTATGATTAGTGAAGTAAAACCTTTATAGTCCTTCGAGTACGCGTGAGGGTTTCTAAAACAGGCGTAATAGATAATATGAATGCTTATTATCTTATTAAATTTTCCGTTAAAGTTTGATTCGTCTATTTATTTGATGTTTGACTGAACCTTAATGATCAGGGGTATTTATTAGCAATGGAGATCGCGGTAGCTTAGTGGTTAGAGTCGCAGACTCGCAGCTAGTAGTTTTCATCAAATCGTAGATTCGAGTCTTGATACCCCTAAAGACCCGCCGTGTTGCCGGGGTTGATACACGTTAAATTTCTCAAGGTCCTAAGTGCTCCCTTAGCATGGTGTGGAAATCAGGAGATGGAGGAGCCAGCTTAGGTGTCGTCTTCATCGCTTGACAGAGGTTCAAAATGACAAAGTCCGAGGGCAATAGTCCTCGTGTTGCTTTTAGCATGACGTTAAGAAACCAGCCAATCAATTATTAGTAAAGGAATGAATTAATCTAAATAATGAACGAGAGGCGACGCGCTCCTCCCCTTGTTTCCGTCTATCCTCTCTGACATTTCTTACTACACCTCAATTTATGTACGAACTTTGCTTTTAATATAACTAGAAATTGAGTTGTTTGAATCAATGAATGTGTCCTGGAATTGTTCATAAGAATAGCTAAAGGGAAGTAAGCTTCCCATCATTACAAATCTATGTAAAAACCTCAGTTCACAATGTAAACAATTGCCGAGTATTACTTCACTTCACTTCAAATCAATGTAATGGCGTCGTACATTTTTGTTAGAAACGAAAGAATTTGTTTCTTAAATTGTATTTAAGATGCTATATGAATGATATTTTAACAGTACTGTTGACTATCAAATCTCCAGTGGTATGCAAATCGTTTCAGGTATATTTCAGGTACCTACGAGTTCTAAGAGATTATTATGATTAAGATTGAATTCGGATCTCTGCTTACCCTGATGTTATCAATCGCGTTTGTTAAACAGCTATAAATGAATACTTTTATTAATACTTCTCCTCATCGCTCGGGATATTTCTAATGATTGCTAACTTTTCCAATGCATTTTTTGCATTACATATTATGGCTACTAAAGCTCTATAATAAGTGTGATAAGCAATAGTTACTTTTTATTCAATTATTCGGCTAGTAAGTTTAACACTTGAGTACTATCCCATAATAAGGGGCAAAGTTCGTATATGCTTCGACCTTTAGAAATAAATTTTAATTTTGGAGACTTAATTTTCATCAACATTATTCTAATACTTTTTTAAAAAATTATAGCATGTATCTAAACCATTAAATTATTGTCCCTAAATAATTAATTTCTTTAATAAATTGTTTATTTAATTTTAAATCCAATTTTGACTAAAAGTTTTAACTGAATCATGTCAATTAAATTTCTCCTCATATTTAAAACACGTTTTTATATACTGTAATGTTTTTGTTCACAAATCTGCAACTGGAATATGCATAGAGTTATGCGTCAAATCTATCACCAAATGTCGATTGCCAAAAAACATAAAAGAGTTAAAATTTGGAGCAGTTTCATTTCTATAGCTAATATAAGGTTTAATAAATATAAAATAAGATTTCACAGAATATCTTTGTTGAAGTAAATGTAAAAGAAATTTCAAAGTTAAATAACCATAATTCACTTCAGATAAAACGCGGCCTATGAATCGATGTTAACCTCTTGTACGTTTTCCTTACGTGCCTTCTCACTCAGCGGTAAAAATACTTTTACAAAAAAAAAAAAAAAAAAAAAAAAAAAAAACAGAATGTTATTGGGCTGTGTGTAAATACGCATACTTCTTATATTCTTGGAACCACAAGTGCGATTGATCTACAATGAATTGCCAAATGAATGTAAACATTCATAAAAAATTATGAATTGCTGTATTAGTAATAAAATTTGTGAGAAAATCTACACAGTTCAACTTAATTCTTTTTAATTATGTCTAAGTTATATTAAGCTTAGGAAATAAAACAATTTCTTTCAGTTTTAATGAAGAATCAATGTTATGCTACATTGACATTTGATCCCATTTTTTTCGAGCGCTAGAAAAAGTTTTAATGCATTTTGACATGGTTAATATACACTTATTTGCACCTTCTTATTCTGGGATTGTGAAATCATATATATATATTCGTTTTTTTCTACTAATTGCCGTCTAGTTGCTACTGTTTTTTCGGCAATTTCATGCTTTGTGATTTTCTGCAAATTTTAATTGGAAGTCATATCCAAGAGAATAAGTTAACTATGATAAAACTGAAATATCATTGTCTACTAAGGAGGTTATAATATTTGTATTTGTTGCTTTAGGACAAGGCACTAAATCTTAGATAAAAACAAAATCTTTAATTGGGAACGATTTTTGAAGCAGGGGCACCAGGTAGTTTGACAATCTCTCTCTGTATTACCTTGTGTTTCTTTTCATTATGTGAAGGCATCTAACTTCTTGAAATTGACTACAGAATACGCCATAACTTTCACGAGATGTTTTACTCTTTCGACAACGTAATCAGGATGAAATGTTTCCCCAAGACGTTGCCAAACAAATGTACTTTTACCTGCTAGAATTTCAAACATGGACTCGTCTGAGAAACACACCTCGGATTTACGAAGTAAAATTGTTAATACTGAAAAAGGGAGTAAAAACCAAAAAAAAAAGTTGTCATCTTAATTACTTTATTCTAGTCCTCAGTCATCATGTGCCGATGCTCTCGAGCCCAGGTAAGACATTTTATATTTTTGCCTCAATAAGTTTTAATTTTTTTTGGAGGACGGGGTCTTAAAGACTTTTCTTCTGTCAATCGTCTTTGGATAGTTCTTTTCCAAATAGTATTAGCTTCTTGAACCAATTGGGTCATTCTCAAAGTGTTTTTTTTTTCTATTTTTAAACAAGTTTTCGTAATTATTCTGTAAGAACGACGCTTTGTTATTATTTTTCTGCTACAATTCCTTTTTCATTTTAGAGAAAGTGTCAATTTCTTATCAAAATCGGCCTTTTTGTTAACAATTGGTCTTGAAATAATACTGTTTTCCAACGGAATGATCTTGTAACATTCGGGAATGAAAAAAGTAAGAGGAAAGATTTTATCTTGAATTTTGTGTGTGTGTGTGTGAAGAAAATTCTGGACCTCAATTCCTAATTGCAAATCCATAAATGAGCATATTCTGCGAATAAAAAAGATTACTCGTAAGGAAAGGTTCTTAATGGCCAATGTTTGAACTGGAACCCTGATGCGAAGCTAGGATAGAACCCATAGAATGGTTCGATTGAAATTCCGTGACGAGAGGTAATCTTCATAAATTTTCGAATTTTAATATTGAAGACAAAATATGTTTTCAAGTAAACTGGTACCTAATTTTAAAAATAAATAAATATTTACGTAAAAGAGAAGTAATTTATGTAAAAAAATATATCGTCTCACGTTATTTGAACCACTTACAATTGTGTAAAATGTCCTCGAAGGTCAAATTGTCCTGGTATGTGACTGTCCACATTAATTTAGAAACCCACCGTAACTTGATAGGAAATAAAAAATATTCATCCGTAACTCATTTCATAAGTTTCACAACAGTTAATAAGATTCTTAACAGTTCTATCATCAATGTATTCTTGATAAATTTTCTAGTACTAGTCTTTATAAATTTTCTGTATGTACATATAGAGGAAAATGTATTTAAATTAGATATAATGTACGTAAAATCATAAAGTATGTGATAATAGTATTGTGATAAAGGGATAAGCTCTCTTAAAATATTATAATAGAATGATTGTGTATAATTAAGTAATGTAACAAAACAACGGGATTAATTAATGACAATAACATTTACTACTAAGCTTATGGATAAAAAAAATTATACAAAAATTGTTTAAAAGCGCATCAATTTTATTTTTAAATAAATTATCTACTTATTCATTTTTTTTAATAAATGTAAATCATTTGTGAATTATAAAACTGTGCTTGTATCAACTTAACAAAATCATCCTTCAATAAACCGCAACAGTTATCTATTTTTCGTCTAATTTATTGATTCCAAATAATAATAATAATGATAACCATGACGAGTTTTTCTTCCATTTTGATAGCTTATAAACTATTTGTTATTAAATAAATAATCGTATTTCTAAATTTATAACATTAATTACATTTTCATAAGAATACATGTATGTTAAAAAAATATTTTTTAATGTTAAATCAAAGAAAACTTAATTCATTAATATATAATTTTTTTGAATTTTACTTTCAAATACCTGTTAATTTGAATTAGTATCATTATCAAAAACTGTGGAACTGTTAATCCTTTTAAATTTTTGTCAACTAGATTTCGAATTCATTTTACCAAATTGAGTATCGTGAATATTCTTGCCATCAAAGTTTTGTGAAAATAACTATCATTTAAAATTAAAGTAAAGTTTTCAGAATGTTTGATTCAAGAATTAAAATAGCCAGTATTTTGCTTTTCATTGTAGTCTAACCCCGTTAACACGCGTTAGTAAGATCCATATTTGCTAAACCGCAGGCTAAGTGAACTCTTGAGATTTGCAATTTTAATATAAAAAAGTAATAATTTAAGTTCAGAAGTCGATGTTAATCTTTGCGTAATGAACATTCATTTGCAATGTTCGTTACGTTTTCTCGAAGTAACTGGTTCATTTGAGAAAACGAATTCAGGGTAATATATGTCATTTTTACAATATGTAAATCAAATGCTCATTACAAAAATATTTAATAAAGGAAAGCTTAAAATATATAAAGAAAATAATCAACGAAATCTTTAACGTATTGTTGTTTCTTAATCTCTTTCATGAGAGATTATCTACAGTGGCGTAATCCATGCCAGATCCCTCTTCCTCAAAATAACTTAGATAATCACTTATTCAATAAAAAAAATTCTCTGTAACTCTAAAAATTTGACCAGTAACAAACGGTTGAAAGTACAGCTAATTTTACTAACAACGAGACATTAAAAAGGTAATCAATTATAAAAAAAATCTAAACTAGAACATTTCACTTTCCGAGAAAAGGTGATTCATTTATATAAATTTGAGAGAAAACTTTTTTTTTATGTCTGCTCATAGCAGGAAGTCGTGACGTCATCCGAAACAAAATATTAATCCTAAGAAAAAAAAGAAGCAGAATTATGACGTCACAGTGTCTAGGAGCGATATAACAAGCGCTTGCTTTTTGAGGGAAACCCAGTAAAACTGCGCGTAAAACAGGCTCATGTGTTACTTACCGGACCACCCACTGATGTCATCCTACTGTAACATCTTGTAACAAGACCCTCTCCTCTATACTCAAGACTGGATTCTACCCTAGATTGACAGGCGGGCTTCAGACAACATAGGAAGCTTCTACCCGCTGAATTTAACGGAAGCATTGGAGTTCTCAGTGACTTGATGTGGAAGTGTTGGAATTAAAATGCTAATTGGTTAAAAATGCGCTCATCTTTTAATATGATTGTGGTTGGCCGCTGGTTTTACAACTCTAATGTAATTTAATAAATATGATTAAATTCAACATCCACAAAACACTACAGAATACCAATATTTGTACTGTAATCTATATGACGAAATATTTCTCGCTACGCCTCTTGCATTCATCAGAGGCGTAGCGAAGAGGGGGGATAAGGGGGTTTGTAAACCTCCCTTTTAAAGGGTTATTGTAAAATGAAATTTTTTTTTAAATTGTAATTTTTTTATTGTAATTTTTTATTAGAAAAAAATTAATATTTGAAATTCCATGCTCCACATAAATATTCTTTTCTCCTTGAAAATAAACTATAAAATTTGAAATTTATTTTAAGATATAAGTTGTTGTGGGAGAACCCCATCCTCTCCATCCCTTGAAATATTTCTCGCTACGCCCCTGCACTCACTAGGAGAGAGATACATTTCGAGTTTAGCATTTTTCGTGTCTCAAATGTGAATCCAATTATGTTGGAAAGTCATCTAAAAGCATTTTAGTTACATAGCGAACTGCAAGTCTTTCAACATTTATGGGTTCTATCGCATATTTTTCTTCAAAAACTCTCTGGGACTCTTATGTGTTGTTTTTTAAATTGAATTTCTCACCCAATAGATGAAACGTGACTTATGTAGATTAAATATGAATTAGTGAAATGCAATGGATAGAACAGAAGAAATTAAAACATAAACATGGAAGTGTAGTTTGGTTAGTGATAGAGAGAGAAAGTGATGGGAAGCTGTATAAACGAAGGAATAATGAATGTGTTGACAAGTGTAAGAAGTGATTAGATCACAGCTTGAAAGGATATGCATAGGGTTGAAGAATTGGACCCTCATTTTCAGTCCAATAAGGACTCGAACCCGATCGGCTGGGATCACATAAGTAATAAGTTATTACATTGAACGTAAGATCCTGACGAGTGTAGGTTGTATCAACTTATAAGGTAGGTTAGGAATTAATAGTTGATTTTTTTATTTATCTGCATAAAATAACTTGGTTATAATCAATGTGGTACTTTCCATTCATTGGACTATTTATTAATGGATATTATGTATAAGATATATAATGGGAAGAGAAGGAAGTCTTACCGAAGTTTAAACATTTTATAGTGTGAGTTTTATCCGGTACTATTCTATGTATATATGTTCGCTAGCATTTTCCCATGTTTAGAAATTTCTAAAGAGTTTTCATTTTCATTGAATACTACAATAAAAATAATTACTCAGTGGATAACTGTATCATAAGAAATGAAGAAGTCTGTTATTTAGATGTATAATAGTCTTAGCATGAAAAAACGTCTACGGAACATCGTTAATTAAAAATTGAATTGATTTTTTATTTCAGATCCTTTGACTACGGAGAGGATAGACTAATTCTCGTGTAATGAAAACGGAATGAGAGAGGGATGTCTCACCTCCATATTTGCGTCAGCGGCTGCCGCTACATCGTCTGCGGCTCCCGCTGCGGCGGATGCCGTGGCGGCCCTGGGCGGCGAGAGATCGTCCTCCCTACCGCTGCTGTCGGCATCCTCGTCGTCGGTGAGGTGTCGCTGTGAGGAGGAGGCGGGGGACGCCTTGTCCCCGGAGGCCAACAGGAGCGAGGGGTCGTCCGCAGGGTCGCCGTCCGGGGAGGCGGGGTCGTCGCGGGGGGGTTCGTCCGAGGGGAGGTGGTCCTTTTCTTCGCGCTCCTTGCGCAGACGCTCAGCCTTGCGCCACTTAGCACGTCGGTTCTGGAACCATACCTGAGAGAGGAGAAAAAAATAGTCGTTTGAGAGATGCTCGAAAAGAATTTTTGTAGCAAGACGTCTGGGAGTCAGACATAAAGTGGACACTTAATAAAAACACATTATATCTATCGAAACTGTAATGCAATAATGAATATTTATTGGATAAATTGATTAAGATAATAAGAAAAATAATTGGAAGTAAGGTGGAGTTATTTTAAAATTATTTTTAAATTCCCGCGTCTATCATGTGTTGATCATTTTGTGTATAGATCCTTGAAAACACACAAAAATATTTTTAAAGTTAAAATATTCAAAAGAAATTTATCTCTATAGAATTTTCTTAACTCAATGATTATACACAGTCTGTGGGCTTAAAAATGTTCAAAGCGTATATTATTGTGATTTCAACCAGGTTCTTGGATTCATAATTTTATTTTCGGCAAGTGAAATTCCTTAAAAAAAAAAGGCTAGTATAAGATGTGAACAAACTGAAAAAAGGGCCAATGTTTGCATAGTGTCGTCTAAAACAGGTTAGTTTGACTTTTGTAGCAATGATTTTCTTTATAATTTTTTACCATAAAAATGAAAAATAAGGAACAGAAAAATAAAAAAAAATTATTACCAAACAAATTAGAAAAGCATCATTTATACTATTTGTGGTCAATCAGTGTTTTTTTCAATAGCTTCAGACCAAACATTCAATTAAACTAACAGAAATTACGCAAATGTCAGTCACACATTGAGCAATACATTTTAGATTCTAAATTTTTATTATAAATCAACTGTTTGAAAATTCAATCGATTAATTATACACCGTAAAAAATAAAAAGTTATGAATCCGTAATTGAATCCGTGATTGAATCCGTAATGAATTTTATACAGATTGTTCTTTAAAGATTATTATTCTTATTGGCATTTTATAATTTTTAATTGAGTATTCGGTTTCAAAAGTGCTAAATTTCTGTTTTGTTTTTCCTGGTTTAATAATCATTCCTTAATGATGTTAAAACATTTCATTTTTATGAAAAAGTGTATCGATTTATACCCACGCTTCTTATCCTGCAATTGTTTTTATACAAGGAAAAAAATTTAGTTTAAATTTTATTCTTTGAGTTGAAAATAATTTTAGAAGTAAAAAGTTGTATTTTCATTTTAAGGTAACGATAATTACATTTAGCTTAATATATAATTTATTTAATAATTTACCATTTTCTTCAATTTTAATAATTAATTGAATAATTGGATTTTCATCTTATAATAGAATGTTTGATTATTTTGTTACAAATGTTATTGTCATATCCATAAAAAGTTTTAGAGTTCATCCCTTAGGAGTAAATAGCAAATAGTTCCATTTAGCGCAATTAAAGATAAGAAAAGATAAATATTTATAAACAAGCAGATTTTATATGGATTCCAGCGTTTGAAAGCCGTTAAAATATGTTTAATATATCATTGAAAGGTGAAAATATGTTTATGTCATTGTATGATATGAAATGGATCAATTTTCGATTTTAATACAAACAACTATAAACGAACACAAAATATATCTGTGAATAATTGCTTACGTTGTGCTTAATTTGAACCAAGTTAGCAGTTCAAGTTCTAAGCTTAAGTCAAACATTAAATTCTTCATCAGAAGGTAACAAAAGCACGTGAAATTATTTTAAAAGCGATAGTAAGTGTGTGTGTTTTAATAATGTACAAATTCCATAAAGGGAGATAAAATCTATATTTCTTTAATCTCTATTTTTCCTTTTATTAAGAAAATTAAAATTATATTCAGATTCTTAAAATACAATAAATAATGTGGATAACAACACTTGAAAAGTAAGCTGCAGGAAATAGTTCCAGAGAAATATAAATTATTATAAATATACAATATTTTAGTATTTTAATGATAGAAGATGTTAAGGCAATTTAATACAAATGCAAATAAGAATATTTCCGAATTTTTAACATTTGTTTGAGAAATTTTCACTGATGATGTTAGTCGATAAAATAATCATCGGTTTGAGGCCTTCGAATATACAAAACTACATTGAAATATTAAAAATGTAAAACTTCCTGAAATAGCTGAAAATATCTTCTTTCTTAATAAATGAACAAAAATATCTCGAATGTATTTTTATAAACATACTTTTTTCTTTGATTATACCACGCTGGTGCAATTTACTCACAATGGAAATTTTTGCATGTTGGAGAACTTGACGATGAAAGAACTGATCTAGTGGCTAAGGATAGTAATGAGCAAATTAATTAATAAATTGAATATTTATGTCATGCAGTATGTTTCTCACATACAAAAACAATTTAACAAGTCTAGCTAATCATAATTCGCAGTAATCTGTTTACTTTTCAGTTATCAAATGCTAGTTATTTTCAACAGCTTATCACACATATGACTGATGCAAAAAAAAGGGGGGGGGGGGAGGAAAAGAAAACATTACAAAAAATTGATTTAGGGGGAATGGGGGGAGTGAAGGTTCTAAGAGGGTTTCTCTTCGTTTGAACGTCAAAAGTTGTTGTGACTGTATATTATTGATAGAATAAATATTTGTCATGTTGATTTTCAAGTGATTTTAAGATAATTACGATGCAAAGTTTCCTAAGAAGTCAAACAATTTGAAAATTCGACTTCATTTGAAAAATAATAACAGCTCATGTAAAATAAGTAGGATATAAAATAATAAAGGCTATAAAAGTATATAAAATAAATAGCTGCAGGGTATGGGATAATAAATAGAAATAAAGAAAAACAAATGAGAATATGGTAAACTAAAATTGAATGTGTAGAGGAATAATCTATTTGAGTAGTATACGCAAAACTCTCACAACGAATAAAAACTCGAATCATAGGATTGACATCTTCTCATGAACGTTTCAAGATGAGAAGTGGTGGAATTGCGTAACAAATAATATTTTCGTATTTCTGACTTGAATTTTTCAGACCAATAAAAATTTCATATTAGGATTTTTGACTTCAATAGAGATTCGGAAATCTCACGTAATATTCAACAGTTTCTTTTAAATATTCGTGTAGTTGTAATTTCATTTAATATCTCCTTTTTTACAATTTGAGTTTTGATGTATTGATACTTACTGGTAGATTAACTAAATTACGAATACTTTTACTTTAAGCAAAAGTACAAAAGGGAACATGAAAACTCCAGAAAAATCAAGAATTTCTAAGTAAGAAAATTAAAATATTTTTCTTAAAAAAATTAATAATATATTTTTCTTATTGGAGCATATTGTGTAAATATTTAAGATTTCAGATATCTTTATTATGTTATTTTTACAAATTGGTAAAATAAAAAGAGAGATGGAATACTTTTGATATTAAAGGACGTGAAACAAGATGCATAATTCATAAATTTCTTTTCAAAACTATGTTTTAAGTTATTTCACTCATCTGAGCATTAAGCAAAGATATTCTATCAAATTGTAGTAAAATGTATTTCGACTGAGAAAAAAGAAAGGTATTTCAAAACATTTGGCACTAATTTTGCGTCACAAAGTTTGAGCTGCAAAATGGTTAGAATTAATCTTATATAGATTTTAGGGTTTCCTCGTTATGCTTAAAAATAATGAATAATAGTAAAATGTTCATACAAATAGCTGCAGAATAACTGTTGGAATACCTGAATTATATTTGTACTTAAATTCATATAATTTCAAATATCATTCAGTAAACAGGGGGGGGGATGTTTTCAAGAAGATAAAGGGGAACATATTAAAATAAATATTTATATAATTAAAATTAGTAAACAAAATTAATTCATAAAAATAAGTAGTTAAAAGTCATCATAGTGATATGTTCGCTGTTAGAGTGTTTTCTCAAGTAAAGAGCTTCCTGATATCACCACAAACTTCCTGAAAGAGTAAAATCAATTCAAAATTATCATCAATAGCCCTAATTTTTATTTTTTTTTTGTTTAGTATATAAAACAAAAGAAAATGGAACAATAATCTATTATTGCATTGTTAAGCGAATTAAGAAGAAATGAAGAGAAATTAATTGTACACTCCTTTCAGAATTTTTAATTATCCTGTAATCATATTTCTCAAAATTTTTTTGTACTTAATAATTTTTTTTAAAAAAAAACTACCAAATAGCAAAATATTAAACACATTTGAGTAAAGAAATTCAAATTATTATTTTTTTTTTATTACTTAAAAAAAACTTAAAAAAATGTGTAATTTTATTTCAATGAAATTAGATCACAGGTTAAAGCAATTATTTTTTTAAAAAAAAATATTCGGCATTCAATGCACCTCTAACGTATAATAGCATATTTCTTGTTCAAAAATTCACGGTACAGAAACATTGCCTTCAAATGCTATTCGTTTTTGCTAATCTCGAGTTTAAAGCATCAACATTGATTCTGTGGTTTTTTTTAGCTGGTATCTAGAACATAAACCTTAATTTCAAATGCATCCAGTGAAGGAAAACAGGAAGAAATTATAATTATTTCTTTTTTACTTGCAGATTTTTATGTTTGTGCCTAACTAATAATAAATAATTGTAAAAAATTAGCCATTACTATACTCTAAATGCGTATAAGTTTAATTTTATATAAGCTTTCGAAGGTTTTTAAACATAACATTGCATTGATATCAAATCATTTCCGATGAAAATATAAGATTGAATATAAATATAACTCACCAATAACTTGAAAAGTAAATTGTGTAAGAAATATTGCTATCATCGATATGAAATTAGAAATGCGTATCTAGTAAAAGAATCTTTATTATTATTCATTACAAGCTCGTTATTTTATTTATTTATTTATTGGTATTTCCTTCGTTGTATAAAAGACATGGTTTTTTTTTTCGTTATTATTTCCTTCATCACTATCTTGATTGTCTTGTAATTGATTTAATTAGAAAAAAAAGAAATTGTTAATCTTTTATTTAATTTAAAAGTGATATCAGTGAAACTGAATATTATAAGTAACAGAAGATTCTCTTATGTATAGTAAAAAAAATTACCAAATTACTGAAACATAAAAAAAATGTAGTTATAGAACTTACGAAATAGAAACAAGACACCATTTTGAAAACTATCTGTGTGCATATTGTAAATAATGTAGTTGGCTTGAAAATAAATAATGTTTAGGAATCCTATTACAATATAAATTATAAATTCACATAAAATTATGACAGTAAAGTTTAAGTAGTCAACATCCAATTTTTTATCATTATTTGTTTTGTCCCGAAATATAATGAAAGATGGCAGTATAAGAAATGAAATTCAATAATTTCGATGTTTTATGCATAAGGAAACTACCTAAATATTGAATAAAATAAGCTTTAATATTACTCAGCAATTTATTGCATATTATTCATCGCAAATAATTCATGAAATAGTTGAGGTCTGATTGAAATTAAATGCAAGGGGAAATATTTGTTGAAAAATTTTAAGCAATCCATAAGAGTTGTTTTTCAATCGAAATGATATGCATGCAGTAAAACAACATCTACAGAAAATGGGAAATTTTACTTCAGCGACATTTTTTTATTAATCCCTTCTCTAAGCTATGTATTATGAGTGGAGTATTCTCGGAAAACGGATTTTAAATACCGTTGATGTATTTTGGTTACATTGCGATAAATTGACAGCAGCGAACAACTTAAGCAACTGCTTTTTCAGATGGAAGCTGTCGATCTATTCGTTGTATAAAAGAAGTGATAGGCTGTAGAAAATTTCTCAAAAAAGGCTCAAATTCTTATCGAGACTTATGAGATATATTTTTAAAAAAAGATAACTTTTATAAACCAAATCCATTTAGTATCAATAACAGGAAGAACAAATTGCTTATATTTCTTGATACGTTGGAATGTTACAAAATTATTAATTTCCATCACTGATAGTTTTTAGAAACAATTTGTACTGTAAGCATTTTATTAATGATAGTTAATGAAATTGTGCCATTCATTTGCAGTTTTTATCGGAATTTAAAGCAATCTTACATTTTTAATTAATGTGATTTCTTCTCCTCGTATATAAAACAATGTACAATAATCGATTCCATCTGCTCTTATACTCAATAAATTCGTTTTTTGCGCAATCACATTTCGTTTCTCTGAGATATAGTTACAATCTCATTTCTAAGAGTTATCTTTAAAATTATTTTTTTTTGTTAATACTTTTCTGTTCACTTGCGAATTCACTTTAAGATAATGTTTCGAAAATTCAGATTTTTATTCTGTAACGAAGAACAATATGCTTTGAAATTTCCCTGCAACATCTGATATTTACCTTTCACTTTTATAATGGTTTGTTTTATTTTTATTTTCATCTCTCTCTCTCTCTCTTTCTCTTTCTCTCTCTCTCTCTCTCATAGACACACAATATTGTATATTACATGTTTTTAAAAATGGATGGCTAAGAATACGGACAATTAATGATATGAAAGAAACAATCATATATTAACTGAATTTCTAATGAAATTTGATTTACCAATGAAAGATAAAATGCTTTTTCACATTTAAATGAAAAATATAACCCCCACTTAAGTAACGGAAATAACTGGAAAATATTTTCTGCTAATTAAATTTTTAGTACATACTTTCTTAACGTTATATTTCTGAGCAACATTAAGCTTTCAGTTTAAAATTCCATCTTTTAAAAACTATTTCATTCCTCTTCCAATAGTTGCTTCTAGTGCGATTCCAACAGTTTCATTCCTCTTCCAATAGTTACTTCTAGAGCGATTCCAACAGTTTCATTCCTCTTTCAATTCCTCTTCCTTGTTGCTTCTAGTGCGACGTTAATAAAACCAAACCAAATTATTCCTCTTCCCCTCCCACACACAATCTCTCCTAATATTTAGTTGCTCCTATTAATTTTAACTCGAAAATGCTGAAAATTAAGTTGGATCTTTTATAGACAGTAACATTTAAATAATATTTTTAAATTGTTCAACTCGTAAATTATCCACAATTAACAAATGATCCCTTTTAACTTCAGCACTTTTGAATTTTTTTATGTCAGTAATTGAGAGTGAAACAGATTGACTGCCCAAGTTTGAAACAAATGATTCATTATCCAAATTTCCTCACATACTACGCGAGAAATTTCAGTTTCAAATGCAACAAAAGTTCCTTTCACCACTTTCATTTCACTCGAGGATCTGTCGGAATTTCATTCCAAGACTAGCCGGAAACAAAACTTGAATCCACAGCAGCCTGTCTCAAATTAAGTTAAAGATAATCTTTATTCTCATTAACAGGTAAAAACACTGTAAAACATTGTTAAATATGATTAATTGGGATCAGAGCCAGACTGGAATGTCGAAATTTTGGATTAAATGCAAAATGGAAAATAATGAAATAAAATGGAACACAATTAAAGAAAATCATCTTTCTACAGAACATATCGTGCATGAATCCTATTTGCAGTTTAGACACTACTTTCTGAACATAAAAAACTTGCTTATTCTTGCTGCATTTCATATTTAGATAATGTAGCCTTTGGGACCTTGTGATAAGAACAATAACAAATGTTTTGTGAACTTCGCACAGAATATTTGTAAAGCCCCTTCCCCACCTTCCTTTCATTTTTTCAAACCTGTTAGAATATTTCAATAAAGAAGATAGTTTTTCAGAACACGTGGATGGAACAAATGAATAATATTATGAAAATTTGCTCACCACTTCTTAAATTTTAAAAACAAAATTCTTTGTGTGGGTTGATTCGGTTATTCGGAAATCCTAGATAAAGTATGTCTGGATTAACGAGGTTTTACTGTATTCGAGAAGCAAACAACGTAATCACTTTTTCAAACTCTTCCGACATATTTCACACTTCTAAGCCTTTTAATGACCACAGTTTTCATTACTGTATTAAGTCACAGTTATTTTGTTAGAAATAACTTCATTTCCTCTGATATCAAAGAACTGGAATCCGAGATCCTCTACATCAAGCCCTAAAGATGCCGTGACCTAATTCGCAAACACAATTTCGCACCTTTTTTTTTCTCCCTCCCCTTACCTTTTCGGACTCCACGGAGCGAGGAAGGAAAGGAGAGAGAGAGAGAGATTAGCGATCCGAGTTGCTTAATTTTGACAAAAACCTCGTTTCCGGGTGTGTCCCTGTGGGGCCATTCGCCCGGGCTCCATGATGGAGGGCCCGGGCCCCTCTGCCTGACACTAACGATGCTCCAGGCAGATTAAGGCACGGGGTTAACGCGGCTCCCAGGAGGGGCCACTGCGAGCGGAGCGGAGCCTCATTAGTCTGTTCGCTCATTTCCCCATCTTCGATCGCGGCCCGCCTGGAAATCAATGCGCCCATAAAATTGCGGTAATTGAGGGGTGAGAAGCAAAGAGATGACGGACCGACAAACACTCCCAACAACATGTGTCCGACAAAAATCACAAAACTGTGGGGGACTCCTTCTCAATCGGTTCAACCACCCACTCAAGTGTGGAAACTCCTACGTCACTTCCTCTTCTTTCTGCTCTTCTCAAGTATTCATCTTCTCAGACCGTTCTTAATGCTTCTCGAGAGCATCTGACGATTTATTTTCCTTGAATGTGATTCGGTGTATTACATCCCTGATAGGGATGGTAACAGAGTAGTCATGGTCACGAGCTAGCATCAGCCATTGTTTCTGTCGAGACGTGGATTCGAGTCCTGACCACTAATGAACCACCGTGTAGCGGGGCTGATGTCCGTTAAAGATGTTGAGGAGTCCAAATCCTCACATGGACGTGGTGTAAAAGTTTGAGAGGGAGGTGCTAGCTCAAATGTCGTCCTCGTCACTTGACGGAGGTTCGAAATAACAAGAACCATTGCCAAACGCCCTCTTGTTGTTTCTCAGTGCAACGCTAATAAATAATTTTTTCTCTCATAAATAATTTGTAGCAAATCAAAGAAATGACAAATAATTCGATAATTCTGAAATTTACTGTCCATTGAAGAAAAAGGATGGAAACACTCTTACGGTAAGGTATATATTCATTTGCCTTGCCTATGATATTGTAAGGGGCAGGAAAGGGGGAAAGAAATTCGATTAAATAGCGGATTCTAGAATTCACTTAAATGACAATCTAATCGTGAAAGAAATTTTAATCAACAATAATTCCAAGTTATTTAATGGTTTTTCGAAATTCGAATACTTTAACTACAGGCGTAAGTTTTGAATATAGGTCAACAGAAAGGAATAAAATCCAAAAATAGCCAACTAAGTCAAGGGTTGGCCCTAGTTCTTTCGGAAAGAGCCCTATCGTAATGTTTTTAGGCAAGGCGGGCCAAATAAGGAAACTCGAAGATATTTACATGGATAATTCTACGCATAAATCAACAAAAAAAGAGAAGTTACAATTTTTTTTTTAAAATTAGCAATTGATATTTTACAAATTAATTATATACTCAGGCTAAAATATATAAAAAAAAGATTAAAATATAAAATATTTCTATTTATTAGTAAACGTGTTATACCGTGCTTGGGTAAATTTTGTATAATTGCAAAGGAATGTTTTTGTTTTGTACAAGAAAATATTTCATCATAATGGAGTTTAAAACAACTACTTCCAACTAATAAAGTTTTTTGCAAAGGGTCTTCTGTTTATAATTATCTATATCACGATTTTACTTACTTCATTTTCAAATATATCCTTTCACATTAGTGCGTACTCTCTCTCTCTCTTAAATATAGATATATGAATCAGAGTATATGAATTTATTTGGCCGTATTTATTTCCCGAAATATGTTTATTGAATTGTGTTAGATATATCCACTTCTTTAAACATCATTGTTAATGAATCATTTTACACATCATTCACTTCCAATTCAAGCTCCTCCATAATAGACCCAAATGGATTAAGAAATATCAAAGTTCTAATCCGTGACTCGACAGAAACAGTGCCGGTCGCAAGTCCGTGATTGTGACCACTAGATTACCACAGCCGCAAGAAATAAGTAAACACTTTTAATACTTGCATCTGGATCCAAAAGACTCTGTTGAAATTCTTTTACGCGGAAACTATTAAATAGTGAGCCGAACTAAAAGTCGACGTTGAGCTAGATTTTGCCATGGACCGTAGTTTTCCAAATCCGGTCTTGTACCATCATTGATGTTTCTCATGAATATCATATTTGATAATTTATTACCAACAAATATAATTCAGTTTCGTTTCGTTTCTGCTCGGGAAGGTCTCCAACTCCTCACCTACTCTCCCTTATCTCTAAATCGACCCTCGAATTTAGTGTTTTGATCTCCAGGTATTCAAGTTAACCTCTCTCATTCATTCCAACTATTCAAATGTTGTAACAGACTATTAAATAAATTCAAAAGTATTTATTTATGCAGCATTTACATGAATTAGAAAAATATTCATGCATTTTAATGGTTCAATCCATTGAAATAAAGTAAAAATGAAATAAATTTTGAGAGGAAAATCAAAGTCTTACCCAGGGTAAAACTACATGATTAGTTTTGTAATTAATTTTTTTGTTATTAAATATAAGCAACTGAAAATTATAAAAAAAGAACATTTGATAAAGATGAAATGAAAACAAACACTTTTTACAACTTGTTCAGTACTGAGATGATAAAATTTCTCCCATTTAATTACTCATGGAATAATAAGTTGGATAGAAATATCAAATGTTTAGGTTTCGATTATGGTTTCCTTCATTTTTTTCATGAAATAACCGCATTTGAAAAATCTCGTATCGCACTGATGATCTTTTACTAAGGATATCTCAGCACATATCATGCCATTTTCGGATTATCCCTTGTTTTCTAAAATAATTTGTGTTGAGGATAACAAATACTAATTTTGAAGAAACTGGTAATTATGAACTGAACATACCCACAATAACATCGGTCACAGTAATCGAGAGGTCATAGTCCTAAGCTCGCGACCAGGGTTTTTTTTTTTTGTCAAAACGTGAGTTCGAGTCTTCTGTTGCTACTAAAAACCTGCCGTATCGCGGGGCCGATGCACTTAAATTCCTTCGAGACTCTTAAGTTCTACCCGTTCGCGTGGTGGGGAAGTTTACAGAATAATTTGTCAGATCAGGTAACATCCTCTTTACTTGACCGAGGATCAAAATAAAGAGGACAGTCACCATCAAGCCTCTTGTTGCTTCTCAATGCGATGTTTACAAAGGATAAATCAATTAATTGTACAAATAATGGATTTATGTCCAATAAATGCTCTATTAACTGATGTCTTTTAAATTCCAAATTAAGAGTGAATTAAACTTCTTGCACTTAATAATTTTAGTATTTGTCTTTTTATTCTTTTTAGAAGATATTTTCAGATTATTTTTATTTAGGATGAAAGAATCCAAATCGTTTCTATCTTCCGATGATAAATTTCATTGTAATTTTTCGCTTACTTTACTTTTTCTGTAACTTTTTTTTTTATTTTTGTAAACTTGTATAAATAAATATTTACTGTTTTTTAAAATATTTGTTGGTAAAAAACTCTTTCCAATGAAAAAGTTTTGAGAAAAAATTTGTCTCTCTGGATTTTAAAATTGCTTTATCAGTCTCCTAATTATAACTTTTTAAGTGCATTTTTGAAATGTTTTTGTGAATAAAAGTAGTTTTGATTTAATCCGAGAATTAAATAACTTTTGAGTATTTTCTTGAGTGAACTTATTAACTCATACCTTCAGAAAATGAATACTTTTCTAAAATAAAAATTAACTGTATCAGCTAATCCTACGAAATTGTTATAAGCGAAGAGAGAAAAGAGGGAAGGATATATTTAAAATGGAAAATTTAACATTCTTGTAAAAATGTGAGCAAGGGAATTTTTTTTGTTAACAGTATTATAATTTACTTAAAACGTTTTTTCACGTTCGAATACGTTTTAAAAAAGTGACCAGTTATCATAGCAACGAAAATCGTGGTCGGAAATGTTCTCTTAGATTTCAAACCCAGAATCTTGTCTTCTCCATATTATGCATATAGTCATGCAAATCAAATTTGTGTACATAAATACAATTAATACATATAAAAAAATATTCGGGTTTTGTTTCATTACATTTATCTTTAGCCAGCCGCATTTTATTTATTGCACAGGGGAATCTCGTTGAGACGGATCCTTTAAGTCGGTTCTCTGGATGACCTTGAGATCGAAAAACGTTGTTTTTTTTTTAAAATTTTAGAGAATACCTGAGCATTTCATAAAAAATGATTTTTTTTTCTCTGAAATCTTCTAATAGCTGTAAATGTATGAAAGGAAAGTAGGGGAGAACTTTACAAATATGCTTCGTAAAGTCAACAAGATCTTAATTATACTTCTAACCACTAGTGACCTATAGCAAAAGGGGCTACTTAATCTAAACGGGAAATGCAGTAAAGTAACTTTAAGCGCGCTTCTGTTGTTCACAAAGTTGACGTCTTAAACGTCAACTTTGACGTCAACATAAATCTGATTTTCTGTAAATGTTGAACCATTCATTGGTTACTATTCTCATTTGTCATCACTAATTTTAATTATAAGTTACAGTTAAAGTCTGTATCAGCTTAAGAACCTATCTGGTGGTCCCCATATCCGTTTCTGTAGCTTAAAGGCCTGGAGCGCTAACTGCTAAATAATGCCTAAGGACGAATGACCTTTCCAACGTTGTATCCCCCAGTTAACTTTTCAAACGAATTTAGTACTTATGTATCGACTCGGAAAGATGAAGGGCTCGGTAGACTAATGGCCAGCTACCCAAGTCGAAATCATAGGGAATCGAATCTGGGTCGGCAGTCAGACATGCTAATCACCACCACGGCCACAATTTTAATTACAAGAAACTATTATAATTGTCCACTGAATGGAAGTTCACATGCAGATGAGCTAAATGAGTTTACTTTAATTCAATACAAAAATTCTGATGATTATCTGTTCGATCTTTGGCTACCTTGAAGTGTCAATTGGAATAATAAATTTATTTATTGCTTACAAAATTCATTCGGGTGCGAGTATGTGGAATTGTTGGTATTAAAGGTGTTCTATTCCTGAACCCTTTACCTATCTTTCTTGGGATGTTCCTAATCTCATTTTAGATTATAAATGGTTAGTTGAGACGTCTTTTTCAGATTCACTGTCATCAACTAACTTCCTTCTAATCTCAATATTAAATTTTTCACACCTTATATGTGCAGCTGATTAAGTTTGTTCATTACGATTCATGATTTTAATCTAATCTACGCGAGTCACGTTTCATTTTAAGCAATTCAAATAAAAATTCCCAAGAATAATTAAAGGTGAAAAAGCGATAGAGTTCAATGGTGTAGTGTTTTATTTTACTGTATTACCTCTCTATAATGAACCGGTATGGAGTGAAATCTCCCTTATAGTGAACTTATTCACCTGTCCCAAGTAATTTTATACTTAAGTAATATTTTTTAAAAACTTACAGTCCCATTACTTAATATTATGATAAACTTCTGAGAAAACGAAAGTCAGCTTAGAGTGAAATGAATTTTTCTTCCCCGAGATTGTTTTGCAATTTTTCAAAGATAATTTTATACTTACTAAGTAGGATCCCGAAAAACATCTTCCCTAAATTCATATCACATATCTCACCCTTTCAACTTCCCCACCATTTCTAAGAATCAATTGTTATTCCAGTACTCATTAAACAGTATTCCTCTCTGCTTCCAGGAATATACTGGTTCACTACGAAAACCCCAAAGCTCTTCGAAACTCCCTCGATAAATTAAGACAATAGAAGAGTCTTCCTTTCTTCTCAAATTTTGCCGAAACTCAAACAAAAATTACAATTTTTCCCCATAGATATAAAAATAAAATTAAGAAATATTGTTTCTAAATTCTTCATTTTTCCTAATTCATTTACAATTCATAATTCATTAATAAAATATATGTTATATAATACAATAAATATTACCAAAGAAAACACCATAAAATGCTGAGAAATTTCAATGTTTCAACAAAGTTGGATTTAGTTAACCTTCTGTTTTAGAGAACTTTTAATTTCAGCCCTTTAACTGTTAGCTATTAAGTTCGACAGCAGTTCATTTTTTTTTTATTTACCGGTTAAGTTGAATTTTTGATGAATCTGATCGACACCAGACTCAATTAATTTGACGAAAGAGTTTTTATATTATGCGTGAATTTTACATACTATTTAAGAGAGTGTATGGATTTTATTAAATTGCGCTCAAAGCCGATACTGATGAATATAATTGTTAGCGCATAATTCTGAAAATAAGTGTAGGTTATCAATTACTTCGAATTAAATTCACCAATCATTGTTTTTTTTAATTTAATCAATGATATTTGTAGCCGACATTATATATGCTTAAATAGAATTGATATCCTTAAATAGTTGTGTATTTGAGAAAAACTTGGAGTGATAGTTTAACTTTTATAGAATCCGATAATTGTGAAATATTTCAAGAACTTATAGCGTTGGGCTATTTTCCAAACCCTTAACTGACATCTGAAGTTACTTTCATATTTTATTCTTAAAATTCCAACTTTTTTCTAATAAAATTAAACGTGATTACGCAAATTAGATGCAAGATATGATGTTTGGTGAATTGATTTGAGAGAGAGAGAAGATAGAGATATATATGAGAAAGAGAATTGAAAGGGAAAGGGAGGGATAGCTGATACTGCGTAATTTGTAGATATTAACACAAGGGATGTTTTGGAAGTAAATTTCGGCATTTGTTTTCACAAGAATTTATTTCATAAAAATTAAACTATGTCATCCTTAACTATACACCTTGAATGATTTTTCAACGTATTCACAATTGACATTGAGATATTTGTCGTAGTGAGCAATCAGTTTGAAGAAACCACTCTGGTGAAACTCAGCTCTGAGCACGACCAATACGCTGTACGGACGCCACCGTTATGCGTCTATCCGCTAGTACCATGTCTTGTACTTTAGAGTCTTGTTTTCATCCGTGAATATGAAGAAAAGCCCTTTTCGATCTTCATCTACCACGCTCTGCCTACCTTCATTGAACATGCAACACCAGCACCAACCATTGGAGGAGACATGACTTGTTCACCATACACAGTCTGAAGACGATCATGGATAACTGGTCCCACCCACCTATTCATAGCAGATAACAGCCCGCACTTCCATTGCCAACCACGTTGTCGGTCAAATCTTTGGCACTCTGGTCTGCTGCTACTCTCTTTTCTTCGTCGCTCTGCGCATACATCATTCCTCCTTCACTGACGCTACTTTTGTCTTTGAATCGAAAAAGGGTGTGGATTCTTATTGGGTTGTCTGTTTTACCTTATATACCTTGTGTTCTTGCAAAAAAATATGACGAAACGTACTTTTAGAACATCCCTCATAAGTTAGAAATTAGAGTAAATTGATTCAATTGTGATCGTGGATGATTAAAATTGGTTAGAACTGACACCTGGTTGGAATAAGCAGCAATAGGAGCCGAACCCACAGTTTTAGAGAAGTGCCTCACTCACAGCGGGGGGAATAGAAAATTAAAACTTTATTGTTTAATTTTAAGATCGGTTTCGGATGTGTTGAGAGTTATCTGAGAGACGAAGTGAACTTGCATGTGAATAAAATCAATAAACTGTGTTAATATTTTTCTGCCATTTATTCGACTGTAAATTGTGAATTTATTGACAGCT
Organism: Nephila pilipes; assembly: GCA_019974015.1. Taxonomy (NCBI): domain Eukaryota; kingdom Metazoa; phylum Arthropoda; class Arachnida; order Araneae; family Nephilidae; genus Nephila; species Nephila pilipes. Next base: position 530,283 of record BMAW01058645.1, on the reverse strand, counting down.
AAATTAAGTTTCACGATGTTTGTAGAGACAAATGAAGAAAAGGAAGTGTTACAAACCAATCACTTGTTAATTTAGTCAATATTTTGAACCGATCTTGTATTTGCTTCGCTAGTATTTATAAGCTTTAAAAGTTGTGTATTTTAAAATAATACGGAGTGGCAGTAGAAATTTCTCTAGATTCTGGTAATCGCGAAATATTTCGGAAACTAAAAAAGACCAAATTACTTTAATCAGCTTATAATTTAGTGTAATTACAGAAGCGTACTACAATCATATTAAAATTAATGTGTCAGGAAAGCAGAACACAAAATAAATTGCTTTAAAAAGTCAAAGTAGAGATTAATTCCTTTACAAGAAGGTAGTTGTAAAACGTTAAGTTGCATTTCTACCCCCCCTATATATATATATATATATATATATATATATATATATATATATATATACCTTTAAGTAGGGATATATAATATATGTATATTATATCATTTTGTAAGCTCCAGATATATTTTAGTTTCACTAAGATGTTTATAAAAATCTTAGAAAAAATATTTTCCCAATGTGTACAAGCCATATACCTAAAAATCATAAGTTTTGATGTGATATTTATAATTAATAATGATTGTTAAATTTTAATTGCGTTTTAATGACACTTTCAAAATCCAAAAAATATACATATATACAGTATACGATTATAAAAACCTACTTATTTGACTTGTATAAATAAGAAACAAAACACTTAAAAATTTTAATCAAACTAATTAACTGGATAAAATAGAAAATAAAACAAATAATTTTTGATAACAACACACACACACATATATATATATATTGGTAGTTAAGTTTAAAAAAAAAATTTATAAATTATTTATTATATTAATTTTTTATTACTCTATATATTTTTACTTCAAAATATTATTCTAATGTGTGTATGAAATATTTCTTTGTACGAATAAAAATGTACATAATCATCAAAAAGATTCTACGTTATTCGAAAACTATCCATAGTTATGATACTTCGCCAAAAAATACCGTTAGATGACAAAATAAATTAAATTTACATGGAATATATTGTAATTCTTTTTCTTAATGATTGTATGTCTAAATTCCAAATTTAAGTTTCCTAAAATGTACCAAAATATGAAAAAAAAGTTCATCGTTTTATTTCAATTGAATAACATTTATAAACAAATGTGCAAAATTTCGTTGCTCCTGCTCCGTTACTTACGAATTATTTGAATTCTCCTTAACAGAGTGGCCAATCATTTCGGAAACCTTCAAAACTTTAAACTGCTTTTGCTCAGATTTTTATTTTTCATGATTATCATTTTTGTCAAACGGGGAGGGTCTCTTAGTAATCAGTATTAAAGTTTTGAAATTTTTTGGTTGTTTTGCATTATATTCTTGTTAATTCTACACTTGGTATAAGGATTTAGATAAAGAGCTATTTTTTAGAAGCCACAAAATTGGATCTAGCTGTTTATTATTGTTTTTCGTTGTTTACAAATATAATAGCAAAAATTGTAAAACTGTAATTAACAATTTGTATAACTAGGTTTATGCACAGAATTGCGAGAAACACTTCTAAAAAGTTGAGAAGTTTTTTTTTAAGAATATTAAATTTGCTGTCAAAATTTTATAACATTTAAACATTTACAAATTATTAAAATGTTAAATAATTGTTTGTTTGAAAAATGAGGTTTTTAAAAACCTGAAATATATATTTTATATGTGCTCAAATAGGATGAATAACAACTTTTTCTTATAAATATATGATTTTAAAAATTTACTTAGGACATCATGAGTACAAATATCACTAAATTTTCTACTCTCATCCAGCATTCTGAAATCACATTTCATGCAACGGCAGTTGCGATTTTCCAAATCTAAAGATATTATCTCGTAGATGTTGGTGTGAGATGATTTGAACACACAAAAATATCTGAATCACGTGATTAATTAACGAAACACTTGGTTGAAGACTTTCTCAGATTACATGCTTTTATATATCCCAGTGGAATATTCCAGAACACTGCTCTGGAAACGTAAGTAATGGTCTGGAAGGTTTTAAAACTTATTATGGAAAACAAAAAACAATTAAACAAAATTTACGTACTTTTTAAATGTTATTAACACAGGATTTTGAACGAGGGAATTCTCGTTTTCTATACGAGAGCCTTACCTCTGCGCCATCGATGTTTGCGAGCATTGTGACAATGTATTGATTATTACTTATAATTTCTTTGATGTTTTGCTACTTAGCTTTTTAATAAATACTTTCTTAATGTCTAAGCAATATTTCAAAGCATTCAGTTTAGTTAATCTAAATATTAAATACAAACATATTGTGGAACGCTTTCGATTTTAAATACATTGAAAGAAAAAATAGATAATTATATATTTTGTTTTTGTTTTGATTTCTTCATTTTCCCTCGAGATGTGTTGTAAAAATCGTAAAATATTTCGGTTGAATTTTTGAAAATCCCTGAATGCTTAATGCTAATATACTTAACAGCTACCGGTCCATTTCCTAGCGTGAAAATATCATATTACAATCTAAAACTTCTTTAAGATAATTATTAGGGTAGTTGTTCATTTATATGATTAAAATATCACAAAAATTAATTATTCCACCACACTTATTCTATATTACTTAATGTTCTTATACGTAATTTGACTTTTAAATAATTGTTTAAAAGATTTAAAGAAAAGAGTACAATTCTCTGCAATTACAATGCAGTGATTTTATCGGAACAATGAAAGTACTTGGAGTTTTTAATATTGTACTTTTTTGTAAAAGGATAAATATTTCATCCAATAATGATTTTAAAAAAGCAATTTTATTTCGATAAATAAAAGGAAAAATTAGATTGTTGTGATATTTCTTTTTAGATTAGGATAAGAGCCAAAATTGACAAGAAGATTAATTTTTTAAGGAAATTATTAAAACTTGTCTAATGTATCCTCCTCAGACCCAAGGTCAACTTTGATCCATAAATTTTAGAATAATCTGTATCAATCGGTTCTAAATACATGAAAAATACTGAAAAATGTCAAAAAAATTTATTTTAATTCTTATTTTTGAGAAATTTAGTGTCTCCTGGAGGCGACATTGGGAGAAAATGACATCATATTGTTAATTTAAAATATTTCTTTAATCTTAATTTAATGAGTAATTCATAATAATTAGCATAATGAGCATAATGTGAAAGAAGCAAAATGTAAAGTTTGAATCACAAAATATTCCTATCCGAACTGTTTGCAGAAGGATTCTAATTTCCAAAATTTATCATTCGTCTTTTTTTTCTCTCTCTCTCTTTATGCTATACTATTAAATAATTTTTCAATTTTAAGTTGTTTCTTATTGAAAACTCATGATTTCCAAAAAATGTTGTCAGCTAGTACGGGTGTTATAGTTTTTTCTGCCCAATACATTCGAATTCTGGGAAATTTTAAATTAGACATGATTACAGTGATCACTAATTATATTTCATTTCATTTTCTGACAGATACAGATTCTTTCCTGTATCCTTTTAAATATCTACATTTAGTGAATTCAGTTAGCAGTTAAAGAATATCATTCCGATCTGAAATATATGCCCTAATTATAGTTTCCAATCGAGCCATGGACCCAATGTCTTCTACAGGCGAAACTGAAATAACAGCGTTCTAAATCAGAAGTGGGAAGCTTTGAATTAGAAATTAATAATGTTATATATAAACGGCAAGTTTAAGGAATTCAACAGTGTGTTTAATAATTTTTTATCACACAAATAATAAAAATTATGAACACTTGGCCATGCGCAAGCGAGTAATTTTCTTTCTCTTGTAAAACACCATTTTCATTTTACCATAAATAAGTAACAAATGCAAAATGTTCAGTAAAAATCCTTTTTTTTTCAGAACTACCATCTATTAACAAGAAAATTAACTAGTTCTGGATACCAATGATGCTTTTTATTTAACTTAGCGGCATTTTTTGAAAGTGTTGTTTAGTGTCTCTTACAGATGACGCTGGGACTGAGGAGAGTATAGTGATTAATGTATAACATTTATCAAACTTCAAATTGAATACATCAAAAAAGTTTCCAAACAAAAAGTGGTCCATAAGTCATCAATTTTGATATTGAAATTTATTCTTTTATTATAATCTTAAGTTTTCGCATTCCTAATTTTCATATTTTGAAATTGCTACCGTATAATTCGTATTAGAAAAAACCTCTATGATTACGTCCTTGTTAATTATTTCCAACATCAAGAAGAAAAGGTATATAGCAAATTGTTCAACAGTAGTTTTCACTCGTAAAATAATAGCGTTTTTTTTTTCATTTGCTCACAGATGTCATCACTATTATTTCAGCTTCAAGCAGTGCAAGAGTATATCTTTAAAACTGCAATAGTTTAAAAGATGTGTAACACGTTTGTATTGTAATAAGTTTTTTTTTTTTTAATATCAAAAATTTATCTACGTAATTCTTTCCGGAAAGCTTATTTCACAGTTAGTTCTAAAAATGAATCTTTCTGTGATAAAGTTTAATTAATAACTTAATTAATATATTTTTGCATTAAAAATATGTCTTGATAATTAGACATTAATTGACACTTTTTAAAATCTCTTTCACGTAAACTAACTCTAACACATAGCTCCGATTTTAAACAGCGAAGAATTTGAATTTATGTCCAAAAATTATTTTTAACTATTCCCATGACCATTTTCAAAAAAATATCCAGCTAACAATATTACTATAACATGCAATCATCTCATATGAGCCAGTTTAAATGGATCGCCATTTTCACTTTCATTTAGAAAGAAAGAAAAACTTGAGGACTTAAATAAAACATTTTTCCGTGCGTTTCAATGGCTTTTTAATGCATCCCCAGAAGCTCCCGTTCGATGTTTTTCCCTTCGCCTATTACACAAATTCGAGAAAAGCCCAACTCGTACGATAATTTCTAAGTGCTCATTGGAAATCAAGTCAAGGAACGTTATATGAAAAACTCAACCTCGGGGCTTCCTCGCAAATGTTTCAACGCCCCTTTAAGATATTCTGTGGTGTTCCGTCTCTCTTGTATATCTTATCACATAACGAGGGTGGACTACGATATGATAATCATTTTGTGGCCCGCTCTCATTTTAGAATCAACTCATGCAAACGGGTAAGATTCTAAAAAGGCTCTCTTCGTTTTGAAACCCTTCTATTTCTCTCGCGCAACCACAGAGGTCTTATTTATCATTCGAAAATGGAATGAGATTCCACAGTGCCAGCACAGAGTTGGAAAGAAAGAGTAGGAGAGAGCGCGTGAGAAAAAAAATGGCGTTCTATTCCCATTCGAAAGAAGCCAATCGAATTAGCGGTTTAGAGGAAGCAGCAAGGATATATTTGGAAGGCTTGTCTGCCTTACAATGCTTCTGCCGAAGATGAAAGGCTGCATTAGGGTTTTGTTTGAAAAAATCATGCTCAAAAACACCGCAAAAATGAATAATGCACCGAGAGAAGAAAAAAAGAATAATAAGAAGAAAAAAAGTGAAGTGAAAAGAAGACACGAGTAAATAAATAAGGGAAAGTAGTAGGGTTTCAAAATTCGTCCCGAGACGTTCTATTTGCATTTTCGCCTTGTGTATGGAAAGATACGGGTCGTTCTTAAAAACCAGCGACGACACTGTCATGTTTTATTAAAATTACAAATTAGTATTACTAAAAATCTCTCTCTTAAAAGATAAGAGCGCAAAAATAAAGACTCAAAAAAGAGCGCGAGAATAATAACAAAAAAATGATGATGATAATAATAATAAAAGAGACGATGATGATGATGATGGAAAAAAATGGCGTAGGAATGTATAATTGATTTCCTAAGCCGCGAAAGTCAGTAATATTTTTATAAGATTTTCTCTGTCAAGAAAAGCGAAAGAATAAAACTAAAACGAAAAGGATGGTTGTAAAAGTGTAAGTGCAAGAACGGGAGGGAAAAATAAAAATACGAGAAATAAAAGATAAAAAAATGGCGACGTAGAAGCTGATAATAAAGAAGGAAGTGGCATTTTATAGTACAAACGCTGTGTTCATGAATAGTTCATACGGATTAGAGACTGCAACTAACGAAATTAAAACTTTTTTTATGAAGTCTACGTAATTATGCAGCGTTTGCGACGCACTTACTTTTCTTCCTGCCAGCTAAAAAGAAGAGAGGAGAAAAAAGTTCTACTAAGGTAAAAGATGAAAAGAAGAATTTAGAACAAAAAAATGGCGCTCAACTGATGGAATGAAGAAGGAAGGAAAAGGTATCGTCTGCATAAGAAGCGATAAAATGATTATGCCTTCTTTCCCAGCGCCAAGTTTAATCCAAATTACTGATGAACATTGCCGAATTAGATTTTTTTTACAAGCAGCGCCGCCTAACGATGTTATGTGCTGCATTTAATGCGCCTTAGGAGCGATGTTGCGTCTTCCTGCTCTACTATTCTCTTTGTAGTCGGTCATATTAGCTCTCCGCCAAAATTAACGTTTCTGTAAAAGCTTTAAACTGTTTAACTCGACCGAGAATGGAATTTCCGCTAAGTAGTGCTCTCGATCGAGAATTAAAATAAGCGAACGAAGCTCTCTCCCGAGGAAAAAAATCGTTTAATTAGGCATAAAAGAAAGAAAGAGAGGAGGAGTTTTTTTTTATAAGAGTAGAAAAATTAGACGCTAGCCCTATTTTCGTCATTACGTAACAAGATCATAGCCAAAGAACATTACGAAAAGGTGCAAAACAAGTTCTAATAGCGTTTTTTTGTCACATAGTGTCATTATAATAAATGTGAGAAACCAGAATAAATAATTAAATAGTTTCTTTTTTTCCCTCATGCTGCGGAGTCGCGATAGAGAGCTGATTATTTGATGTGAAAAATCAATTTTTGTACATTTTCTATACTTCATTAATTAGGCTATTTATTCATTTCATATAAAGGGAACGTTTTTTATGCGTCTGATAGGAAATTTCTTTATGCGTTTTAATACTAAAGTAATTGCTTTTTAATGCGCAGCTAATGCGTGTCCGATCGTGTTAATAAATCAGAGGAAAAACTGAAAAGAGAAGGATGAATTTATTAAGTCTCTCAATGTGGAAAAAAATATTTTATATGCGTTTGATGTTAAAACAGCATTAACGCTGATTCATTATTTGTTTATGAAATACTAATAAATAATTTTTAAATGTGTTTTTTTTTCTGCTTAGGAAATCGGGGAATTAAAAAAGGGTTTTTTTTAATTACCAAAATGGAGTTGTTTACTGGACTTTAAAGTTATTAATTCTTCGAATGAAGATGATTTCAAAGCTGAAATTTGCATTTATTTTCATGAAAGCTTTGAATGATGTTTTTGTCGAAATAAAAGGCTTTTAAATCACTAAATGGAATAAATGGAACTTCCGATTGAGTATTCCGAAGTATTCAAAAAATTAATTAGCGTGATATGAAAGTAAAGATGAAATTTAGGCAGTAAAAAAAATTTCGAGCGCCGATTATTCATTTTTATTTGAAATGCAAACAGAAAATATTTTTGGTGAAGTACTTTATGAAAACTGCATTAGAAATATTTTAAGATGGGTGTAACTTTGAAATATTATATCTTGTTCAACCTGCGATGGTTAAATTACTTTTCATGTATGGTTGCCCTTCGCTTGTCTAACAGCTTTATGTAGGTTCGACTGCATTTCGTTCATAGTTGCAAAAAGGCAAATACTATTAACTTTTAATTATGACACCTCCTTCTTTTATAAAACTCATCATCAAAATTAAAAATTACTTTTCCTTTTTAAGCTTTAGTTTCTGTATAGAAATTGCGGTTTTTTATATTTTATAAAAATAACTATAATATATCTTAAAATTATTTTAAAAGCTAAAAAAAATATTACTTTGAATTATTTAACACTCTCAGAAACACTTACAAGTCTGGTTAAATTGAAATCAAATAAAGATTATTCTTATTTTATTTCAGTTTTATGACATGCAGTTTTGAATTATGCACAGAAATATTTTTTTAAAATTGTTGTCCAAGAAATCTTTTGTAATATAAATAAATTTGACAATTAAGAGCTTGATATTAGTAATTTAACACTCAATTTAGATTTCCAAAATTATTTCTCTTTAGATCTCACAAGTAGGGTGCTTGAACGATTATTATGGGATTTAAATATAAGTTTTTAGAGGCAGATGAACGATAGCTATTTTTCAATAGTTAATGAACTGGAATCAACTGAAAAATACTTTTGTTTTTCAACATTTTTGTTCATATATTTCCTTTCATTCGGATATACTTTTTATTTTGTTACTTTTACTTATTACGCTTCCTTTAATTGAAGTTGATAATTTTAATTAAATTAAGCTGTTTTTGTTCTTTAGAGAATTTTCATTTAATTAAAAAAATACATTAATCGCCTTTTTTGAAAATTATAGTTCTGACTTTGAATCCCTATTTTTAAAGATGTGGAAAATATTTCTAAGAATTAAATTGAATTTTTAAAAGTATTTTAAATTAAAGTTGATTAATTTGTTAAAATTAAAATGAAGTTATGATATTTCAAAATTTAGTAAAAAGGAATAAGGCTCTAGTATTCACTGCCAAATGCTCATATTTTTTTTTCAAAACAAGTAGAGAACCTTTTCTTCTAGAAAGGTTACTTCAAAGTACCCTGCACGTCTGAATCTGTATTAAATTTTCTGCCTCAGAGTTTCTTTTTCAATATAGGAAACAACCATAAGTCGGCGATGTGGTATAATTTTCATACTGCATTTACTAAGGTATTGCTTAGCAAAAGTAAGAAACTGCGGGACAAGAATTTTCGGAACATAATATCCAATTCCGTACCAGTTCATGACGCTTTTTCGATAACTGTTCTCGTAAAATTTTCAGAATTGAAACATAATATTCACCATTGACAGAAGGTTTGGGAAGCACAGAAGGCTGATAGATTACACCTTTATGACCAAAGAAAATAATCATCATGACCTTTCCTTAGTTTGTCTTTTTTTTTTCGGAGGCGGAGAATCAGGGTGCTACCATACACTTGTTGCGGACTTTGTAAGGGGATCAAAATGATACACCTAAGTTTCATCGCCCGTTATTACAGTCCTTAGGAAATTCAATTATTTAGAAGTATCTGTTTCCACTCACAGCATTGGTAAATTCTTGTTTTTATTTGTTCTATAGTAAGATGATGAAGCACCTATCTAGAATAAACATGGCCAAGCAGTAAATTGTTCCGTAGAATGCAAAATATTGACATTTTTGAAATGTCAGTTGAAGCCACTATCTCTTCACAAGACATTCGTTGATTTTCTTGCAAGACTGCTCACACAGTATCAACATTACGATCATTCATAGCACTTTCTGGTTCCCTAGGCTTAGGCGTCAATTTTGCCGACAAACGTCTTTTTTTGAAATCATCTCATGCCTTCTAAGAATCGGATGCTCATCGAAACACTTGTCTTTGTAAGCTATTTTCATTAACTTCACTATATCAGACGCTATTTTACCAAAACTATTGGAAAATTGTACGGCAAAATTTCTTTTTTAACTCTAAATCACTCACTTCTATATCTCTCGGGAAATAGTTCTTTACAAAAGCACGAAATTAGGAAAATAAAATTGCCTGCTTCGTTTAAAATATTTGTAAGCATTCAGTTAACATTTTGAAAAATCCCCTGCTTTTATAGATTCGTAGTACTGCCACTAAGTAAAATATAACTCTCAGATTTATATAAAATGTCCTTTGCACTTATGTATACACACACACACATACACACACATATATATATATATATATATATATATATATATATATATATATCAAATAAAATGTAAATACGCACGCAATTAAAGCTGAGGCGGCGTGTTCTTTTCACTTTTGAATCGAGATTCAATACACAGAGAGACATTCTCGGCGAGTCTTTATGTGGACAAAGCGTAGAGATCATTATGAATCCTTCAACGTAAGGGAAATCGACCAATTTGGTGACAGAGGAATCTTTGTCTAGGAATGGCATCATGTTTGGTAGTTGTACGCCCTTATGGATGCGGGTAATGCACCGCACAGTACACGTATGAAGTCCTTGACCTATGTGAGTTATACGGGGTATTGCATTCCAAACAACCCATTTGTGAAGATAACGAAAGCCTCACATACCCTACATTGTTGATTTTATTGAAGAAAGGGTATTCGCATTGAGTCGGCACATGAACCCTACGAATCTCAGTCTTTAGAACATGTTTGAGATTATGTAAGAAAGAGACTGCATAGTGTCACACCTTCCAGGACAGCTCCAAGAATTGAAAACTGCGACTTTAGAAGAAAGGTTTACGTGCCGTAAACTTTTCTCAATGTACGAGTATGATTCCATTAGTAGAAACTATGTATATGATATATAATTATACTACTATACTAAAAATTTTTTTATGATTATCAAAAAAAAAAATAATTCTACAGAACAATTATCAATAGGAACAAATATACCTGACAGAATATTGATATAGTATATATATATATATGTCATAGTATACTCACAGATACATTAATAAGAACTAACATAATTGTAGATATTAGAAGAAAAATACGCTTTTGCTTACTATGTATGCGTTTGACTTTGAAGACCACTTTAAGGAGAAAACATTGATGATCTAATTAAGGTAACGTTAATTATTTCTGAGAAAAAAATTCATGATTTAAATCTTAATTAATATTGAACTTAGATAAAATAATATTAATTATAAAAGAAATTGTTTTAAAACAAACAATATAGAAATGACCACCAGTAATAGGGTTGGTTAATATCTACGCTCACTTCAATGAGCATAATCACATTAAGAGTGCGATTTATTATTTATAGAGATATTGATGATCTATTGATGTAATTTAACTACAACAAAGCCTCTGAGAGATAAACCTAACTTCTTGCATCCTACATATTTTAAACAAATTCTAGCTAATGTAGTAAATACAAACAAAATAATTATACATAAAATTGATAATAACAGGCAATAAAATTATTATGTTATTTATCAAGTGTTATTGATGTTATTATATATATATATATATATATATATATATATATATATATATATGTATATATATATATATATACT
>BMAW01058645.1:460729-515361 GCA_019974015.1 Nephila pilipes | reverse complement strand
CCTTGTCAATGAATTTCAACGAATGCTTCCTTCGTCTCACTGAGAATATCAAAACGATAGTCAATTTCATGCCAGGTACCGGCAAGCATGTCGAAATCCAAAGTGGCTATTGCGGATGTAATCCTGGCTTTTAGGTGATCAATGTTTGACACTGTTTTCCTGTAAATGATGTCCCTTACAAATCTCCAAAGAAAAATGTCCAGCGTAGTTATACCAGGTAAGATGAGTGGCCAAAAATTGGACCACCTCGCCCAATCTATCTTCCTTTAAAATGGTCATTCAAAGAACTATGAACGATGGTACCCCAATGAGATGATGCACTGTCTTATTGCAGAAATACTGTGGCTGAAGCTCTTTGAGTTGTGAAAATAAGAAATTTTCCACTTTTCTATGGGGATTTGTAAAGGACATCATTCAAAGGAGCACAGTGTTGAACAATGATGACCTAAAAACCTGGAATACATCCGCAATAGCCGCTGTGGATGCTGACTTGCTTGCCAGTGCCTGGCATGAAATTGACCATAATCTTGATATTCTCCGTGCAACGAAATGGCGCACGAGGAAGTCCATTGACAAGGCTCATGAAACTTTTTGAGTTTATCTAACTATGTTATTAATTTTAATTTATCTTCATTATTTTATGAATTACTAAACATAAAAATGTGTCCCATATTTTTTAAACACCCTGTATAGCTCACTCAAAATATACAGAAGGATTCAAAAAGTATCCATGTTAGAAATGGAAAATAGTAATGGGTTACTTTAGAGTAGTATTGTTCAGTGATCGGTTTTTCTTTTTCTAGGAAACGTTATTAAATATGAAGCCATTCGCCTTCCGAAAATTCGCATCACATCTTTTCCGACACATAATCTTTCTGTGGACCAGATTCACCGGTAGCAACCCATTGATCTGATTGCTGCTTGATTTTCGGTTAGAATGATGAATCCAGATCTCATCGATGATAACAATTAGACGTGGTAGCAATTATATCTAGGTTTAGTTGTAAATGGCAACGAAATCAAATCTACCTTACGAATCAGTGTCAAATTTGTTTGGGCAGCATTTATCAAATGGCAGTACATAAAGGTAATACCAACTTGCCTTATCAATGCCATCTGTCTTCAAAAAGAACCTTTGGACTACCCTCGCATGTTACGTTTAAAATATTCTAGCATTTATCGTTTTTAAATCATTAGTCTATTTGTAATACAACTTTAACATGAAGACCAAGTTGATACGTTTCAATAATTTTTAAAGCTCATTGAAAAATATATTTTCACATATCCTATTTCTGTGATGACTAAAATGACAAAGAGCTCTATTCTGTTGATGATTCCCATAACATGAAAGATTTAAATGGTCCTCTCATTAAATAAACGAATACAAAAGCCCATTTCGGGAGTCCTATTGAAGTACGCCTCATTGTAAAATCTAAATTCGAAGCTGGAGAAAATAAAACTTAACATACATACTTTCAAAAATCGAACGCGGCACTCTTTGAAAATGAGAAATCCTGCGTGGGTGAAAGGCTAGTTTTAAAACGAACCCACTTATCAGTAACGATAAGATTTAAAACGAATATCGCATTTAATTGAGATCATTGATTTATTATGCATCATATGCATTTACCTTCTTGCTCAAAACTAATATTGCCCTGTTTTTAAATATAAAGGTTCGCTAATCCATTCAGACTTAATATAACTCAACTTAATTCTTAGTCTCATTCAGTAAGTAACTGTAAATTTGCTTCGATACGTATAAGATATAATGTAAGCAAATATGTGTCGTTAGATCTAAATATTTTAGGCAGAATACGTACAGAATACAGAGCTTAAATAACTCGAAAATTAAGGAGGGTGACATTCGTGATTTTTCTTCAGTTGTATCACTATCGCACAGTTTCAACAATTATTTCTGACCTAAATGCCAAGTTTTAAACGAGAGAATTTACACGATCGTTCTTTCATGTAGTTGTTCTAGTAGTTCTAATTATTGTTTTTCAATATGAAGCTGAAACTTTCAAACAAAACAAATATAAATATCCTTCTAGTATCATAAGAAGAAACAGTTTTAGCTTGATAGAGTTACCAAAATCAGTTATTAATTAATTATTCAGAAACCAGCAATTACATTACTCATTTATTTATAAAATATTTTGAGAAACGCACTCAATATATAGATTCGAAAGTAATCGGACACGTTTTTCAAACAAACAAATAATTTTTCTATTTGAAGAACCATTTTTGTAAATTTATAATATACAGTATTATTTATTATATAAAGAAATATAAATATTCTTCAATCGTATTTGGCATATTATATATAATTGTACATGCATTGAAATTAAAAGATGACTCTTAAAATAATATAATTCATCATATATATTGTAATTAAGTATGATTTTCTAAGTAACTAAATATCATAACTATGAAAAAGTCGATACAAAAAAAAAAAAAAAATTAAGGAAAAATTGTGAGCTTCACGTACCTGGACCCGAGCTTCTGTAAGATTTATTTTCATTGCTAAATCTTCTCTCGTAAAAACGTCAGGATAGTGAGTTTGGGCAAAAGCTTTTTCTAGTTCCTCCAACTGAAAATAAAACTTTAATGTATTTCGAATACTAAAGTAAAAGTTACTAAAAGTCTGAAAACTATTGATATTTTTTTTTTTGAAAAACGAATACAAGATTAAAAGTATAGCATTTTTATAAAGAATTTCATAAATATGTAAATATAGTTTTTCATAAATAAGGTGACTGATTAAGCAGTTAAGCAGAGGAGGGATCTCAAAACTTCTTAAAAACTATTCAAAACTGAATCTGGGTACAATATTGATGATAAAATATTCTACTATTGTACTTTCGTTCCTTTTTTTTTTCGGATTATATGATTCAAATTATGTAAAATAACATGCCTATTACACATAATAGTTGGTGAGAATACCAATATTTTTAATGGGAAAAGATTTAATTTCTTTCTTTCAATGCAATAAAAACTACATTTAGCTTAAGATATATATAATTCAATAATTTATTGTTTGTTTATAGTTTATTGTTCAGTTTAATAATTTATTTTTATGGCATAATCATTTATTTTATCCTTTTGTAGTTTAACGTTAGCACTGTGCTTGCATTTGAGAATGTTTGTATTCTTTGAAGAATTGTTAGCGTATTACGAGACTTTGTACTTAGAAACGATTCAACGTTGTTAGAAAATGTAACTATCTATTAAATGATTTGTGCCACTTTATTGATATGAGTAATTCGTCAGACTAAAGAAGAATTGGTTGGAATAAAAGTCGTCCTAAAGTAATCAATCTAGGGCCAAACTAGTGGTCGAACATAATTTTTAAGCAATAATCAATTTTAGAATTAATTTCACTGATAGCATTGGAATTTAGAGACTATATTTGTTACAGTTTGTTTGAAAGATAAACAGATATAAATTGTGAGACTCTATCACTTGTGTTTATTTATCAAGAAAAGATACAATAAAATGTAAACTTTCGTAATTTTTTTAAAAATCAATACTGACTTAATTAATATATTTTCGTTTTGCTACATTTTATTTGTCAGTTACAATTATCATAGAATTATATCATAGTCAGTGTCAATTCTTGCGTGATTATTGGATTTTTATTGGTTTCGAATTTGTCTTTTTTCAATTCGTTCAAAATAATAGAACATACGTGGGGATTCTATACAGTTTTAATTATTACTAAAAAGTTACCTAGATTCAATTTATTTTGTATAATAATGCATCCTTATGTACATAATGTTATAAACATTTGCTAGTCATGTAGATTTTTATGGTTTCAGGAAATTGTCGATTGAAGTAATGTACACTTTGGAGAAGACAAGAGTTCATTCTGCCGTGTTCTGCAATGACAACCTTTGAGAGGTCAAGAAACGCTAGAAGAAATGTATAACTCTGGATGCTACCTGTGTAGTAAAGTCTTAAGAATAATATGTAATGATAAGTTTCTAGTTCAATTAATTTAGCAACAATTAAAACGTTGCGATACCCCGGGATAATAATTAAAACTTCATGATACTGCGAATGACTTCAATCTAAGGTTTCCAGAAAACAAAAAAATCATCATGGATAGCTGCAATTTACTACATTTCATGAACATAAGAATAACTTATTTTATAGTATAAAGTTTAACAAGATATTTTGGAGATTTCTTATTCATAATTAAGATATCCGATACCCACTCGTGCTCATGCTCAACTTTCCACTTGCAACAGTTTTTAAAATGTTCGTATGAATAAAAAATAACTTAGATAGCTAATACTTACGTATATTTATCATACATAGGAAAGTATCTAATTTTTCCAACGTTTAAAATTACAATGGATAAATGCAGCTTTTGTTTAAAACTAAATTTCTAAGAACATTACCCGTTTCATTCTTTGAAGAATATTTTTACAAATAACTTTATGATGTGTGTACTTATTTAACTCTTGATTTTCAGTTTATTTGCAATATTTATGGAGGCTTCAAAGCTTTCATTTTTTTTAAAAAAAATTGGAATATTTGAAGGAAAGCGAATGAAACGCTAAAATCAGCTTTTATTTTTTCGCTGATAATGTTTCGGTTCTCAATTTCCTTTTCGATTCTCTTCAAAACAAACTCCATCATCCACTTCAACTGCACGTGTTAAAATAAAGTTAAATCAAGAATTCTGAGAAATGTGATTTCGTTCAATAAAAATCTTTAAGTATGAAAATTTTCAGAGGGCCTTTAAATTTTTCCTAAATTTCACTTCCTGGTATTTTAAACCATAATCAAATGCTTTTATTTTTCAGGAATGCTTAAATTTAAAGCGTTTACACAATCGTCATTTTGAGCGTGATAGAATATATTCTTACGGGTTTTTTTTTTTTTTTTGAATATTTTAGAATTTGTTTCAAATAAATGAAAATAAAATAAAAAAGCTAGATTAGAAGTAAAGAACGTGTGATACTAATATCGTATCAAATATTCTTATTAAACGTAGATCTGTTATATATAATAACCTTTGATATTTTAAATTTCAAATAAAAGTTAATGGACTCTATAGCATTTAGTTTCCAGAGGAGGGTGCGTATAAATTAAATTAATTTTTATTTTAGCTTAAATTCGATTCTTATTTACACGTAAGTAATTAAATGATATCATTTTTGAAGAGAAGTCAAACATAAAGTAAATATGCTTGTGGAATTCATTGTTGAGTGCAGAGAATTTCAGAGTTCATTTCCAAGCATGAATTGCTAAAAAAAGTATTAGCTACATATACAATATTAAAGTTCCAGAATGATTTTTAAAAGAATTTTAAAGATTAGGAGATATTATATGAAGATTTTAAAGATACTCTTAATCTCAATGTTCACTATAGACTTTTACCAAGACAAAAAATAATAATAAATTTATGCCCTTCATCAAATTCTGAGGAAATAATTATTTTCCGAGCTATTATATCTAATTTAGCTTTATTTTGCACAGCATTCACTATTACTCATACGTTCAACTAAATAAAATGGCTTTATACCAAAAGGCAAACTTCAAAATATTACAGTATAATACTTAAATTAATAGAGAATTAAATTATTCTTAAGAATTCTAACAGAATTAAATATTGTTCTCTGTATATGAAGTTATAAGCATTAATAGTAAATTGCCAGGTAATTGTAAAGAAAGAAATACATGAATGAAATCATAATTATCTTCATTCAATGTTTATTAAGTCAGTTTATATAAAAATATACATTTTTGGTTCAAATTTATTAAACATAAAAAGTAATCTAGGAAGTAAACGTTGGTAAAACACGTTTCATATGCTAGAAATTTATTCTTGGGTTTAATATTCCCCGATGTTTTAAAGTAGTTATTCAAGGGGAAATACGCATTTTGCTTATGAAAATAACTAATAATAATGATTCAAATCAATTCTTATTTCAGATAGTTTCCTCTTAAATTCTAATAGATGCTTTTTAGAACTGTCAAAACACGTACAGTTTTATTCTCTTTTCCTCAGTAACGAATTCTTTTTTTGGAAAAAAATTCTTCTTTTTTGGAGCATTCAAATATACACAAAGAAAACGCCCTATAGGTTTTGAATGATAAAGTAAATGCTTTTTCCTGAATCCTCATGAAAAATAAATTGTATTTTTAGCATCAGAGAATTTGTTCTTTTTGGTATTTCCATATGGAAAATTCAGACAATATTTTGCCCTTTCCCTTATACAATAGAGGAACACCAACCAACCAGGAAAGTCAACTTTAACAATGAAAACATTGCGGCAACTTATTCCACAAACTCGAATTCTAAGGCATTTCGTTTTTCACCCCAGCGAAATGCGACACTAACAACATTCTTTGAGGAAGCAGACGATAACGTTTGGTGTTGCCACATAGATCAAACACAATTTTTCCAAGATTCCACTTCGTGCATGAAAAACTGCCACTAAATTCAGCTCAGGTGTATGTCGAGGTAACTCCAAAGGGGAAAAAAATGGAGTAAATACTCTACGTATGTAATTTTTTTTATGGGAGAAAAGGAAATACAATGTTCTACGTCTTACCTGTTGAACTGTGAACGTTGTTCTATTTCGTCTCTGTTTTCTTCTCACGAAATTGTCGTCGTGCAGGTCCGACTGGTAACCATAACCGCTGTCTAAAACGAGATCAGAAAAAGAGAACATGAGTTATAGAACGTGCAAAGAATATTCGAATAGTCCAACAGCCATAACAAAGGGCCACGCTAAAAAAGCGGGAACTTGGTAGCTTATCAATTTTAGCTTCGAAAAGTGGTGACATTTTATTTTTTCCGCTTCCTATGCCGTGCGCGTTAAAGTTTATTTTATATAAAAACTCGCCTATTTGTTAACATTTAACATACGGCTTCTAAATTTGAAATTTCATATCATAAGAAGCGTGAGGTAACTAAGAAAATGGGCAGGTTTTTGCGAAATAATGGTATGGAGTTTTTTTCAGAATTTTTTTTTTACTTGGGTAAAGTTTGATATACACACATAAGTGTTTTTTTAATAAAATTCTAAAGATAAGTATTCTGAGAGTTTTCTTGAATGTATTGAAAAATGGTAACTCAAAATTTTATAATACTGCAGTATAAAAGAGTCATTTTAAATTAGAAAAGTGCTATTTCTTATATAAAATTATTCAAATTTATTCAAATAATTCAAAAACCTTTCAGAATTACTAAATTAATTATATTTACCAATAAAACAAGATAAATTAAATATTAATTGCATAAAGTATATGATTATTACTAGAAAAATTAGAAAATTTTAAGCTTTACTAACTTTAAGAGCAACACAAAAACAAATATTTTTATTCGACCATTAGAAATATGTAACTCTTATAAAGATACAACTGAAAATTTTAGTTGAACATTTTCATAGAACGGTTGTGTTGTGTTATTGAAATTCAGCCATTTTGGTTGCAATAACATAGGGATTGACTTATATAACAGAACCTCAACACTCGATATTATATTTTAAATATTTATAAAATAATACTCTAAACGAAATAAATAATATTTTTGACTTTCAAGTTGAATTTAATTGGTTGTTTTTTCTTCTTATTCTTTTCATTAATTATTATATTGTACAAACTGCAATTAAAATTATTTTAAAGGCAATTTTGCATTAAAAATATAATAATTATTTGAATTCGGAATCCGAATAGCTAACTTAAAAGTGATAATTAGTGAAGCTATAATTATAATCCACTTTGAGAAGATTTATATGCAAATGCAGATGATTATCAAATATTATAATTTTTTTTATTTAAATGAGTCTTTTTGAATTCAGCCGTAATGAAAAACGGAGTAATTCAAACGAATTTTTTTGCAAAGAAAATGAATCCATTTCAAACACTTTTGTGAAAAAAACGATAAGCTGAGTTTTTCATTTCGAATAAAGAAAGGCAATTAGAGCTTTAAAAACTGCTAATGATATTTTCTTTGTTCAAACATGGAGGTATGCAGCATTTTTAATTTATTCTTAATATATTTTGAAGATATAAAAAGAGAAATCTGTGCAATATCTTCTGAAACTACTTCGAATAATTAATTTCTTAATGAAGTGAATTATCATGATAATATGAACACTAATTTTTATAAATTGCCTCATATGATGATTTTTATTTCATTATTTTTGATAAAGTAAGAAATTTTATTTTGGGGGGAAAAAAGACAGGCTCTATTAAGAGAACAATGAATTCAATTTGCATGCAAATAAGTAAAGATCACTTGAAAGAGAATGTCCGACAAAAAAATAATGAAAAATAACCTTTTTAAGATATTTTTCAGGTTATAAACATGGGTTTTTTTTCCTTGAATAATTGATATTTAGATTAGTTTTGAATCTGGAAAAATACGTTATTGTAAAATTACACTTAATACCTAGAGATTAAAAACGTATTCAAAAGTAATCTACAGCTCATTGTTTAGGCACCTTATTTTACATTTAGTCATTTGCTCGACACATAACAATTTCTTACTTCTTTCATTACTTTTTTTATAAATAATATTAGCAGTTTAGCTGCATACAAATTTCTTAATAAATTTAAGTTTTCAATCAAAAATTATTTTTCTTAAGAAACTTTTCTTACTCTTCTGAAAAATAAAAGTGACTTTTAGATTTTGTTATTTCTTATGTCTTTTACAACTCCGAATGATTTAATAATGTTTCACTCTGCACTTTTAAAGATATTCATATAAATTACATTTATAGAAGAGACACACATAAAATTCATTATTGATTCAATTGCAAATTAGTAATAAATATTTATATTATTGAAAGAAATAAAACTCCTGATATAATGTAATTTAATTCCCCCAAAAATAAGTTCTTATCAGCATCAGAAATTTAAGGAAAAGCATCCAAATTTCAGATATAGACGTAACATTGCAACTAATTAAATCTTCAAATAGCATGATATTAATACGTAATCCTTTTTTAAATTTGTTAGAAGTAGTTTTTATGAAAATGTTTTCAATAATTTAAATGATTACAAATTATTCATATGCACTTTTAAATTCAAATATTTTCATGTGATTTCGTATACATTATTTTTATTATAAGAGAAAGAAAATTAGAGAAAGTATAAACATTTGTTAGATTGGCTGAAATTAGGTGGCTGAGGAAGCCTAGAAATCATGGCCACGAACTCGTGACCCTTTAAGTCGTAAGTTCAAGTCCTAATGCCATTTAAGACCTACCGTGTAGCGGAGCTGATGCACGTTAAAACTACCGAAGCTTCAAATGCTCACCAATGGTTTTGTATGGAAGTTTGGAGAGGGAGGAAGTCATTTCAGTTGCCATCCTCGTCACTTGGCCAACGTTCAGAAGAAGGAGAATCATCGCCAATTGCCCTCGTGTTGCTTCTAAGTGCGAAGTTAATAATCGATAAATGGCTCAAATTAAATCCTATGTTTGCATCACTGCAACATATTTGTAATACTTTTTATAAACTATATGTTAGTGTTTATAAACGTCCCTGGCATCTCTCTTTCCAAACTTTCACACGACGCCATTGGGAGGACTTAGAGCCTAGGCAGATTTAACATGAATCAGCCCCCCTAAACAGCAGGTCTTCAGTAATATCAGGATTCGAACCCACAATTCAATCGGAACAATGTCAGCCATTCGGTTACCGGGGCTTCTACAGACAAAACTTTACTATAGTGAATTTTGATTATGAAATAAACTGCACATTTAATAAAACTGCAGTTGGGAAAATTCCCGTAGTGTTTTTATAGGCCATTCCAAAAATTATACATTATTACTTACTATGATTAAGTGTATCATATTTTTTTATATATTTCTACTGGAATATATTAGATGTTAAATGCCAAAAATTGTCAATTTTGTTTTGAGAGTCGATGAACAAAGCTTGTGATATAAAAAGAAGAAAATTCTAGATCATATGCCAACTCGGAAATGAAGGGGGAAATCAGAATATCTCTTACTCGTATGGGGGCTAAGTATTCCTATCTGATTTCATTATTAAATAAATAAACAAAAAATAACTATTAATAATATATTTGGAGATTTTATTGGTTTCTCATTTAGATACACTTTTGAAGACTGCCAACCCCGTCATCATTATGCACTTTGATGCGGTTTATTTTGGCTCACAAATATAAAGTATCGTCCCTATCGTATTGTTTTTTTAGATCTATCGAAAATTGTTGTCGTTGAGATAAAGAGATTCTATTTGATTGATTTCTTTGAAAAGCTTGCCAACACCTATTAAATGAAAGATTAGGTACAGGATTTGAGAAAAAAGAGTTCCTGCGATTTGTTTTCAAACCACATGATTGAATTTACATGCCTTTTATAGATTCTAAATAGAGAGATGGAAAGGTCTCTGACATTCATTTGAAAAAAAAAAAAATCAATTAATCGTCTCTAAGTTTTCTCTTTGCAACCTTCGAAATAAAAAAGAGTAATTTTTATACTGTCTACATAGAGTAAAAATGGTTAAAAATTACTTTCTATGTTTGTTAATGATTGAACTATATTTAGAAAGTTAACGACATTGAATTTGAAAAAAAAAAACACATTTTAAATTTTTTTTCTAACTGGAGACTTTTAAATAATTTCAATGTCCTGTAATGCTCCAATATTACTCATGATATTATTATTTAATATTTCACTGAAATCAATACAGTCAAAGTTAATACAGTTAGACAGTAAAGGAAATAAAATTGTCTTTATTTGGATCTTTGATTATTCAAAAGTCAAATTCCGTGGCCTTCTAATCTGTGGATAATTCCGAATCTGATTCTGAATATTGTAAAGTGCCCTTAACTGCAGTGGATTACTCGGGTTTGAGTCCTAGTAGCCTTTGAGATGGGGGTCTGATTCACTGACTCTACACACATGACCCTTGGCTGTGATAAGATGACTCCTCACACTTGCCGATAAGTAATCATACTTCTCTCTCTCTCTCCCAACAACTAACTACGTATTAAATCTTTCGCTGATTATAAATGCAACGTATAGAACTTATTCAGTTTACTTCAAGAACTCTCATATAATCTACATAAGTCACGTTTAATTCGTTGGGAGAAATCTTCAACTCAAACATTATCACACGAGTATTAAAGTCCCTAAAGGGCTAAATGAAAGCAGGGGATGATAGAGCTCAGATAAAACTTTTCCTAAATGAAATGTTTATATAAATATTTTGAGTTATCGTCATGTTTCTATTTTTCCAATAAATATCAATTGGAAAATAGAAACATGACGATAACTCAAAAAATTTATATAAACATTTTCCAATAAATATTAATTGGAAGAATGGTTTAAAGTACACATTCGATGAGACATGAGCCCGTCAAAATAATTCGGTTAATAACCAAGGATTCGGCGAAAATCCTCACACTCTACTGCTTTTTGATTGTTTAACAGGATTAAAGTAAATTACCCTTCTCTCACAAATTTAAACATTTGATTTTCAGAGTATTTTCTAAAAGGATTTTTATTGCGAGAAGTGAAATTTATTACCAAGAATAAACATACTGTGGGATCGAGTATCCCTTTTTATGTTCCAATGTACTGTTAAAAAACAGAAGCTTTCTAATTTTATTTTAATGCTGCTACGGATAGAAGTTCAGTTCAGTTTTTAAAGGGTCAAACACAAAAAGTGATTTATAATTAACTTACAATTTCCTTTTTCCAAAATTAATTCATTTTTTTAGATGAATCTGAACTATTCGACTCAAGTACATTTTAGTGATTAAGTAATTTGTGGAAAAAAAAACTGCAAAATCCACAGAAAAATAAATATAACTTTTATAAATTATTAAAACTTATTTCTTAATTTTTCTCTTTTGTAATATGTAATATAAAAGGAAATTATGTTGTGACTTTTTCCCACAAAGATTGAGGAAAAGTAATAGAATAATGCTATTTTTAAAAAATCTAATCTAGAAGGGGAAAAAAGCAAACAATTTTTATAGATCACACATTGAAATGAAAAGTGAACTTTTTAAACTTATTAAAAGGTATATTTAACAGGCATTGAAATATAGAATGTAACTAGCGCACATAAGAGCAGAACTATCCATTTATCTTTTAAATATAGATTTTTTTAAATATGGAAAATAGAAAGAGAGTAAACTGAATGTTTAGAGAAATATGTCAATATATATATTTATAAATGTAAAAACAATTTTTGTTGCGTTTTAAAATTTATATCAAGCATCCATTTCAAAATGTAAAGTTTCACTTTCTGCTAAATTTCTATTCTAATTTAATAAAGAATTTTAAATATTTGGTATATAAATATATTGCAAGCAACGTTTAACAGAAATAATTTCAGAAACAAACCGCAAATTTAAAAAACAAATCCCTTCAAAACCTTTGGTACGTGATGTTTTTATAGAAAAGGGTTTATTCATTAAAATAACGATTTTGAAAACGCTTCAAGAAAAAAAAGGAGGGGGGGATTTAGCTTGGAAAATGTTGAAACTAGATTCAGCAAACTCGTCTCTTATTAAAGGTGCAAGAAAACATCTTTGAAAAGCTCAAATCAAAATTCCATAAATTTTCTTAAAGTTTTGCTGCATGAGTCATAAAATGTTGCAACTCTTCTCTCGGGCGAACGTTTAAAGAAACAGAACCGAATCTCATTTGCCTTCTGAAAAGAACGCTTCGAAATCCGATCTGAAAAGGTTAGCTAACTAACGAGTCCCAGAACTTGTTTGCGAATGGAAAATTTTATTCATTCCTTCACCCCTCTTTGGAAGAAAATGCTTTTCCCCCACCAAACGATATTTCTGTAGCGCGAAAAGTGTTACACGGCAAAAATTGAGACAAAAGATGCCCTTTTCCGAAAATATAAAAATGATAAAATTCTAAAAATTTTGTTGATTTCACAGCGAGGAATTGGAAAAGAGGCATGAGGGAAGGTAAACGATACCTTAAATTGTTACGAACGAAAACGTCCCCCTTCCCTTCGTGCTGCTCCCCCTTTCCTAGAAGTTATCACGCTCCCCAACACAATGCGAAAGTCGGTTGGCGGAACCAAATCAGATGCCTTGCCCTGGAGGCGAAAAGCATTTTCTGCAAACATTTTGACGATGTTTTGCTAAGAATGTTTGGGCTTTAACACATGACCCCGGGGGTATCTTTTCGAACGGGGGTTATCGGAATAAATGGAAATGGAAGAGAGAGAGAAAAGGTTCACCTTTTTTAAAAACACCCTCCTTGCAGTCCCCCCTTGTTGCCAGATTCTTCCAAGAGAGAGTATTAGTTACGCGATTAGAGGCCTGCCCATTGCGCGGGTTCTTGTACATACACACACCCTTTTCCTTTAAGTGCCTATTCGGTTTGGAATTGCTGACGTCATTATCGTCTGCACCGCAATCTGCTTTTGTGATGCTAACGAGTTTACTTTTGTTGGAGGAGCATCACCACCCCACCCCCTCACTCACGGCTTCTCATTCGGCAAACACAAATTTCGAATTTACATTCCTTCTATCGCACCACCACCAAGGCGAGGTTTTCATCTTGAGTCAATATTTAGCAACAAAGCCACGGATGCTATTACGACATCAAAGATTTCGCTTTTCCAAGCGAAAGAGAGAGAGAGAGCGATGAAAAATTTTTTTATTGTTATTATTATGATTCCTTTTTACCACCACCCCTTCCTCTCCTCCGTATCTTCCTTGCATATTTGTGGCAACACCTCGTCGGTGGGGTTGGTAATAACTTTTGTGTCGATCGTCTTTATTCAATTGGGTATTCTTCTCTCTCTCCGTCTCTCCTTGTGCAAATAGATCGCGAATTACAGGGGCGACCGACAAACACCGAACATTCTTTTCAAATCAGCATCGGGGCGCGAGCTCGCGCAAAAGCGAATTTTCGACGGAAAAGCCCGAGGGCTCGCCGCGCTGCAATTTGTGGAGGAGGCAACAAAAGCCCCGGCCCGAAGAGAAAGCCTGCGGGTTTGTTTGCCGGGGCTTGATGAACCGCACTGTGGCGCCTCTTCTCTGGAAAAAATAAAAAGGATCGTATTTGCATTATCCACAACCCGCCAGGAAAATTTTCATACACCTACACCTATTTTCCTTTTCACAACGATCACGACCGCGTTATATTAGTCAACACCCTCCCCCGCCCGTCCTTCCGTCTGATTGGCGAACGAGCGTGCTTGCCCCTGGGCAACAGAATTTGAAGTGTGTAATGAATTTATAACGCCCCATCCATTGCGGTGCTTGATTCGATTCATACGAACAATTTCATCTCATTCCCCCTACACCTCTTCAGTTATGAATCGGATCTTTTTTTCCCCTTCATCCATGGCCATTGTTGCTCTCTAACCGGTTTCTACATCGTTTAGTAGCTGCTAAAGCTATAGGCTGTCCATAAATATATGAACTCTATCATCATAGCCTGGTGGTGGTGAGTTGGCGTTCAAAAAAATAATAAACGTTTTTAAAATTAAAACAGGACAAAATAAAAAAGTCTCTAGAAAAGGAGCAAAAATTAATATCTCTTTCTAATATTAAAATGATTTAACTACACCCAAGTCAGTTTATGTTATCGCGCTCAAAATCACAATTTAACTGTATTTGCTTCACCCGCCTTTTGGCAACGCACTATCCAAATCGTTTCAAACCGACAATTCCTCCTCATCTTCCATTCTTCGCCGACACTAGCTTATACAGTACGATGATTTTCTTCTGCGTTCTCAGTGATGTTTGGCCCTTGTATGTTCAAAAAATATTCTTGAATTTTATTTCCAAGAAGCAAAAAGTCTCACACTTTTAAAATGAGAAGGAAAAAAATTCTTTCCCTATATTCTATAGATGTGTAACTAATACCTTCTAAACTTTTCTTAGTTTTCAAAGAAATGAGGATCCACTAGCTGTAACATGCCGTTTTTGAAGAAAGATGGTATCGCTAAGGTAAATTGTTGTTAGCACTGCCATCTGTTGAACGGAGCCGAAATAAATTTGATATTGATTCATATGTTAGTTTTGATTTGGTAGACCAGGTTTCATCATTATACACCGGACATCAAGAAAAAATCAAAACTTTGAGTTGATACAGTGAATTTTTTCCTAAACAGGCGATGAAGATCTCATTGGCCAGAAAAGTGATGACCGAGAATATATGAAGTGCTAAAGGTGTCATGACGACAAATACAAGTAACTGAGACTTAGACAACTTTGTAGTGAGTCATGGAGCGCACTAAAAACATACCATTTTTGATGCAACGAGCATCGTCTCTTGGAATTTCTAAGGACTGATTGTGCGACCCTCGTACCTAAGCAAATATTGGATTGGTTTCGTTGGACAGTTTCAAATGTTTTTCTAAGTTTCTCTAAAATAAATCAAGATGGATGATGAATTACGATTATTAATCGGTTTTTTTTTTTTTTTTTTTTTACACATTTGAAATACTCTAACAACTGAAATATACTGCTGTTTGTAGGAAATGCAACACCATGAAAGAATCATCAGAATCAAATGAAATTTAATGCAGAAACGACTTGTACTGATACAAATAAATGATGAAATTTTCAAAACAAAAGAAACAAATTAAGCGTCCGAAATCAGTATTTGGTGCAGCCACCATGCACTGCAATAAGTGCTGCTATACGACGTGGCATGGAGTCAAACAGATGTTGAATATCTGCTTGAGGAAGAGAATTCCATATCGCTTGTATGCGCAACCAAAGTTCGTCTTGGAAACTGCAGGACGCGGATCACGAGCGAGACGCCGACCAACCATATCCCACACGTGCTCAATAGGCGACATATCCGGTGAATAAGCAGGCCAAGGAAGAAGTTGCATGCGTTGTGCTGAACAGAAGTCTCGAACAGTCCGCGCAACATGTGGGCGTGCATTATCCTGCTGAAAGATAGCTCCAGGGATGCCTTGAAGGAAAGGAACGACTTCGGGCTGTAGCACTTCACGGACGTACCTGTTGCTATTGAGATTACCCTCAATTCGTATCAAATTGGATCGTCCATGATACGAAATCGCACCCCAGACCATAACTCCGGGTGTTCGACCACTATGTCGTTCAATAATACACTCAGGAAGGCAGCGTTGACCGGCATAACGTCTAACACGAACACGGCCATCATGGGTCCACAAATTGAAGCGTGATTCATCTGAAAAGACAACTTGGTGCCAATCAGCTCGCCTGTCTCTGTGCTCAAGAGCCCACTGCCGACGCAGCCGTCGATGATTCACCGTGAGGGGAATCCTGTATAAAGGCACCCTTGCACGCAATCCACGGCGCAGCAGACGACGACGAATTGACGAAGCCGACAATTGTACACCTGTAGCAGTAGACCAACGTGCTGCCAGCTGCCTGGAGGAAGCTGTGCGATCATTCACCGCCATGCGGAGCAGGTGTCGATCATCGCGCTCTGACGTCACTTTCTGTCGTCCAGTGCCTGTTTTTCGAGTTGTTCGGTGCTCGTCGGTCCACTGCTTCCAAACTCGCATCACTGTGGAACTGTTCCGCTGCATACGAGCTGCTATTGCGCGATAGCAAAATCCTCCTTCTCGAAGGCCGATTATCCTCCCTCGTTCAAACTCCGTAAGTTGCTTGAATTTCTTATTCTTCCGTCGTGGAGGCATACTCAGGTCTCACTAAACGTTTGCCACTAACAAATAATCATAGACTTTTTTCAACGTCCCGCTACAGCACTTTATTTATACGCTTTCAGCATCAATTCAGAGGGCGCTGCGTGCGCCGCGCACGCGCGATGGCTCTGAAACTTTATTAATTTGCATAATATCCTATAATTGACATTTGCTGCGAATTTCATTTGATTCTGATGATTCCTTCATGGTGTTGCATTTTCTACAAACAGCAGTTTAATAATATGTGGTCACTGATATATAAAACTGAAGAAAGAACTAAATCTACTTCTGAGAAGTACCACATTTCGAGAGCACGATTGTGAGTTTTGTCTTATATAGATGCTCCAATCTATCAGTATGATATATCCTTCCACTCAAACTTTTCTATTTTTTTCTTTCCGGGGAATCCACTTCATTTTTCAAAATGTTTTATGTGAACATGTAAATGGATGAAGTGAACTGCATTTTCTAACTTAGTATCGGAACTTTTCCGTCTGTCTAGTGCAAAGTTCGCGTGCATCGGTTTTCGTTTGGGCGACGACGCAATAATTATACCAAGAATAAAAACTGTTTCAAAAATAAAGCACACTCATTTTTACAATACAAAGGAATCGATTCTTATTTAAAATCAGTTTTTAATAAGTTGAAAAATTGAAAGTGTGCTAAATAAATTCATTAACTATTTTTATTAATTCATTTGAGGAAGGAGGAGATAAAAAGTTTTTAATAAAAGTATCTTAAAGATGTTAATCTCTATCTTTCAAACCGCTTTTTTTGAGAATATTTTTTTGCTGTAACAAATGGAAAGATGACATCTCCATAGACTGTCCTTTACAAAGTATAACTTTAATTTGTAATTTTTCTCACATTATCAGGCAATATATATTTTACATGAAAAAATATTACGTCTTGTTCTTCCTTTATAAGCAAATCCTAAATGTTCATCATGCTTCAGCGCAGTGGACTGGAATTCCGGTAAACCAGTCAACGGAAAATGATTTCAGTTGGTATGTTTATAAAGGGTTCTCTCGCGTAGTTGAATGGAACTACGCGAGATTTGTATCCCATCTTTGGGGCTTTCGTGTGACATTAAGAACCTTTTTTGGTCATGAGCTGTGACTTATGCAAATTAAATACAAATAATGAAGTTTTATGAATAAAATTGAAGAAGTTATCAACAAAGCAAATAAAGTCATTCATTCGTGCCAAGGATCAGAATACGGTCAGGGAATAGGACCCTACTAGGAAGTGCTACTACTGACTCGGTTCCTATTAAGCATCAGCAGTTAAGTAAATACTTCTAAGAAAAAACAGTTAAATAAATAAGCGTTAATCTTCAGATTCGGATGTGAGGGACATCCACAGATTTAATAATTTACATATTGAGTATTCGTAACTCCGAATAAAATAATATGGTTGCCTCCACTGTCTGACTTTATATTCGTTTGAATATTAATTAGTGACTTTTTAAGAGTTCACTAATGAAAAAGTGATAAAGAAAAATAAATTATTCAAGGGCGTTACATGTTAACGAGAAATAGTTGCAATCTCAATGATGGAAACAATATTTGAGAACTTATCATTTGGAACAAAACAGAATTTTGTACCTTGGTATATAACGGTGTTCTTGATAGCAGTGGATGAGATTAATTACTTTCCTAAAAAGGGTTAATCTCCAGTAATCGTTGTTGCTGTTACGAGGGTTAAGTTTTAAATATAATGCTTTAAGATTTGAGATAATTCGTAAATTCTGACATTTGCCAAATTATTGTGGTAAATTAAACTCAAATAAACAGTGACTGAAAATGAATGAAAACTGATGAAAAGCATAACTAATCATTGTAATAAATGGTGATAACTGAGTCGCAATGAAATGATAAAAGAACGTCCGATAATATTTTCGATAGGGGGCTTCAAACATAATCTAATCACGTTGTGCATCTTAATGGGAAAAAAACATTGATTATGCTCTCATGAGAATAGTCAACAATGAGTAATTTTTTAAGACAATTTATGAGAAAGTTTTTAATAAAAATGTCTTAGCATTATGGAACACCACCCGTTTGAACTCTAATATTCTTGACGATATCAAATAAATCTATGAAAAGATATTCGCTATATATATATATATATATATATATATATATATATATATATATATATGGGGGGGTATTGCAAATCAGTTATAAATGCTGTGATAAGATCAATTAACGGCGCCAATGGGAAACTCCCGAGGATTTTTCATTTGATTTTTGTACAAAACGTTTTGAAATCGGGTAAATGTTACTTCTGGCCACTTTCTGGCAATACTCACAAGGCGATACGGCGGAGTAGACGGAGAAGGGTAGAGGCGGAGGGCGGGGAGCGACTGAAGAGGGAGGCACACTCAGAGGACAGTGATAACAGAACATCTGAAAAAGAAAAAGAGAGTTCATCAGATGACATTTTCACAACAAATGAACAAATTGTTACATTAAAGAAATAAAAGAATTTAATGAAATATAATATCTTCTTTTTTTAGTATTTCATTTTAGCTACGGTTTCCTTAAAGGTAAACATTTTCATTCTATAACTTCATATAGTAATATAATGACTCCCAAAATTGAGTATATAATCTCACTCTGTTTTTAAATGTCTAATGCAATATAATTAAATATTCACTTAAGTTTAATATTTTAGGAACAATAAAATTAAAATGCATTGGACTGAAAAAAAAATATATCTAGAAGGGGGAAAATAGAAAGGAAGAATATGCAATATTTTTACTAACAAGTTTTTTTTACAGCTAAGCTCCAATTTGTAGGGTCCCAAAATTGAGTATACACCTTATAAAAATTACGATTCTGCTACCAATGTTCTTATACTTTTAATGATTCAGTATAATAGTCTTTTTTCTGTTATGTAATAGTATATGATTTCAAAAAGACAAAAAAAAAATATTTTAGATTAGAAAATGAGCTCTAGAACTGAAACTAATATTGAAAGGCGGAAAACTGTCTTTCACTTGACTTAGAGATGTAAATTTCTGTGTGATATTGAAAAAAAAAATGTTGTCACGGATGGGTACAAAAATTATCCAGAATCATAAAAAAAATTGGTGTATTGTAAATACACTTAGGAAAGGGAGAAAAAAAAGTCTTTCAGTTCGAAGAACAATCGAAAGAACATTCGATATGCAAGAAAAAAAAATCAAAAGGAGAATCTGGAAAAATTGCCTAATCTACTTTTCCTGCAATAAGATATGTTACTGCAGATACAATTCCTAAGGTACTGCGGTGAAATAAATTATAAGGCCGCTTAGCTAGATGAAAATCCTTCAGTGCCGAAGCAAATAGAGTGTATGGGGGGAGTTATGTTTGTTAAATATTATATTTCAAAACCTCATTATTTCTACAATAAAGTACTATTCAGTGATAGAAGTTAACTCACCGTTTTTGAAAGTGACGGTTGCTGATATTTTTGGATAAATCTTAAGAGGCCACAACACCATTTTTTCTGTCAAGATGGTTCGGGTTTTGTATGGGATTGTATGTCAGCAAAAACATATGAGAAAATTAGTTTTTCTTGACGAAGTCGTGGATAAATTGAAATAGTTTCATGTACTGGGGAGTAATTTAAAACTAAGTACTTTGAATTATTCTTCAAATATTTGTTGAAAGTTGCATTGTAGGGTTCAACATGATAACGAATCAAAACATAAGTTATGGTAGTTGCGCAATTGTAAAATGCAATTGCACTCACCACCATAATATCTCAATCACTTTGTGATAGAAAACTTGCCGTATCAGTCACAAACGTTCAGTTAAAAAGCATAACATTAAGAGCAAAAAACACTTACAAACAGTATTGCAACAAAAATGGGCAAAAATATCGAATTAAATTACACAATACATTTTAAGTCAATGCATACCTTTTGTAGGGAGTTTTAAATGCAAAAGGGAATGCAACGAAATGTTAATCTATGTTTTTTGAAGAAAAAAATTAAGGTAATTCTCAATAACCTTAATTCTTATATACTTAACTAGGTATAAACACAATTTTGTGACTTAGAAATCTATAACGTCAGCAAAAAATTACTGTAGTTAAAGTATCAATTCTTCGTATTATTTCTCAGTCTATCACATTTTGCAATTCGCATTTTATCATTCTTATAAATATTAAATTTAAATGAGTATTTAATATCTTTTTGCGTCCTTAAAAAGGAAAGCAAGAAGTGAATACTCAATTTTGTAGGAATCACTATATACTATTGTTTATTTTTATTTTAGCATTAAGACCTCTGATAACTCAATTTTAACAAAATCGCTTCAAAAATTAGGCATTTTTGTTACATATTCGAAACCTATATATATTTGAAAATTAGAGCGTGTGGTATAATTTTGTTTCAAAATTTTTAAATATTGATTGTGATTATAAGAGCAGATGTGGTAAAAATTTATTTTTGATGCACGTGGAAAGCGTGAGATAAGCAATCAGACGTATAAAGATGGTAGCTCTTATTTCATATAATATTTCACAGTCAAAAAACTATATTTCACTGTCAGAAAAAAGATGTTATGAAAAATAGTATTTCACTGGTGAATACTTATCTTTTAGAATCCATTTTATGTAGAAAAATGAATAATGAATAGATTGTGATAATTACGCAGTTTAATTCAGCTCCGATGAATGTGGACAAACAAATTTTCTGAAGGATTTTGGCTATAGAAATATCTTAATCAAAATTGATATTGCTATAAAAACATTGATTGATATTGCTGAATAAACATTTTCCTATAGTTAGCATAAAAGCAACAAATCGTTATTCTGTTTTATATCAATAAAAGTATAATTAATGACATATAAGTACTGAAATATAAATCTTAGTCGCATTTTCCCTATGAATTGTAGATTACTAAATCTAAACATGTCGGTTTTTGTAAGTAACTTAAGAAAAATAATGTCACACTAATATTGGGATTGTGTTAATGATTTAATTTAAAAAACAGGGGAATTAATTTTGAGCTATATATATGGGATTCGTTAGAATTTGAGATAAAGAGAAATTATTATAGATACATCTAGTTTTACATCTCCGTGATTCAAAAATTTCGAATAACTTTGTTTAAGAATCGTTTTGAAAAACATTGATGCGAATTATCCTTTCTCACGATGGATAATTTAACACCTAATTTTGAATCTGGGACATATTGTTTCTTAAAATTTCCTGATTGTTAACAATATTTTGTCACTTTGTAACATTAACGATAGTAGAAACATTTAATATGTTGGGTATGTTTAATATATTTTTTCATGTTTTTTAAACTTAAAAAGTAGCTTTATAAATCTTCCAATCCAATTTCATGATAATAAACGTTGTATTTAAATATTTTTTAAGTCTGTTAATAAGAAAATAATTAAGGAAATTAAAATAATAAAAATAATTACTTCGAATGTTTGAAACATGTAGTTTAAAATTAATAACGGATATTTTTGTAGGATGTGATTAAAAAAAAAAAACTCTAATCAGTTATACAATAAACTTGGCAAATAATTTTTAAAACCCAATGACAAAAGTCAGATTTTACGTTTGAATAAAAATTTAAACTAAATTATTCTAACAACTGACGCATATGTTTGATTATTTAATGAAAACATCAAACGAGGCCTTTATGTAAAAAAGAAATCGCGAGTTAGCATTTGCAAATTGAAAATACAATATAATAATACAAAATTCAAAAAAAATTCGGTTTTAAAAATATTTCTCTAAGCTTTTAGAAAATTTAAAGTTTCAGCATATACAATGCTAAAAGTAATTGAAAAGAGGAGAATTTTTTAATTAACATAATTTTCATATCTAAACATATATTTTCAAGTATAAATCGATAATTTTTAGAACTTTTTCTAAGCTAAATCATGGGAGTCACCTTACACATACGAATTTATCAATTTACAACAAACTTAGGTATTTTTCCGTTAGCCAAGAACAAGCGATAAATCGCCAAAAATTGCACTTTTTTAAAAATATTTTCCGATTAAATATCTTAAGCTTATGAGGAAAGAATTGTAAGTAGAATGATCATTCTTTCTATGAAAATGAATTGTTTTATTTTCTAAAGTATTACTGGTTTGCTGAATTGCGCCAAAATGAAAAATCTAAGAAACTTTTGCACGCAGTAAAAATACTAAAAGATACATTAGAAATAATATAGAATACCGGATATAACATATTCAAAGATTACAGAAAATATTTACCAATATTTTTAAACGCTATACAAATTTTCTTTTGTACGGAATTTGAATTATGAGTAGATTTTTGAAAGAAAAAAATGGTTCGTACACGGAAACATGCGATAATTCAAATGATTAAAAATACTGAATAATACAAGTTATAGATTTCCTGTAGTAAATAAAACCAACACACTTCCAAAATAGCGGAAAATATTCCAAGTCATTATTACTTCAACAAGTTAGAAAACCGAAAAGAGAGAAAGCAAGCTGAGGAGGGGAGTTGGTGAGAGTTGGGGGGTGTTTTTCTCGGCGAAATTTTATCGGGGCCAATCTGAAAAGTGTCAGCCTTGAATTTAATCATGTGTTAATGAAGGGAGGGTTAATTAGTACGCAGTTAAAAGTCTCCTTCTCTTCCTCTTAATGCGTTTAGCGTTCTCATTAATCTGCCCGAAAGCGCAAGAAGAAAATGGCAACCACTGGCTAACGACGTTGCTCCATAGCGCCATCTGCAGGTTCTTTCCGGCAACTCCACTTGTTAGCGGGCCAGACCACCCGCGGGGCAAAAGCAGACGACTTTTCGCAAATTGCGAGTCATCCCCTCTCAAGACCCCCCGGTCACAAGAATCGTCCGACGGAAAGCTATTAGAAAAGCTTCGAATTCTGGAACGAAGATATATGCAGGGAGTGTTCCATCCATCCAGTTATGAGCACGAGGAATTTAGCCAATAGGAGAGAGAAAACTTCTTCCTTCGGATACGTTTTCCAGATGGAATTTAACGATAGAAATATAACGATGGCAACGCAGAGAGAATCGTTTGGTATATTTCGCCTCGGGGGTCCTTTGCTACTTTTGTTTCTCGTGCCGTGCACCGAACAAAATTAATTACTAGGACGGGGAGGTGGGCTTCAAAGTAAATTTAAGGCATCTTTTGGACGTGATTGGGAAAATTTGGGGAGGGGAGTAGTTTCTTTTGAGAAGTTCTCACCGGATAATAAAGTTTGTAAAATAAAAATATTAAATTAATGATAGAGGGAGGATGTGGAATAAACAGTAACGATATAGATACAGAGAGTAACTATAAAAATGAATTTTAGGAATCCCAAAATTTTTACCGTACAAAACTAACTGATTATTTGATTTAATTTGCATTTAATTAACATCTATGTGTAGATACTCAAAGTTCTGTTGACAGCATACCACGGTATCGTCCTCTTCACTTTACCGAAGTTTCAATATTACAAGGACCGAGGACAAAAAAAAACTCGCGTTACTTTTTATTACGACGTTAATAATGAACAATTTTTTTTTTTTAAAAAAAAAGGCATCGCTTTTTTCTGTTGGCTATGCATGTAATGAGCACCGCATCCTTGCGCCATGCGACAATTCAAGACACAGGTAAATTCCATGCGAAAAATACCTTATATTTGAGATTTGAATACATAATTCTCTGTTTGGTCATAATTTCAAATATGTTTTTGTCACGAAGATAATTCATATTTTAAATTTATAAATCTCTTATTTTCCTTGTCACGTAAATCTAATTTTAAGAATACAACTTAGGTTTTTTTGTTTTTTTGAATAAAAGAATTCAAAATCTTATGGAATCATTCCGCACGGCGTAATGAAATCATTGGATATTAAACGAACCTCTTAACACACTCGATCGAATTAACTCGGAAGCGTAGAACCCGAGTTAATACGTGCGACAGTCAATTTTGATTTCATTGAATTGGATTGATCTGATTTTTTCCCAAGATTTGTTAATGTTCACTTATCTTTAAAAGTCAATTTTAAAAATTTTCGGAAAAATTATTGCTTTTTGATTTTTTAATGGTGCAATAAGAGGTTATATTTATGTACATAGCCTAAAAATGAATTGCACTGCATATATGACATTAGTAATAAAAGTAATAATTTTAATAAAATAAACTTAATTT
Source organism: Nephila pilipes (assembly GCA_019974015.1). Taxonomy (NCBI): domain Eukaryota; kingdom Metazoa; phylum Arthropoda; class Arachnida; order Araneae; family Nephilidae; genus Nephila; species Nephila pilipes. The sequence goes on along the minus strand of BMAW01058645.1, from coordinate 490,587 downwards.
TATTTTTTAAATTAACAAAGTTAATTTTAATAATTTATTTAAATAACAATATTACTTTTCACTCTATTTTAAATAATAGTTAAATGCGACCCATTATTTATTTACATTGAAAAAGCCGCCATTATTTTATTGGAATATCGCAATGCACTTGCAAAAATTTAACTGTAATAACTGAGCGAGACAACCTTCCTACATGGGGGGTATTATTAAGGCTTAATTATTGAGAAATAAACAGAATATCACGATAAAATTTATTCTGTGCATTAATTGATCCTTATGTGCAAAATTTTGTAATTCATGTGGATGTATTTGGTTTCGCCTCGAAACATTTCAGGAAGCTGTCACTTGAAATAATCCACTGTATGGAGAAGAATGAGTTTTATCTGTTGAAATATACGATGACGGCCTTCGAATGGTGAAAAATGCTGGGAGATATATGTAACTTGAGCACTTGAATGCTGGATGACTATGTAAAAAAGTATTAAGAATGTTAAATAAAACGGCTTTCTGAAACCAAGCAAATCCACACGAAGAGCCGTAAATCACAATATTAGGTGCATAATGATAAATTAATATACGGAATAATGTTTAATCAGATATCTCAGTTATTATTTAATAATAATTAGACTTTAACAATATCCCCTCGTACAACTATATTAATTTTTATCCCATTTCATTAGAAAAGTTTTGCAGATTCAATGAAGTGCTATACATCTTTGTAAAAAATTCTATAAAATTAAAAGATGTTTCATTACACTTGCAACTAGTTTTCTTACCATAATTTTCACATAGTTGGCTGAAATATTTTAGAAATATCATTAATTATTTCCACGTGACAAAATTAACAAATTTATAATTGAAACTTAAATCCTCTTATTCTATGCAGTTATAAATTTCATTAATTATTAAAATGTACGTATTCTGAGAAATATTCATAACTATTTAATACGCTTCTTTAACTTATAATTTGAATTTATTTTTTAAAGTTAAATAAGCTCTTGATGACATTTTAGAAAAACTTGTACATGGAATAGTTAGTTTTTAAAATGATTAAGACAGAATTTAAAAATCAATAGAATTTGAAAGAGCTTAAAAATGTTAGCAATACTATGTGTATTTCACATTCCTTATGAAGATTATTATTTCTTGTAACACCCCGCATCGTTATCAACGTTAATTGTCATCGAAATGCAAGAAACAATCAGCCAAGATAATGTTCAATCCAGCTAATATTTATAATAAACTTATTCTAGCTTTATAATGATTAAAAATCAAATTTTATAACGAATGTGTAGAGTTTACGTATTCGTGTCCTTAACCGAAGATTATAAATTGAGGATTCTACTTATCTTAACAGCAACCCATAGTAGAGTTGCGAATACTGAATCCAAACTAGGGATTAGATGATCTCTTGTCACCTGTCTCACACCAATAATTTGGATTCATCAATCTCGCTGCTTCCTCTAATCTCTCAAATACCTCCAATTTCTCTATCTGATAGTTTCTTATTCACTACACTTCTTATGTAGTAGTGCTAATTTACTTAAGTCACCGTTCTTTCACAAGGCAAGGTTCTCAATTCATACAACATAGTAAAGTAGTCCCAAAGGTTAGTTAAAGAAAAATTGATGCAAAACTCCGTTACAGTTAGCGTATAATATTTTTTCCTAAGGCTTATTTTGGTTGAAAAAATACTTTTAATTAAAAAATTTGTCACATTTCGTGTAATTAATGAACATGAAACGACAAAAAAGCGCTTTAGATTTTGAAAAATTAAAATATGTTTCCAATACACATTAACATTTTTAAGTTTATGTTCACAATAGGCTTACGTAAAAGTGAATATGAAAATCGATACATTTGAGGATAATGGGTACAATTTCAGAAATACTTTCGTAAGAATAATATCTTTTACAACGATTAGTTATGAATAAATGATTAAAAATCTATAATTTTTATGCAGTTCTTTTTCCTTCGATCCTCTTGAATACATTGAGTAACGAAAAAGGTATACTGGTTGAGTAAAGTTTTGTCTTAGATAGAACCACAATTTTTACACCTGATTCACTTTTTAAAAATACTAAAAGGGCATTTGCTTCAAAATATTATCAAGAGAGGTATTTAAGAGTATTCGAATGCTTCTTTAAACTACGCATGTATGTATTTAATCACATAAAAATATTTTTAAAAATTTGAAATTTATGATTTTTAACTGTTTAAACTTTACTTGAACCTTTAAACAACATTATAAGAGATTTTGTTTAAATTATGATTTTTTTTAAATATCTATTATGTTTTTAGCATGTATTTAAAAGTAATACACCGAAAAATATATTACACATCAAGTATTAATACATAACACTCGTATTTTAAGCAATACATATCCTCATTGTTATATTGTGAACTAAATAAAAAGTGTTCCAATATACATTTTGTGTACTTGGACAAGGATTCAGACATATGGCAATAGTTGTTCTGTACTTTTTAAAATATCTGGTAACAGTTTTCTTGTTATTTATACTTAGTCGTAATTTGGCAGTGGGTATGAATTGTAAATAATCTACATGTCGTGTTTTTTTCTGTTGGTCTGGATTCTGTGCAAGTATGAATCAGTGTAAGGTTGCTTCATGTTTACAAATCAAATAAATCAATGTAACATGACATTTGTTTCTGCATTTCTCTCAGTTCTATCAATACAGTCTATTAATTTCATTAGAGTTAAAATCCCCCACTGATAACTACAAAGCTTACGTTTTACGAAACTAAGATTCATTATTCTTAATATTCAAATTACTACAAAATCTACTTTTTAATATCATAACACAAATAAAATTAAAATGTTAATAGATTGGTTTTATGGCATATGGAGCAACAACAGTTATCATCTCCCTTTAAATGCTTTTATTTTTAGAAGAAAAAAAGCAATACAATTTTGACATTTTTTTTTTGTTACAAAGCAGATATCACTTATAAATTAACAAGTAAATAGTAAATTTTAAAATAAAATGGGGAATTGTTATTTTATAAGCGCATTAATGCTTTTTATACTTTGTTCCAAGATATCTATTATAATAATGCATTCAAAATGAATGGAACAGTAACTACATAGCAATAAATTGAAACGTAATTGATGTAGGTTAGATTGAAATTATAAAATATTTATTGAATAGATTAGATACATTATATTTATTATCATCGAAGAAATGAAGAGGAGAATTTGAAAGTTGGATGCAGGTAGAGAAATTTGGTAACTGGATTTGAATTTAAAACCGAAAGAAAGCAGTTATTGCTTTGTCAAAACGTTTCTGGATCATGGATAAGAAGGTCCGAGTTAGGATTAAGGCCTCGTATTCTCAATTACAGTCATTCTATACACTCGAACACGAGAGAGTTTGTCAAAGATAGATTAATTTTTTGTATTCTAAACAATAATTCTGACGTGTTTAGGCTAGTTTTACGTTGGAAGAGCAAGACAAGGAATAGATTTTAAATATGCTGTTGTGTTGTAACTTATTCCATATAGTCTAATAGAATTGCTAGACTACGAGACCAAAAGACTTCAAGAAAGTATAGATGAGATGAGATAAGGAAATTATATCCTCTTTGTCAAGACAAAGACAATTTAAAAGATAATTTATGAGGGAGGCTTAAGAAAATTTACAATAGGTGCTGGTTGGATTGGTTTTTCTGCCCCAGTAGCAATTTTACAAAGGGTGGTTTGGACGCATTTACTTCCCTTAGTAGTAAGTGCACCTCAAGAAGTCTGGTTGTTATATCATGAATAAGTCGAATGAGTCTTCCATAACTGCTGGTTTGAAAATTTTATTTTTTAATAGATTTCAAGGAAAAGTGAAAAAAATCATTTGGGTTTGAAAAAATATAGCCTCCTTTCTTGGCCAAATTATCAGCGATTTTATTACCAGAGTGCTACATGAGACGAAACCCATTGAAAGTAGATGTCATGTTGCTGCAAAAGATGTTTGAGGATATCAAGAAAGTAAACAGAAGCGCTATCACTGACCTCAGTTTATGTCGTTAGGCTATTCACGAAAAAGTAATTCATCTGAAATTCACACCTTGTTTTATTCCATCAATGGAGTTTTAGGTAATACAATAGGTGATAGAAAAAGTAAACAAGATTCCAAAACTTTGTGATAAAGTAAGGTTTGATGAATGTTTGCAAAATATATTCATACAGTGTAGAAAAAAGTAAAATTTTATTTCACTTCAAATAATAATGTAATTGTCTTTCCGTCGTTGGGTGGGGAATAATTTACCTTTATTTCTTCACCACCTACCTACCTTTATTTATTCTTTTGATCCTATTCTTTTTCCATTCACCCATTCAATTAGATATAAACGGAGAGTAAAAGAGAGGCTATGGGCTATTCGCGATTTTCTCTTCACTAGCCTGGAGAAGACTTATCAATTTAAGTAGCATAAAATTATAATTTCTTCCCAACCAAAATGAAACATGATTAGGTAAATTAAATAAAGGTAAAATATTGGTTTGGTTTGATTTTATTTATGTGGTACTAGAAGCAACACGATAGCTATAGGTGGTGGACCTCATAATTTTGAACCTCGGTCAAGTGACGAGGACGACTTCTGAGCTGGAAACTCTCTCGCCTAACTTCCACACCATACCAAAGAGAGGAGAAGGTAAAAAAAGTGAAATGATTCAGATATAATGATATATATGAATGATATAGAGTTCATAGAATGTGAGAATGATAGCGGGTAAGGACTTGAAGTCGGAGAATTGTTATTCAGATTGAAATTCTTCTTTTAGTTTTATAGATTGAATAGAGTTCCACTAACAGTATTAATCCATGCAGTTACTCCTAGAGAGAGTCGTGGAATTGATAATGAGGGGACTGGTAATATAGATTTCTTATTTAGACCATAAATTAGGATTGTGAGTTAGATTGGGAGTCTAGAGAGATCGACACTACATATTCTACAGTGATAATATGTAAAGAATTATATTTTTTTCATGTGTATTCAATTAGAGTATAGTATTTTTTGACTAATACATTAGATTCAGATACGGCATAAGAGCTGAGTAATTAAGAGCAGACGTCACAAGTCCAGTTCCTCAGATGTGGAAGAGCACTGGGACTATCTAACAAGATCCAAATATTGACGAATGAGGTTTCAGTGTTAACAGTATTAAATACCTTTTCGATAGTAATAGGCTCTGATATGAATAAGAGCAAAAATCTGCATTCCTAATCCAAAATTTATTAGGGAAAGTAGGGGGTTTAGTAAAGACACCACCACTACAGGTATTGCTTTCATCTCTGTCGCCATCTGTATTGCAAATCTGATTTGCAGAATTAAGAATTTGGGTGATGATTTCAAGGGCAAGTTGGCGAGGATATACGGGCAAATCATAATTTTCATTTGTTTCTACCTTGAGTTCACTTTAAAAATGAACTCTTGGTTACTTTTGAGAAGCTTTAAACTTTAAATAATCCATTCTTGAGGGGGGGGGGGCTTCGTCGTTTTTGGACTTAGTATTTGATTGTATTTTTAAATAACCTTTGAAATGGTGGAAAAGGAACATTAGAGAGACGTTTCAAGATCGAGAAAAAATTTTGATTAAGAAAAAAATGTTTTCAAAACATTAAGACATATAATAAGAAAAAAAAAAACAATAAATGTCAAGTAAATATTTTTTTTAAAATTATCTTCATCAGAACACTTCGAAATTTTAAATTTGATGCCCCTTTTTCAAATATTTCTTTCAAAAGCGTAGACGGAAGCGCTTCGTTGCCGACGTAGAAATAAACCTTTTTTTTTCACAAAGTGTAGAAAATATCCAACTTTCTCTGGGATTAAAAAAGAATGCTGCAAGTTCTTTTCCCCCGTGCAAAACAGCGTTTTAAAACAGAAATTCGCGAATGGGATAAGGAAAACGAAGTTTCTAGTAATTGTTTTAAAGGATAGACTTCAAAAATTCTTCCCGAGAACGAAACAGTCCATTTTTTTCCAACTATTTTTACTCATTCTAAATTAGATAAATTTCTGCCACGTTGTGTGGACCGAGACAGCTTTTTTTGTTCGTTTATTTTATTCACTTATTTCGGAAAGAATGGATTTCGAAATGTTGAGTAACTTCTTTCTTAGAATTTATTTTATATATATACTCGTATTTTTAAGGTAACTTTAGTTGATGTTGATTCGTTAAGATAAAGCGCTTAAGAATCATCATGAACTAAATAGAATCCCAATTGTTTGTAGCCGATATCTAATATAGCTATGTGTCTGAATAAAAATATCATTGGCCTAATAGCCTTTTCTTTGTTTGGAAATATGCTAATGAAGGATTATAATTATTTAAATAATAAGAAATATTTATTATATAATAATACTAGGAAGAAATCATGGTTCTACTTTACAAATGAAAGATTATATTTTGAAAAAGAAAGCGCTGTATCAGTGCTTGATATATTTTGGGATTTTAAGAAAAATATATGTTAGAAATTTTTTTATTGTAATTCTTAAATGTATTTATAAATTTATTAATATAATCGGAGAATGTATTGGCTGAATTGGTACCTTATTTTCGATAACGTTACGAAATTGCAAAAGAAAAGCAAAAACACCTTTCCCTCCGTTTAATTTGGTATAAAAACTATTTGTAGAAGAAATTCTTTTAAATGCATCTTTCTTCACATTGAGTTAGACAATACTAAATTTTATAAGATTTCTCATCGAAAGAACGATGATATTAAATATTTTAAATTATTTAAATTTTACTAACGTTTCTAAGTTTTTCTTCCGCATGAAATATATAATTTTTATGACAAATAAAGAAAAATGATTTTTAAAACTCCTTCGATAAAGTAATAAGTTATTATATTCAAGCATCAAAAGGATATATAAAGTTATGCTTTCGACTTTCTAGATCTGTTAATAATTTCAGAACTCTACCCCAAAATAAAATTTGGTGTTCTTCTTCTCGATGTTTGTTTCAAACACTAATTCAATTTTTTCTTTTTAAATGAAATTTTTAAAAAGGGAATGATTCTATTCTGAATTTCTTCTGTTGCAGCCTTTAATAACTACCTAGGGAAATAATTGTATTTTCGATATTCCAAAAGTGAATGTTTCTAATAATTCAAGTTTTCAGTATATGATTACGGGCAAAAATATATTTTCTCTCAATTCATTGAAGAAAAAGAAAGCGACGAATAACAGAAGGAAAAAAAATCGTAATTTGTGTATTTTAGTTAAAATATTTGATGAAATTCACGATACATCTCTCTCCCTCTTTCTCAAGTATTAACTATATAAAGAGACTGTTTTCCTGTTCAATTGTATTATGAGTTGAAAGAATTCATAGCAGTTTACAGTCCTTTTTACATTGTTAAATTTTTCCAAGAATGAGACCGTTATAATTCAAAATGAAAAATGTCCCTCATCTCACTTTACACAACCCTCTATATCGAATATGTCACATTTTCATTTTAATGAGTAGTATTTTATAATAAGCTATTTTAGTCAATGCTAATAAAGATATTTCATCGAATGATGCGTTTAATTTAAGATTTAAAAAATTATTCACTGAAGGTGTGAATCGAATGAACAGAAGTTGAGGTAGCTTTAAGACACTTCTAAGAAATATCACCCTTGCATGAAATCCAGTATCAAACATATTGATACAAATCTGCAATGACTCTTCTCTGTATTGCTTCCCTTACAAAGGAAAATGGACATTTACAAAAATTTCGTCGGATCCCCATGAAGAGTTTGGCACCAACCTTGGTGACGAACTGGGTGGCTTTGATGACAAAATGAAGGTTATCGAAACTGTTCGAATTTTCTCCATATCTGTACCAGAAGAGAAGTTACAGAATTTTCCTGATTATTTCCTATGTTGTCATACATCTCCAGAATAGCTACATATACGAGGAGATGAGATGTCTGAACGAATAGGACGTTGAATCTGCCTGATCTGTCAGCCTTTGGAGCGCAGAGTACTTTGTCTGCTATGTGAACCAGTAATCTGGTGATCTGAACGTTAATGAAAATGTTATTACTATTATTGTTAGTGATTTGTATCGGTTTATGTTGCTGATGTGCACAAGAGATGCCTTTGTTTCTCTTGTGTCACTAATCTGTACAAGTTTATCTACCTATGCTTTGTCTTGTCCAGAATATTACTGTAGTCCATTTCAGACTATTTTCACTCAACATTTGATGTTATGGGTTTACTTATTTATTTATTTTATTATTTATTTATTTTTATAAAATTATGTATCTGATTCATTGCAGGAGATGGAAGTTAATTTTTCTTAAGTTGAAAATCATAATCTTCAATTTATTCGCATAACAATAATCACTCATATGTTTAAAATACTAATATAATTAATACTCTAAATGAATAAAACTAAGTGTACCAAATAAGAGAAAAGAGAAACGAAAACTTTAATTCAATTGTCTTTAAATTATCAGACATAAAATATACTTTCGTTGCAACAAAGCGGCCATTAAAATTCAAACAAATATTTTTTTCATCATTACTTTTGATAAAATTAAATTATTCGAAATTTATAGCAATATCAGCTGAATTAAAAATTTCCTTATTCTTATCAAATTTTCCAATAAACAATGTATACTATCTCATGCCTGTCTTAACTAGATTTACTAAATTACTATTTATTTCTATGTCTATATCATACATGCTATAAAAGAAGAAACAAAAATATTCTCAAGTAATTGCTGCCATTCAACAGTATATATGTATTGGATTAGATTTATATATTTTAAGATATCTTCAAGCAAAAAACAATGGTTCGCACAACAGGGTGAAAAGAAAAAAATGAAACAAATAATTGTCGAAAACGTCGTTAACAATATGTGTTTAATACACGTGAAGTAAATACGACTTAAAAATTAAAAAAATATCAATAGATATAATTTATTTATATTCTGCTTTTTTAATCAAGCCTATTAAATTGAAAAATGTGTTTATTGCTTCGGTGGAAATAAGAAAAGACAATCATAGATATTTCTATTAAAAATAACATGGTAATCATAAGACTTCATTGCGTAGACATCTTATTAAAAGTACTCAAATGAATAGATTTCAGTTCATAACAATATTCTATTGCGTTTCCCCCTTTACTAATAGTTTGGGGACATTAAATAAATTTGATTGAATTGAAAATCCCTTTCAATGAGGGGAACTTAACTCGTAAAGATTAGAGTAAAACTGTAGAAAAACAGTGAATAAAATTGAGGAAATGCATTTATAAGCATTTAATTGCTTAATACGAGCGTTGATAGTTTAATTTAGAAGTTTAGATAGTGAGCTGAAGTCATCAATGTGAGACATCTGTATCATATCTGCGCTTAGTAAAGGGCTTTTAGAGTGAACATGGAGAGGATCTACAAAGGGTTAAGGATTCGAACCTCATCTAGAAATCTTCTTGGTTCGGTAAGATAAATATTTGGTAAGTATGTTAAATGTTAGATTCTAACATGAAAAGAGTGCATTCGCAGTTGGAGTAGGTTGTGAATTGACTTTTAAATATTCATAGATTGAATAATATAACTTGTTATCATCACCGTATCACTCTATTTAGTGGATTATTGATGCGTGACTATTTTAAATATTGACTAATAATGACAAAAAGCAGAGTTAAGTAATAAAACCCTTATTAAGTTTTACTTAATATTCTTATAAACTCACTTATAAGTTCTACAACAGCCTTTATTTCAAATCTTTTACATCTAATTAGGTTCAGAATCTTTGCATAAACAGAAAAGTCGAAATAGCCGGATATTTTGAAATTAAAAATTACGTTTCTGCTGCGCATACCAGGCTCTTGATGACTATCTATAACGATACCGAGTTCAAAGCAAAGGTATTTCATAGAGATGCTTAAGCATCTACAGACAGATGATCTCTCCATAAAGAGCTTTACTTTAAGATGTGTAGAGTAAATGGCCGTTGTAATAAAGTTTGGAAAATCTGACATAAATGTTTTATTTTTAATCAAATATCCTTATAAAATGAATTTCAATGTTACTTTACTTATTTAATAATTCATATTTCTCAGATCTTTACTTTTATTTAACTCGAATTTCTTCAGTTCAATTCGACAGCGCTTTAACAATTGTAACAAAGAAAGTAATTTAATGAGACAAATGTAACAATTTATTTAATCTTTTTAAGAAAGTCATTACTAGGTAAAGTATATATTGAAAATAAATATTATTGTGATTGTAATTAAATATTTACTGGAAATGTATCTAAAATTCTTTTTGAGAAAATAATCTATTTAAGGAATGATGAACTGCACGACTTGTGGATGGGAGGAAGGTTGACATGAAAAATGAAACTAAAAATATTTATTATTTCACCGCGAGATTGAAATAAGCAAAAAGTCTAGCAATTCCATCGAAAGTCTGTGAAATAAGTTGTATTCTTCAATTAATTCCTTTCGTTTTTATTTCTTTTTTTAAAAGCTGACGGTACCTTCACTTCTATTATTATTACCATTACTTAATCTGAAAATATTAATAATGAAAAACACTTTTAGAATTCGAATTTAATGTACTAATTAAAGCAATTACCAAGAATAAAATTATTAAGATCCTCATCAAAAAGTACCGAACGTAATTGAATATTTTTGTCAAAATGTATTTGAAGTCCTCTGTCTCGAGTTCAATTTAAACAACTCTGCATTTTACAATTGCGCTGCTTATTTCATTACATTCAGCGTTTCTCGTTTTTAATGGCTTTTTAAGTAGCGAAATTACATATCTGAAAATCTCACACGCATTAGTCTCCTTTACGACGGGCGAAAATATCTACATAAAACATCTTTTCATATTACCCTGTGTGTTTCTTTCTGCAATTCAATTAACGGACAGAGCTAAATCCTTTATTTTCCTGATTACAAATGAACAGACGGCCCGAAATTGAATTAGTCAATCCGTCGAGATATTTCTGTTGCTAATTCAATTTTGCGCCTCTGCCTTTTCTCTTTTCATTTTTTTCCTCAAATGAAGAGTTAAAAAAAGGAAGGAAAGATTGCTCGGGCGTTCGAAGAACACGCTTGCCAAATGTGTCCATCTTGTGTTTGTGTCTAATGTGCAAGCTAGACTTGGAGCCCCCGGCGAAATAAATTATTTAGGGAAACGAAAAATTTCGCTGCAGATAAAGTGAAATGAAATGAAGTCGCATTTTCCGAGAATCGAAGTCAGTGTGTGATTCTTTTATTAGTTCAACTGGTACACAAAATAGAATTTTCTGAAGGAAACGAATTTCGGAACACACTGAATGCTCCAGTCAAAAAGGAATAAAGTTATTTTAGCGTCAAAATATTCGAAATGAAATTGAAAAACATCAAAAAGACTTTTTTATTTTAGAACTTGAATTCTACAAATGTCATAAGGCTTTGTCTACATTTAAGGTTAAAGCGAATTTATGTCTAAATCATCAATTGGTTTTGAGAAGCAGTAACATTACACAGTACGAAAACTAATGCGAGATTGCTATGTTTCTAAGTTTCTATGTTGCTAAGTTGCTAAGTTTTCAAATTTTCGTGAATATAAAGGAAGAATCATTTCATTAAAATTAAACCTATTGTGTAAATGAAAAGTAGCTAAGATTTCATAATAATGATAAGGTTTTCACAGCCTTGAAATTTTTTTATTAAATTGAAATTTTTCATTGATCATAATTTTTACAGTTAAATATAATTATGATAAAATGGGGGAACATACTTTACTGCAAATATTTTATTTGAAAAAAAAAAAACAGTTTTTGTTTTGAATATGACGTGATGAGATCCCAAACTGTTCCTAAGATCTTTACTTTTTGATTGCAAAAGAAATTCTCAAAATCGCATATATTCTTCATGAGAAGACTACACGAATAGCAATTATACTTATCTTAATTAACTAGTGGAAAATCGAAACTAAAGACAACTATTAATTATCTTCCTGAAATAATTCTACTTAAAAATTATTGAAATGATTATTTCTAATTTTACTTGTTAAAGTCTCATTTATTTATACAATACAAATCAAGGTTTTCAAAGTAATTGTAAATATTTAGTTGAGTTCTTAATGTTTAAAGGACTAGAATAAAAATTGTGAGCATCACATTTCATGTAGTAAATTAGTTCTGTTTAACAAAAATGAGAGGTCAAGAGATAAGTGTAATAATCCTATCGTATAGAACATTGCATGAAGTGTAAAATAGGAATACTAATAAGACAAAATTAGTTCATCGGACTCTAAATCCTAGTTAGAGCTCTTATATTTTCCATATGATCTAAAATAACGTGATTTAAAAATATGTAAGTGTTTTGATATTCTCTGGAAATTTTTAAAGTTGATATGGAGATACTTTCTATTGATTTTTAAAATTCACATTCAATAATTTCTATTTAAAATAACATAAAACGTATGAAAGTAATTATTTTAGAAACATAATTTGTTTGAATTACTATTTTACTTTAGACGAAATTCTTCTGTCATTTTAAACAGGATATTTATACACGCACTTGAGCTTGTTAAATATAATTTTATTTCATAGAACTAAATTATAGGTAGAAAAAAATATTAAGTTCATTTAGTATAAAATATATAAACTTATTTCGATTTCTTAACAGCACTACCTTTTTCTCAATAACGTCATTGCAAGGAAAAATATTTTCTAAAAATATAAAATTCTTGTATGAATAAAAATATTTCCACAAAACTCTGTTGGGCAATTTCACATATAAAGGTGATAATATCAACCAATAATCGTAAAAGATCTAGAGTTTGTTAATTCATTACAGAAAGAAGAACTGAAGGAGTAAGAAAAGGAAACGCGCTGTATGAAAATGGTTTAATCCGTAAAAATAGTTCGATATGTAAGTGAATCATTCTCGGTCAAGTTGATTGCATATTGTTATGTAATATTCCTCATAAAACACTCTGATAGGATAAATATCTAGACCAGTTGTTTCAAAATAAATAAGTAAATAAAACAAGTGAATAAATTAATGAAGTTTCCATTCAATTATAAAGGCACAAACACTCCATTTATTCGATTAATTATAAGAAATTCTATTAAAAAATTCGACAGAAATCAATTGTTTAGTAAATAAGTATTCATTACTTGTAATCTTATACATACTGATTGAATAAAACTATGTTTTTATAAAAATGTCCGGAATGACTATGAAACTTTTTTAAAAAGATTCTATCGATCGAAGGTGAAAGAAAATATCTTGTCTCTTTTTTTATATATATATTTTTTTCCTTGTATAATTTATTCAATGTAATTCTTTTAAGATTAAAAAACTTTATATGATTTCTGTAGAAGAATGATTGCAAAAACAATGTTTACTTAGTACAGTTATAATAAATAACGACGAATTTTTACATAAAATAAGCATCGCTCGCATGTTTATAGCTTCTTTTTTGATTGATTGATTGTTTATTAACATCATACTTAAAAACAAGACGAGGATATTGATTACAAACTGAGACTAGGTTTAAGTGATAAGGATAACACCTGAACTGGACCCCCATTCTTCGAATTTCCCCACCACGATAAATGGAGGACTTGTGCATAAAACGATTTAACGTGCATCAGCCTGCAACACGATGCGTTTTTAGAAGAAATAGGACTCGAACCCACGACTCGATGCAAACAATGCCAGCCACGAGTTCACTACTATGACCTCTAGGTAATCACAACCACTTTCATAGTATTAGTAAATGTAAATTATACGAATTCCGACTTAAAATAAGCTATGTTTTTTAAAACTAAAAAAAAAACCATAAATGGCTTAAATAGGTTTTCCTACAATTCTTTAATTTAAAAATTGTGGTTTTATTTTATTCGAAGGACCTCTTTGATAAGCGATTATGATTTTTTTAACTCAAAGAAGTTATTATTAATACTTCTCTTCATTTTTATTATTATTTATAACCACCAGCGCAACACCTGCAGCCACAATATCTAATAGGAAATCCTTCAACCCTTTGAAAACTAACAAATCATTCCACTCACCCCTAAATCTCCCTTCTGGGGGAAGGGGTTGTTGGCTTTTGTTATACAGACGTTCCCTGCACTCTGTGGGTGAGGGGGGAGTAACTTCCGACGGAAGTGCATCAAGAGTAGATATTTCTAGAAATATCAACCACTGCCTGCGAGAGGATTATTTGTGATTTTGGTGCCGCGTGCGGACACGTGGCGTCACCAGTGGCGTTACAATAACTATAATGTCATCATAATGGAGTGAGCTGTAAAAGGAGTAGGCCAGGCGTTGCTTAAGCATATTTTTGAGGGGTGGGGGAAATGCAGTAACACGTGAGCGGAATCAAATTTAGGTGTTTTGTTCGTTCGCTTGATTTGGGGACGACAGACTGTGCATGATTTGATTGCTTCGGAATAATATTGTAATGATTTTAATGGGAGTTACTTATTTTAAAGATTCTTTATACAAGCTCTTATTTAGCTGGATATGTTCCTACGTATGTTTATAAAAAACATAGTTTTACAATCCAAAAAGTATATTCAAATTGGAACCCACTTCCTACCATACGATCAAACTGAAATTTTACATATAACTCCAATGACAAGACAATAAGATGAAACTTTCAAAAAGTGACGGATAGAGGGCCTTGAAATTAAAAGCGTTCTATCGATTTGAAATTTTGCACGCATGGTCTTAAATTGTCAGACTTAACTGAATTTATAAGTTTAAATATATAAGTTTAAAAAAAAATCTTTTAAATGCAGATTGAATGTAAAGATGGACTAAATAGTAATAAAAAAAGTTTAGTGTCAAATTATTTATAATTTATAAAAGTTTAAGGAGCTTAACTAAGATGCCTAGTTAATGGTCGGTACATTAAATGGCTGTGGTACACTTATTTTATCGTTCATTATTTAGGTACCTTAGAAAAGTACCCCTCCCCCCCTCAAGCTTTTATAAATTACATATTATTTTACATTTCAAAAAAATATTTATATACCTTTTATTCCATCTTAAAATAAATCATCCTTAGAAAGTTTCTTTTATTTAAATTTATTAAATTAAAGGCTTTCGTGTTCACTTTTAAAATAATATATAACTTTCTTAAAAAACCCTTTCGGTTTATTTTCTTAAAAAAAACTATTGGATATTTAATTGTTACAACAGTTTTTTCCCTATTTGGTATCCCTTTTGTTCTGTCTTTTGTTGCTGTTTCTTTACACCTGGTTACAATGATTACTCTTTAAGTCAGTTTTCTATTACAAATAACGTTTTGATTTCAACTTTTTTTGAAAACTAAATTCAGAAAAAGATGAAGAAAAGGGGGGAAAGTAAAAGAAGAAAGAAAAAAAATTGAAATATTGATGATATATTTGATTATTGGAAACTTTTCAACAAGGAAAAGATATTTCTTATTGGATAGAGTGATAATCGATTCTTCAATATCAATCAAATATGTTATTGTTCCTTTGATTTCTGACTGTGGGATTTAAAAGCTTTAAGAAACGAAATTTATTATTGTACGTTATTGTAAAAAAAAATTAACTAGTTATCCGTAATTAACCTTTCCTGTGAATTTCTTTACTGAATATCTCCCCGTAAAATTACAATTTTTTTTTTTTTTCAATGTTGGAATTACTTATAAATTTCGCATTATTCTAACACTAAAATTGTGTTTATTTCTTATGAGTAGTTTTAATTTTTTTTTTTGATTTATACTATACATCTTTACACATATGATTGCTACACATATCTGTGAATGTAAAATTTTGAATATTTATATTAAAAACTGATTTATTTTGAATAATAATTATATATTTTTATACCCTAGAATAAGTTTATCAAGTAAACTCATTTTTAAATTTGCATAAAAATTTAATATTCCATGTAATTATTTGATTGCAATTAGTATAAAAGAGCAAAAATGTGCCATTATACCATAATAAAAGATAATAATACATTGAAAAGTTTATCGAAATTGCAAAAATCTGTTATCAAAGAAACTTTATGAATTATTCAAATACATGTTATTAATGCTAATTTATTTTAAAAATATAAAATTACATTTGTTGGCTTATATATAACCAAATAATTTGTAATGCAATAAATGAACACGACTATAAAGATAATATAATTTTTTTTAAAAAAAGCTTTAATGGTCAAATAATTTTATGATTGTTCTTTATTTAAAAGAGGCGTTTATATGAAACAAAATTTTGAATCTATATAAATGTATAGTCAGAGGTCTCTGGTAAAAACTTAGTTATAAAAATGCCAAAAATGTTTTAAAAGGAACATAATTTCTGTGAATTTCAAACTGACTTAGGTTGTAAGTATTAATTTCGAGTCCATGATATTTTTTTGCCTCTTAAACATCACCAATATGTTCTGAACTTAAAAAGACAAATTTTTCTTTAGCTAGAAATTTTCAATTAGTCCACATTTTTTTGTCTATTACTAGATGGGACATACTTTAAAATATCGATTTCTGATTTGTATTTATATTGTAATATAAGAAGGCTTTTGGTTCGAACGATTAATGCATGCACTTTAACTCTTAATGTGTGTGTGATTCGTAAAGTTCTGATTTTGGTTTGATTTGGTACTGACCTGGTAGAGCCAGTTTGGAATGAAATATTTGAAAGGTTTAAAAATTAAATTTGTGTAAGTAATAAATAAGTAACAATAAAACTGAAGTCTATTACAAGCATCATTAAAAAATATTTCTTATTGTGTGTGTGTGTTGCCTAAACATACAGTACTCACGGAACTGTTCCGTACTTATTCCTTACGGAAAGTTTTTAAATTGGGAATATCTGAAGTTATAATAGATAAGCGTTTTAGACCTTTAAAGCATTTGAAGTAGTAATTTTAGAAATTTAACAATGAAGAGGTAATTTTTCAAACTAAAATATCACTTTATCAAAAACCTAACATTCAAAATTCTAAAATACCAAGAGATTCAGGAACTTGACTGCACTGCACACTGTATCGGGTTTCATGAACACCTCGATACCATCTCTACAACTGCGCGCAATGCTGTTTTTCTGCTGAGGCAACGTATTACTTACGTGACAAATGCTCGATAGCCCCAGATATCAGCCAACAGTCGATGTTATCGCATCGTTGTTGATAGATTTACTACTTGAGCACTTCATCGAGAGGGAAGGGGGAAGGATTGTTGAATAAGCACCTCCCCCCTGCGGCAACCCTTGCCAGAAGAGGGTGCTCCATCTCCCACCGCAGTGGGGAGCAGAGGGATTGACACGGGAGATTATGAGGTCATTAGTTCGAGCAACAAAATAGAATCCTCACACCAGCTCTCTGCGAGTTCAAATGTGGTGTCGGGTTGCCCTTCATTCCGATTTATACACTTTTTTAAAAAACATTTTCATTGTTTATAATCGATGAAAAGATTGATAACTTTTATCGTCACTAACAAGTATGGAATTGCCTTCAGAGGATTCCCTTCCGTACTGAGAAAAAAGTAATTAATTTGAGATTCTCATCTTATTTTATTCCGTCAATTGGCAATGATTCATTGAGTTTTAAGAAATACAATGGGTGATAGAGAAAAAAAAAGATTCCAAAAATATGTCATAAAGTAAGATTTGCGCAATATTTTCATAATCTATCCACAGAATGCAGAAAAAATAAAATATTATCTCACTTCAGATAATAATGTAATGGTCTTTCACTCATTGAATCTAGAGAAAAAATTATATTTAGAAAATATTATCTTCATTTCTCTCATCGCCAACAAACCTTTTTTCCCTCTTTTTTTTGGAATTTTATCCTTTTTCCAGTCAACTATTCAATTAGATATGAAAGGGAGGGTGGGGGTTGCATATACCTGTGTAAATACTTTTACATGTTTCGAAATTTTGTAAACTCTTTTGCATTATGCATAGCAACATTGTACGAAAGCATATTCGAATAATGTGTTTAAAGGTGTCTCTAAATTTGGAGATGGATGTTAGAATCATGATTCGCCTTCTCTTCATATCTAGATCTGAACAGTCTAAGAACTCACGAAATATAGTACCCGTAACTCTGCAATAATTTTTCCTCTTCAATTAACCTTCTGGATACTATGGCGTTAATTGATTTGAAAAGCTCGTCTTGTGTCCGTGACTTGTGTTAATGAGAATAAAAAGAACAGGATCAGAGATAAAGAGATTGAACGTGTTAAAAGTGTTGAGAAAAGATAGATTGTTAGGGAGATTATAGTCCTCTCGCGACACATTGGTACGAGAGTGTAAAGGGATGGACGGAGAGCTAATGTTGGACTCGAACCCAGAGTATAAATATTGTTCCTGATTTTCATTCACTTTTATTGTTACTCATATGAGTAGAATTTCATATTATAATTATTGGTTGAGGACGTGAATTAGTAGCCGCTCCCAATTCGTAATACAAACATTGATTTATGATTATTCTTAGACTAGAAAAAAGTAGTTTAAACCCTTGTCAGTCTGACTATTTTATTGATAGATTATTTAGTGAGTTTCTATGGATCTTCAAATGCAATTATCCAAGCCCGAAAGGGGGTTGGCATCATGATATGTAAATGATCTATAAGGAGTACGGAAACAGCCTTTAAGAAAAATGTTCTTTTTTGAAGAATCTCTTCGTAAAAGTACTTACTACAAAATTATTGCATAGCGCAATATTCGGAACACTTTTAGGAGAGCTCAGTGATAAATTGAGATAAATCCTAAGATTCGTCTATATAGAAATATGATTGTAAAATAATATCTTATTTTTTCTAATAATAAAATAAATAACCGTCATTTTGTGGCAAACTTCATTGCAAAAAATACTGAAAATTCGGCTACATTTGTTTTACTATTTTGTACACTTAAATCATTAGTATCATATCAAAAGATCTAAAATAATTTTGAATTACCTTTCTTAGAAATAAAACAATGGCTGTGTTGCAACCACTTCTTTTTGGAAATAATATTTTTTACGCACAATTCATGGTATCTTGCTCATAATTCATAAGAAATTAATAATAATAAAACTAATAAAATGTTAAACCTCTAAATTAAAAAGACTTGGTATTCAATTTTAATATAGCTTAATTGTAAAAGAATGGTGAATCAATCACGAAGGCATGTCTATTGATATACTTATCTAATTTGAATCAAATACAAAATTTCAGCACGAAACAACAGAAAAAAAAATAATTCAAAACAGCTTCCAAAAGATTTCATTTTAGAGTCTTTATATTTTTGAAGGTACCTAAGAACTTTTATTCGTAATCAATAGTACCAGAAGTAAAAGACCTGGGAATATACCGAGGAAAATTTTGAGATCCAATGTCCTTTGTCTAAATCTTCTTCGAAATGGAATTCACAGACTTTTCATAACTTTTATTCAATTTTCTTAAAAATTTCTTTAATTAAGCATGTATAAAAAGAGTCATTTAGTGTACATACATTAATCACACAAATATTGTAATTATATGTAGTAAACTCTACGAAATGTCACCTAAGAAAACAGATCAAATTCAGGGTTACATGCGCAAGCCCTAGGAACATCCTCAGAACTTCCATTCAATAGAGAGAGAGCTTTTTTATTTTTTTTTTAATTTTTATTAACTCCACTTTAACATTAAATATATTTAAAGGGGCTATAATGTAGACTCTAGTGATGTATTTAACGACTGACCGTAATATACCACTACAAAATGAATTATCCACTTTTTTTTTCTTTTCACAACATTACACTTGAGTAAAAATTAATTTTACTTTTCACATAATTATTTTTCTTGAAATCTTAGTGAAATAAATATGAAACATTTTCAGGTTATATACTACTTCTAGTTGTATCCTAACATCATTCTAAAAGGATTCCGAGTAGATGGAAGCGATTCGGTTCCCAATATTGGATTTTATGTGATATTCATGAAATATAAATATTTTTTTAATTGTTTCGAATTTTTTCATGCTAATTTTGAATTTTCTTTTTTTTCTTTCTTGTAAAATATATTTGACTCTCCTTTTATTTATACAAAATCCTATAATTGTATCATAATATTTCTAATCAAGCGTGACATATCAGCAACTTGAAAAGTTACATAAAAAAAAAGTTTGCCATGAAAAAATAAAATAAAACAGAATATTTGAAAAGCCCTTATTCTTTTTAAAAATTTTAATTTGTTATTTTAAAGCCAAAGTTTTTATCATGAATAATAATTCAATATCATTAATATAAATTATTTTTGCACACACGGTCATATATTATGAATAAAGAATACAATTCAAAAATGTAAGTTAGCATACATTATAACAAATTCTAATGGAAATTGTTTTAAATCATTATATACAATATGATAAACAGAACTTTAACAAAATAAAATAATTGAATATAGAGAAATAATTGTAGTTCTCAAAAGAAAAAATCCTCAATATATTGCATGCGCCGATGATAATAATAAATGTTTGCTGAGTAGAGCTAAATTAAACTGTTCACTAAATATTTATTCTTGTAGTGATTTATGTACTATTTCTAAGTAAAATAATAAAAGTTATATCACTACAAGTGTATTGACATTATTTAGAAAATGGAATTACAAAAATCTAGTAATTGCTTTAGTAATAATAAGAGTTGGCTCTTTCTAAAACAAAATTAGGAATAGCACTGACGATTTTTTTTTTCTTTTAATATCATTCATCTCATCCAATAGCCCTTAGAGATGAATTATATCATAGTTTAATAAAATCTCAAAATATCTATATGAAATTTAAATGAATTTGAATCAAGATAAATTTTCAAATAAATACAAACTATTCGCTTCAATAAAGGTAACAAAAGTCAATGCAAAGAAACAAGAAAAGAGTAATGAAAAAAAATTCTGAAACCCTCCAAAAATAATATTCGAATTCCGATCCAGTAAAATGTGTCTATTTAGAAGACTACAGCTGACGTCACGAAAAACTACTTGAAACCTACTCATCGACAACAAAAGGCGAAGGCTTTCCGGCACAAAGTGCGTTACCGACACCCGTATGGGATCATTAAAGGGTCTAAATGAGATCACGTGTCTTGTTAAGAGGAGAAAGCCCCCGGCTACAATCAGTGATGCCATTCCTCACGAAAAAAAGCGGCTCTTTTTATCGTCTGCCTTACCTACCCCTACGACAGAGCAACGACGAACGGACTTGGACACAGGAACACATCGCAAAAAATAAACGTTTCGTTTTCAAATATGACCGCAGAGTAGGCTTAGGAAAAAGTCTCAATTATTAATTTTATATCACTGAATTTCCACATAATTAAAAAGCATTTTTTTCCTACTTTAATTAATTTATTTATAATTTTAATATTATTTATTTCGTTTTTGCGTGATTTTTTAATTGCATTAAAATTATTTTAAAACATGATCTATTAAAAATTACACCAATCGATTGCAGGGAATAGTTTTATAGAAATAATTTTACTTAATTTCTAGTAATATTTCTTAATGCTATAATGTAAGTTTAATCTTTGATTTATTTTTCACCTTATATTTCTGTCTTTTGATTGATGAACTAATATAAATTAATGAAAAAATTTCTTATTTTGCTTTTATTGTGAAATGAAAGGAAATGAACCAAAAAATAGTGTCATAATATACTGATAATATACTGCACTATTTTATATTTCTATATTCTTTGCTCATCATTTAACAAATTATTAATTGACTAGGTAAAGCATATTTTCTCTTTTAAAGTATCTGAGAGATGCTCTCAACAAAGAAAAATACTCTATTATTATACGCTAAGTTTAAATAATTCCTCCTCCCTTTTTTAAATTAAAAGAAATTTAAGTCATATTTTAACATTGAGATATATTTTTTTTTCTATCTGGCTTATGTAGAGAAAATAGCACTTATAAACATAAGTAATTATGCAAGAGCAATCAATAGTCGTATATACATTTATGAATCATGTACATACTTTTCAGTTCACCTTGAAAAAAATGTTTTATATTTATGACTTTACATATTTGCATAATACCCCTAAACGAAATATTTTGTACACTGAATATTATTATAATATCAAAATTTTAATTTATTTGAGTTTTAAAAAATGTTACATTTTATGATTCAAATTTCCTTTAATATTTATACGATTACTATGCATTATTTAAAATTTGTAAACGTTTATTAGAAAAAAAATCGTATTCGCTGCATAGAAATTAATCCCATTTCATTATGTGGGGAACATCAGCATTGCGAATAAAGTAGATTTTGAGTAAAGTGTATCAGAGTCCTAATATAAACTATAATTTGAGAGACACGCAAATGCAAATATTTTTGTCTATGTTGAGGTACATGTTTTTATAATTTTACATTTCCTTTTGTTAACGTTCTATATTTATCAAATTCTCATAACACAATACATCTAGAGAATCAGAGAAGCACCCTCTATTTTTAACAGCAAAATCAAAAAATCGAAAATTTGAAGTATTTTACTGTCTTGGTTGCCGTAACGTCATCTTTTCCAGCTTATAGTAAAATATTATTCGGTTATTTTTATAATGAAAGCGTGTAATAGAACTATTAAAAAATAAAGGTTTTTAATAATTTCTGAGGTTTTAACAGTAAAACAAAGGTATAAATGTTTCAATTTTTTTTTAAGTATATTTTTCCCGTAATAAAGCTTCATTCGCATTAAAGGTTTTCAGAAGCTTTCAGAATTCATTACAAATATGTCGTTGCAATACCATCAAATGATTTTTACTGACAGTAGCTATGTGATTTAAATTTGCTTTATTAAATTTTTAAACCAGAAAGCATAAATAATAATTAAAATTCAATTTGTAACATTTGTTATTTAAAGAATTTCTAACTTTAAATAACCATACCATAAGAATATATTAAGGCAACATAATTAACTATTTTTCTGATATTTTTATTTCGAAATATTCCGTGGTTTAAAAATCAATCATATAATTCAGAAAAGTACTTTCTAACTGTATTTAGCTACAAATGATATCATGTAAATAATTTTATACAAAATGTATTAAAAAATTTCTATGACACCCGTTCGTAAGAAATGCAAATGGCTCGATCTCTACGAAACTGATGAGATAGTGTAAAAATCACTTTAATCTGCTCGTATCAAGGGATTTCATTCATTTTTGATAAGTTTCAACTCGGCAGCGTATGTATCATCAAAAAAAAAAATGGAGAAATGGACGAACATCAAATTTTATTTTAATTTGAGAAAACCGCTCACAAAAACGTGCTAAATGATTTAATCTCCAAATGGTGACGATGCTATGAATCGTTCCTGAGTATTTAAGAAGTTTTCGAGGCTTAAATCTGGAAAACACTCGACCGAAGAGACTAGGAGAAATCAGATCGTTGAATTCAGAGACGAAATGATGAAACTGTTGAGCTTGTGCGACAAAACTTCGTCATTAAAGTTGCACTGTGACTGGGGCATTCTATAAAGATGTTTTGGATTGACTTTTATAGCAAATACTGCGTGTGCGACTCGATTTGTTGGCCAGTGTAAATGGGTGGATCTAGCACAACAATGCACCATCTCAAAATTCCATACTGTGCAACAGATTTCGACGAGAAAGCAAGTTGTGTTCATCAACTATCCTCTGTACTCCCAACATCTGTACTCTCGGACTACTTTTAATTTCTCAGGATAAAATTGAAGATGAAGGGGCAGCGGTACTATGTAAAAATTTATATCAAATGTAAGTATACTTCTTTGATATATGTATACACGGTCTTCTATGATATATATAAGTGAGTTATATGGTCTGCGTGTGATCAATCCTGGTACTTCGGGAACAGATTGTATATGAGTCAAAAATACTGACTGCAAAAGAAAATAAGTTAAATAATGAAATTTAAATAAATTACGAAATAAATAAATGTTTTCTTTTAAATTTTTTTGCAAGAAATTTATATCTCTAAGACCTAAATCATCTTGAAAAATTGTCACTGATCTAATTTATTAATTTCTTTCATGCATTGGGCTTCGAATTTAGTAATATTATAATTGAAGAATTGAATGCAGAATTAAGTATTTTTGGGGTGGATATATTTGGTGTGGACTCATTTTGTCTATTTTTAAAACTACTGATTCAGGCATTTCTAAACTTCGTATCCATAGATTGTGATAGCGAACTTATCACATTCAATAATTCCATTAAAATTTCATAAAAATGCAACTGTGTGTCTGTATTAAGTTTTGAAGCTTTGTAATCACTCCAGCTTGATATTTTTCTTCCACTGAACTCTATCCTGCAAGTTACTAAGAAATACTCAAGAATCAAATTATCTTCTGTATGATGCAGAAAAATTATTAAAATTCGTTTTGATAGGGAAGAAGGAATTTTTAATAACGTAAATCTTAAAATAGTTTTGTTTGATCTAAATCACTGTGTGTATTAATATTTTTTAATTCAATTTTTTTTTTTTTTTTTTTGGAAAATAAAAACTATTTTAGTAAGGCAAATATATTCTTTGAAAGCGCTTTGTTGCTTAGATATTATAAATAAAATTCCGAGGACATAAAGCAAAAGCTAAGTTGAGCAAATTCAAGTCGTAATTCAAAAGAAACCGTTCGTATCTAAAATGTCTTTCCCCGAGTTGACGCATTTCCTCAAAAATCACCAATTCTAATCAAGGGCGAGTCCCTCTCTCACGATTTACAACTTTCCTTTCCACTTAAGAAGCCGTTAGTGGCCGTCTCGATGCCCTTTCGAAAACCAATTATTAGGCGAAAATATATTTACATGCATTAAGTGAATTAGCTCCACTGGGTAATAGTTATCGTCTTCGAGTCGCGATTCTTGTTACGAGTGACCGTGTCAAGAGGATATTTGTCCTCACTTCCGCAGTGAATCAGCGCATTGATAGACGACCCCACCTCCCCGTTTCCGTATTCGTGATGGGATTATGGCACGAATCGGTTGGTGTTCCCTGACCTCCACCCCTCGACAAAGTGGCTCCTCTTCCTCTTCACACGTTTCGGTTCTTTGAGGATTTCTCTTTGGAAAGCCGACTTGAGGCTTAAGGGTGTAACACAGATACTAAAGAATCTAAGGGGGCTAATTTAATTATCCTCAAAAAATTCTTGGAAACATGTATTGCACTTTAAAAAAGAAAATTATGTTGGCAAAAGCTATTATAAAAACCCATTTGGTTCGAAGAACCCTGTTTAGAATAAATCGCTAATACTGAAAAAAAAAAAGCTGTTGTTGTACAATAGTAATTAAATATTTTTTAAAATTTTGTTCAAAAAAATTTAAATCAAAGTTGCATACGAGCTAATACATTGACACTCATCACATCAATCCATTGGCAGAATTGGGGACACTCACTATTCAATCAAAGCCCGGTTCTTGAAACATTAGAAGAAGGAACATATTAAAGTTAACGAGGTTTCAGAGTCCTTAGATAACGTTCTATGGAAATTTGAAAGTGACACAAATTCGGGTGTCGCCTGAATGTGATGCTAAAGGATATTTTTCCATGAAACAAAAAAAAAGAGTAATGATAACCAACATTTTTTTTAACGATGATAAAACTGAAATATTTATTAATTAGTTGCAATTTGAAATTAAAGAAAATCGTACTTAATTACAAATTATAATTTTTATAAGAAGCATAACAAATTTATTAAAACTAAAAAGCTATAATTGCTACAGAATTAATTGAAAAAATTAATAAGTTTTAAAAATAACCGAATCACTCAAATTAACAATGTTAACCTAAGTTAAAAACGTACAAAATATTACAATGATAAAAAGCTAAAAGTTAACTGAATTAAATTTATTCATAATAATTTTAATTGAAACACATATAAACTGTTAATTAAAATTACAACATATTAATTGTTAAATATAAAGATATTTTAAAACACAAATCTCAAAAGAAAATAATTAATGAGGAAAAAAAAAAGAATGATTATAATGCTATTTAAATACTGTCCACCACTTTGTTATAGAAAATATGTGTTGTTCATGCAAATTTCACTAATGTGAGTGTATATATATATATATATATATATATATATATATATATATATATATATATATATATATATATATATATATATATATATATATATATATATATATATATATATATATATATATATATATATTGTTATTACTAAAGTATGTGTGCATACATTTTCGAGTCTTCATCTGATGGAGACTGGTTGTATCATCGTTCCAAAATTAAAACTCAAATGATTTCCATTAGTATATAATAAGTGCAAATTTATTACCTTCAAACTTTTCTCTCCTATAGTAAAAATCGAAAGAATCGAGAATTAAAAAATCAAAACCTTAGTTCTATGAAATTCTGCAATGAAAGCTAATACTAAATTAATACAGATACTGAATTGGTTGAACTTGCATAGATCAGCCTCATCATTCTGCTGATTAAGTGAAAAACAGCATTCCCATTAACAATTCACAAACC
Organism: Nephila pilipes; assembly: GCA_019974015.1. Lineage (NCBI taxonomy): Eukaryota > Metazoa > Arthropoda > Arachnida > Araneae > Nephilidae > Nephila > Nephila pilipes. Next base: position 464,139 of record BMAW01058645.1, on the reverse strand, counting down.
ATACGTTTTATCACAAAAATATCAAACGTCATCATCACATATAATGTTTATATTTTTATATAACAGATCATGCCTAATCTTGCAAGAATACTATCCATCTTACTCCAATCATGGTAATGCTCTATATATATACAGACTCCTATATTTACTTATATATATCATAAACAATACGATGCAATCACACACATTAAGTTACACAGTTAGCATAATATGTATATTATTATAACATGATTATAGCAATAGTGTATGATATACATGACATAAGAGTTATTAATGGTATATACTATATTATTATTATATAGTTAGCATATATATATAGGTTATTTATATTCATATCATATGCACAAATATACAAATAGAACAGTATTTATATTATATACATATACGCATTACTTATTAGTTATATATCATATCACATATATACATACATACATGTTACTTGTTACTACATTTATATAATAATATTCAATATTGTCAAGGCCACATTACTCATATTTAACATCATGATACAGCCATGTATATTGCAATACATATATATATATGCTCATGTGTGTGTGCGGTGCGTGCGTGCGTGCGTAAGAATATTCCATTAACTTATGGGTGTAGAACTCAACATTTGTGAAAACTTGATGAAAAAACTACATCAAAACTGTTTTCTTCATGACATCAGATAAATTAATTTGCAAAATTTTAATAAAATATGTGTAAGCGTTTCTTGAATCTCTTTCACATTTCTTTCAATAACATAATAATATCTAGTTAGATAAAGTTCTTCTTCAATTACGTGGAATTAATTTTCGATGGAATTTACAGGAAACTTTTCAGATCTTGTGCAATGGCAGCGAGGATTCGATTCGAAAGTTCTGACTGTGAATCGCCAGTCATTTATCCAACGGTATTGTATGGTGTTCAGATAAAGAGCGACTGATGAGCTGGAAGAGATGTGAAAACTGGATGAGGAGATACGATGTTGGATCAGAGAAAGAGGACGTGATGCAAGCAGATGCAAGGAATTTAACTTTCGAGACTCAGAAATTGTGCGCAACGGCATTTAGAGTCAAGAGATTTAACGTCATCGGGTTGAAATTAAAGTAGAAATTAATCCATGTAAAACGGACTCATTAATCGCAGTATCGTAATCAATGAGTCCGCTGGAACTCGCTATTTCACGGGGCTCCGGTTTTATGAAATCAGATTAATCATTCCTCAGATGATACGAACCTTTCTATTAAATTTAGAATTTACCTTTTTTCCTTTTCTCATTTGATTTATCAGTGAAAATGTGCCATGGAATTTCAATTCATGCATCAGCAAAATTACACTCAGAATGAGAGAATAAGAAACACGACAGAAATGTCAAAGGGTGTCTTGTTACCTAAATGAGCAAAAGAAAGAAGGGAAGAGTAGAATCTTTTATGATACAGGAATCAAAAAGTCTGATCAAAAGTGCAGACGGTGACTTTCTGACAGAGAAGTGAGAAGATAAAAGTTCTGATAAAGCTTGAGAGGAATCAGGCTTGTATGGTCGCAGCCTACTTGCAGTAGATCCAATACGGACCACCAGGATACTGCGTGCCTCATATTAGGATACATCAAATCAGATCCCTATCTTACAAGATATTGAGAACCAAATGGATGTAAAAGCACTGCACTAAGTACTTTGATAAACACAACTAAATCTTAATTTTCATATATTTAAATGCCTTTATTGAACATTTTGTAAAACCGATTGACTGTCTGGATGTAACATAATACTATAAATTTATTTTCTCAAAATTCAATAGTTTCTCAATCAATTTAACGCAAATCTCGTTTCTGAAGATTCATACCATACAAATGTTGGAACTTTATATCAGCGCTCGATTTGTAAAATGCTGTTACTGGGTCAGTTGATCGTTACCACGGTTGAGTAATCGTAGACCCCTTACTACCACGAGTTAACGGAGCAGTTCGAACTGTCGTATTTTTTCTCTCTTCTACCTATCTATAGAGGCCGCTTCCAGAGATCTCCGGATGCACATGATTAAAGAGAAGCGAAGAAAAGTAAAATTTTCGCTTGAGTGTTGGAGAATGTCAGCCTCTTCTCGACGATGTTACACATGTTTCAGAGTATAAACAATAGTAGTACCAGTGTTTAGTCCGAGTATTATCAGTATTCGGACCGTGGACCGACTATCCTTTTTTCGTAGGTTCTAGATCGGTGTCTCGCTGCTAGTCGGAAATGTATTGAAATGAAATTCTAAGAGAATTCTTAACGCATATCTGCACAAATAATGTTAACTTTCTTATCAAATTATGTACAAGTTTCTATTCGTGAAAAATTATTTACGGACTTTGTAAAGTGTGAGTGAATTTTTTTTTACTGTTCTTTCTTGTTTTGAATGAAAGAAGAAAAACTTGTTTTTTCAACAACCGAAATCATGAGTTAATTAACAGCATATATCTGATTAACGCAATCCTGTAAATAAAATCTAATTGTTAAAAGTACTTTGCTCACAAATTTAATGCAACAAAATGCCCATCATATTCCTGATTCAATATCACTTTATTCTTTCTGTATGAGCATACTGTGTTCGTTTTTACCCGAAATGCAGTCAATTGAATATCTTGAATGTAGTCTATTAGATTGCACAGAAATATCAATCCGCTTCATATTGGAACCAATTCCCTTATTAATGTGGATTGCAGAAGAGAGAAAAAATTCCATCGTCTTTACTCTTTAAGTAAAATAAACTAAAAAAATTAGCATCGTTCTTGAATCTTCAAAGGAAAACTGAGATTCTTAGGTGTCGTCATTTCTGTTTTCTTTCTCCTAAATGGAAATGGTAACTAGTTAAATTATATCTGAATCTCACAGAAATTGCCCAATTTCATACTAACACTTGTCTATTCAGTAACTGATGCAGCGGCGGCAGGGAGAAAATGAATACAGATTATTTAAATGGGGATATTTTACCTGTAAAAGTTTCTTTTTCCTTCTTATATTAAAGGATTTTATACATTGTAATGACATTTTCTGTTGATTTAGGTTTTTTCCCAACATGATGTTTTTAATTTAAATGCTCTAGGCACTTAAAATGAATAGAACAGCAATATTTTAAAATTATATTATTACTAAGGAAATAAAAAAAAAATAACGTAACTTAGATGCTGAATTATTTTGCATGTAATTTATTTTAAAATTTTGGAACTACAGATATAGATGAACTTTTTTAAAATTCCTCTGAAAAAGTACTCTTTCTGTTTTATCTTATCCCTCGATAATTCTAATTGAAAACCTGCGTCAAATTTTCGTAATTTTAATTTAAATATATTTCATTAAAAACATTGTTTTAAACTTAAATCACAAAGACAACTATAAGTATGAGTTAGATAAATGGGCCTAAATACGTAACTGAACGAAGTACAAG
>BMAW01058645.1:353053-454541 GCA_019974015.1 Nephila pilipes | reverse complement strand
GTGTGTGTGTGTGTGTGTGTGTGTGTGTGTGTGTGTGTGTGTGTGTTATACTTTTTAATTTTATTTTTTAGATTTAAATTTTCAGAATTTCTTTCAATTTACATTTTTGGTGTTATAACCATTTTATAATAATAAATATTGTTCAGGACATTAATTAAGTCTATAATTCTAAAAATGACCCAACTTAACAGTCGGATGAATGTTACGACATTCAATATATTATTCTCGATTTCTGTGTTTGGCAAAAAGTTTAGGTTTTCTTAAAAAAAATTCAAATTTCTAGACGTTTTGTTTTTTCTTCTGTCGTTATTTATGATTTTATACACACACGCATATATATATATATATATATATATATATATATATATAAATCCAGAGAAAGAGAATTCAATGTTTAATGAAATTCTTAATTTACTCGTAAAGAGTAAGGGCAAAAAATACAAATTTACAAGTTCTTTAAATTTTAAGATAATAGTAAAATTAACGGATATATATTTAATAATAACTTGCCTTAAACCAAATGAAATTTTTAAAAACCAAATTAAGTTTCATTTCTGTTCATTAAAATTAACTAATTATAGCATTAATGCGGAGGAGACAGGTTTATATTGTATTCTAATAACTTATACCTAGATTACATATAACCTAAGGTAATCAAGGATATAAGAACGCTTCAAATTATGTATTTTTTTATTTTGTTGTTCCAAAATAGAAGGGTATTCGATGATTTTCTAGATGCATTAGTAAAGAGAATTAGATAAGTAGAAAGTTCCGAAATTGAAAGCACACGTGTCACGCCATAAAAAAAAATATTCGTATTTGCATTTTTCTCAAAACGTCATCTTTTTGGGAGTCTCATAACTTTTCCTAATATTTACTCTATCCATAGTGCTGGTTTTTTATACATTATGGAATGAGGTTATTTTCTACAATTTAAATAATTTCTTCTAAAATAATTATTAAACGTATCTTAATATAAAAAGACATCCAAAGAGTCCAAGATAATAGATGTTTTTATAAAAAAATTCAAAGCACCTTACTCTTCGTCGTAGAGTTGCAGCGTTTTGCTTTTCTATCATTTTTTAATTGTTATAACGCGTGGGCTTCTTTACGTAGTAACGCCATCTCTCGAAGATTCCAAATGATTTCTTTGTATCTGAAGGCTAGTCAGCAAACAATACCTTTAAATTTTACATGCATTTTTCAAAATACCCAACTGAGTAACGTGGATTGCCTTGAGCTGAAATTAGTTAGTTATCACTAGTTAGCTTGATTATTATTAGAGAATTGTACGCTAAATGAATATATTAGTCCCTTATATTTTGTAATTAAAATCTTTTTAACTCGACAAGACAATGAATTGACGTCGAGTCTCACCTTATCTACTTATCTGGTGCAATTGAGAAGTTTATCAACAGTTGGTCTCTTTGAGTAGTTCTTTGTATTCACAATTTAAAGTGTATTATTGATAAGGAACAAGAATAAATACCAAAAGAAAGTACAAATTTAGAAGATTATATTTGAAATAATTAAAATATTTAGTTTTCTTAGTATGCTTAAAATCATATACAAAAGTAAAAGTATATATAATCTAGTATTAATCAATTATTGCAAATGCCCCGACTTTTTCAACTGTCAGTAATTCTGCGAAGTTTTCATACAAAATCGCGATACCGTTATATCGACGGGAAATCTTTAAATCGTGATTCTAAAATAAAAATTTAAAATTATCAGATATTTTATTTGATTCGTGTGTACTGTGATTAAAATATATGAATATAAATTGTATTCCGAATATAAATAATATAAATAAATAATTTAAAATTTTGTAACAGATAATAAATAATACTTATGCATGAATAGTTTTTCACAAGGAAACCAATTATAAAATTTATACTTAAATATCATATTTATTTGTCAATGTGACTTTAAATCCTGCACGTAAGAAGCAAAATTTATCAACTCTTTGGTTTCCTAATTGTTATATTAATTTTTGTACAAAGTAATCACACAATAGATTTTTTTTTATTCCCCACTGGTTAGCTTGATAGTTATTAGAGAATTGTACGCTAAATGAATATATCAGCCCCTTATATTTTCCTGTTAAAATACTCAAGTTATTTCTCAATGATTTTATTAATATCAGCCGCAAAGCGTCTCTACTGCTGCTACCCTTGCGACTGCGCACAGAGAATATGTTCGAAATAGTATTTTAATTATGTACATAAGTTTTACAGAATTATCAATAAAAGCAATATAGAATTAACAGTAGAAGTGTGAGGTTAAAATTTCCAATTTACCATTATTGAATTCCCAGTATTAATCAGATATACATCTGCTATTTTACTATATGTCTTTCCGATATTACTTGATTCTATATTCATGGAATAATTGTTGCTATTTTTGTAATTTCAAAGCTGAATATTATTTTAATAATAATTTCAATGTTAGTGAACCTTCTAATCTATGTCCATTATTGGCGAAATTTTATGCAAGCATTTGGAATATTTTTCTAACATCTAAGACATTCTTTTAAAATTATTTGACAAAAATAAGTTTGCTCGTTTTCTTCCTAGATATCATCGATGTATCTCTAGGAAAATACAAACCACAATTTGAGAGCTATTGATTCAGATGAACATCTTTTTTTCATTCTTTGGTTTGCAACAAATCTGTTTTAAAAATAATACTAAGACAATGATAAATTTAGAATCAGGCTTAAATGGAATCATATACAAGTTTTGCATCTTTAGCTTAGAAAGCTTTTAGCCAACAAAGTACTACACTCTATCGAAAAATATATATAAATATTTCCTTTATCTATTATTTAGTATAATACGTAGCTTTAAATTTAATTCTACTAGTAAAGGCAGTAATTTAGGCAGAAATTCATTAAAATTTAATTAAAATGAATTCAGTTAAGTGGAAAGGGATAGAAATTTTTGCTACACTGAATTCTCTTCAGTTTGATGGAAAAAGGTTTTAGGGAAATACAAGCAATAATACCAATAGCAGTAGTTAATTTGATAATTTAATACTATTTATTAATTATTTCATAAAAATAGAGTATAATATTATATTATAACAAATAAAAATATTATAACAGAAAATTGCATAGTTTTTGTTTTCATTTTATTGTTAAAATGTTCTTAAATTTAATACTTCACAATCTGTCTTTGTTTTTCCGGCTAAATATTCTAATAAGATAAGCGATCGAACCACTTTTATCTCAAAGTATTGTCAAATATGCGGTTATATATTTTCAAATTAGAGCTGTGAATAAAAATAATTCTCAAGGTATTTCACCTGTTTGTTTGTTTTTTTAATTTTATTCTAATAGTACTAATTGTATGTTTTTCACAAAATGATAAAAAAAATGCCTCTACAATTTAGAAAATTTATGTTTAATGTTATGATAAATAGATCTCATTATTCACATGTGACGTTATTTAAAATATATTTCTAATTGTGATCAAAAGATATTTTACACATATAAAATGATATTCTGCTTTAAAATTTTTATTCATATTTTGACGAATAAAAAATGTTACTTGTCAAACGTCAACCTTATTATTTTTATTGATTGAAACTATAATACTGTAGCAAAACAAATTAGAACTTTCGTTCGTTCTTCTCATTTTTAAAGTATGAATTTAAGCTTATTTTTTGAAAAAATTTAGAAGGATTTTCAAATTAAGCTCATTGATAAAATTTGGAAAGCACTTTAATTGTGATGATGCAAAATGCATATTTTAAAATTTCTTTCACGAGTATAACTAAAACTCTGTACAATTTCGCTTTATTCTTTAGCATAGCGCATGTATATCCCAGATTACCGAGAAGACATTATACAGCGTGTCTACAAAAGAATTTCTTAAGTTTGAAGAGCTACTATTACAAAACTGGAAAAGTCACAACCTTTTCGGAATAATTAAATTTAAAATTATACTCTTAAATGTATAAGAATATAAATAGTCATTGTAACCGCCATCAGAAATATAAACATTATCTCGCGGTAAGTCGCTGCGAATGAGTCGAAAAGTGGATCCTTGCTTTAATCCGTGGTTCCCACGAAAATCTCATTTAACTTCCGGATGATATTTTTTCCTTTGGGGATACTTCAGATAAAGTGAGTTTTTCTACCACTACCGGCGAACAGTGACGCATTGAAAACGTGAATAACTGCAGCTAATCAATCTGTAACGCTGAAAAAGTATGCGATGAGATCTATAATCGAGAAGATATCTTTCTCGCATGTGGCGGAATTGTGATGTTAGGCCGTTCGTGATTTTGTTTTCACTGACCTCGGGGACTTTAAATATTTTGAATCCCGTAAAGTTACGATAGCTTCTCAACCAAAATGAAACGTAATTAAGTAAATTAGAGGAAGGTAGAAGTGAAGTGATTTAGATATAATGATATGCAATGAATGGGAAATTAGACAAATAGAATATAGCGACTTGTGGTTTGAGAATTATCATTCAGATTGAAATTCTTGTGTTTGTTTTGTGGATTAAAGATAGTTCAGTAAAAGTATTAGTCTGCCTAGTTACTGTCGAAGTGAGTAGCGGAATTAAGTACTAGTGGACTGGTAAGAGATAGATTTTTTATTTAAATTGAGAGGGAGATTGAGATTCTAGTGAGAGAGTGATTTCAGTTATTCTACAGTGATAATAAATAAAAAAAATCTATTTCATTCTTGCATGCCTTCAATTAGAGTTTAGTAGTTTTTGATTAATGTATTAGATTAAGATATGGCTCAAGAGCCAAATAATAACGAACAATCGTCACACGAGGATGCGGATGGGTCACACACATGACGACTTGCTCTTAATCAGCGGTTCCCAAGAAGGCCTGGAGATTCTTTCCACTGGGAATACTTAAGAGACAAAGATTTTTGTTTTCCGCCCTCACAGGCGGACATGGACGAACTAAAAATGAGAATAACTACAGCCAATCAAACAGTTGATGCGAAGATGCTGAAAAAAAGTGTGGGATGTGTTCTGTAATCGAATAGATATTATTCATGTTCCTGGAGGAGATCACAATGAATGTTTAGAATTTTATAAGTTTTAAGATAATATTTTGCATTTAGTTTGTCCAAAAATCTTATAAACTTTTTTTAGTTTTGTAACAGTAGCCATATTGTAACAGCAGTTGTAACAGTAGCAGTTGTTTTGTAAGTACAGTGTGTAATATACAAATAATTTTTTTTTATCGGAAACAAATATTCTGCTTTAATAAAAATAAAATTTCCGAATTAATAAAACTTAACCAATAAAGTGTGCATATCGTATAAACTATAATGATAATTCCTGATAATTAGATATCCTTAATAAAATAAAAGCTTTTATTAGAAATAGTTAAACTTCAGGTATTGTACTTTGAATTGAATACAATAAATATACACCTTATATTCTCTTCGTTGCGTTCTAGTACACAACAAGCAGCAATATATCTATGGTAAAAAATTATCCGGAGAAATGTCTTTAAAAGCAAGCATATCTTCTTACAGCATTTGCCAGCAGCAGTACCAAGAATTATTCTGTCAGAACCGGTAAGTTGGCGCTCCTTCACATATTGGACGCTTGCAGTGAAACAACATTTACAGAAATCTTCCTTCAAGAGTAAGAAAGATACAGTATAACTACTAGCAAAATGGAAAAAGAGAGTTTGAATGTATCCAATATATGCATATATATAAATGCATTACTTTAAAGAGAGGAATGCAAATGTACATATTACTGAAAAGGCGTTGTGAACGTTGCCGAGGTGTGCATATTTTCAAAAAAAAAAAAAAATGCCTTGAATCATACGTGTTCTTAATTGTGTTGTTAAAACATGTTCAACTACTAATATTTTGAATTTGTATTTTTTTGTTTTAATTTGTGTATGTGCGTGTATGACTTCAGTTTACAATTAAGTTAATTACCACAATTGACTGATGTTTTCATAATGGTTTATTTCTTGAAGAGTCGCTTAAAAATAGTAATATTACGTTATAATTTACATTATAATGTACATTACATTTAATATCAGTTTACATTTTCTTCAAATGATTTTTTTTTTTTCCATTTCGTATGTGAAAATGTACTAACATTAAACCTTATTTTGCGAGTGAAAGAAAATTTTGTTGATTATTTCGGTGACCTTTGTTGAATAAAGTATTGACGTATGTTTATAAATTACGTATAAGGTGTTATAAATGATACTTTCGGCAAGAGTTTTAAATTTTCTAAAATAATGTTTTACAAATAGTAACTTATAATTATACTAAAATTCTTTAAGATATAAAGAAATAATTTGCATATGAAGCAGATAAAATTCCACATGAAAAACTAAAAACGCAGTATTACGTTTTCTTTTAATCGTTGAGAAACATTTTATATTTGAGCATTATTTTTTTTTTTATAATAAAGGAAGTTTTTGCGAGTTTCCCCCCCCCCCAATCTTACTTCAAGAAGACATCTAAATATTAGAAGAGAATAAAATCATTTAAACTTATTTTAACTTATTCTATACACTAAAAGTATTCTTTATACAGGCTCCGATTCAATTCAACGGATAAGTCAACTAAAGAATTAATTATATCACACGTGTTTGACGGTTTATCACTGATCTCCAGTTTTCTGTTTAATTTCGAATTAATTGTTTTCCTTAATGCATTTCGAAAAGTAAGACAGTAATAACTGCTATTTCTTGTCTTTAATTTCAAAAGATGAGATCAAAGTAAATAAACTAACGAATGTGATAATATTAAAGGTATAATATATTACATTATTGACTGTTAATTCAAATATTATAATCTAAGTTTAACGAGAAACATTTTTTTTTTCTGTTTTAATTTTATTTAACATAGTTTTAAATTATTTACCACTTATTTCAACAATCTTACAACGCCAGCCGTACTTTGAAGAAATTCATTCTCATTGTTTATTTGGCATACGATTGTCTTTTGAAATAAGTTTTTTTTATGGTTTCTTTTAACAAATAATTATTTCTATCCCATATATTCAAAAATATAAAGGTCCTAAAATAATACAAAATGTTTACTATGACAGGAATATCTAGATAATTTTATAAAAATTACATATTTTAAATATTTCATAGAATATTTCAATTAAATTCTAAAAAGTTCAAGGTTTTATTGCTTGATGATGATTAAATAGGTATATGAAATCTTGTAACATTTCTGTTATTATGCTTCACAAACATTTTTACTGTGGCACATTACATGGTCTTCTTAAATTGGTATTATTTTTAATTTTTCTCTTACGATTCAATAAATCGGAGAATATATAAATTATATTTTCAAGAGTGATTTAATAGATAACAAATATTATTAAAAATATTACAAAAAATTAATTTTTTAAAAAAACTTATGTCCTTCTCTGTAGATAAATAATGTTTATTAATCTCAAACTCTAACGTAAAAAGACTTTCGGTTAGTCAATAATGTTTTTCAGATTTGCTTTATGCCTTAATGAAGAATTATTTTCGACAGGAAACAATTGTTTGTATCAATCTGTAATATGAAAACGCTTATATTTAATATTTAAAAACATTTTGACAAAAAAAAAACCCACTTTGACGATATTCTAAAGGGTACTAAGCCAACTTTTAATTCGGAATTTCATTCATATGTAAGAAACGTTACCTTCATTCCTTTTAAAATTTAAAAGGGCTTTTGAAAGGGATGTCAGAAAATTTAGCACATTAATAATAAGTTGCACAATAATAAAATTTTACCTAATTGAAATATCGTTCACCTATGTGAATTTATGATTTTATTCGATAAGTTTTTTTAATAAAACGTTTATGTAATAAGATGCTTACAAATACCTTCAAATTTAAAGTTTCTGGGTTGTAGAAGATATTGAATTTCATGTATGTTTCTAAATGCAAAATGGAGGTTTGATACATAACAGCAGAAAATTGAACTCTAATATTGTTAAGAATTTTATTTTATTTAAAAAGTCCTTCACCTTTTTTTTCAATCGTTGTTTTTTAAATATATAAACAATTATTAAAAAAAGTGCGAAACTCAAGAATGTCAAGTATTAGAATTCTTTTTAATCGATATCTTAATATGCGTATGCTTGTATATGTTCGCCATGACATTAACAAATTGATTGATATTTCTATTTTTACAAATGTTATCATGTTTAATATATTGTTTGAGCCTTTAAAAACAATAATTGTCCCACGAAATGCATTGTGTTTACTAGATAACGAGTAATTGATATTAAAAAAAATAATTTGTAGAAAGCCTTATCAGCTCATATACAAAATAAATTTAAGCGTTGAAAAGCTCAGAGAATTCTTATATAGTAATAAAGAAATAATTTTCATACACTTGTTCCAAAATTTTCAAATTCCTTGTTTATTTATTCTCTTACAAATCTGGCAATTCTTTAATTACAACTTAAGTAAAATGATGTATGTTTCTTAACTTCTTATAATGATTAATTTGCCTCATGAGTATCAAAAAGTAATTCGAGATCAAATTGTTTTTTTATGTGCTGAAACAAAACTCATTTCAAATTTAAGTAAGAGTTCTTTGACAAACGATTTTTTTATTCCATCTGGAAGTCTCGCAACAAAAAAGTCCAGAAAGCATTTCTTGCATCCAGTGAATCGTCGCATCAAAAATGTCAACTTTTTTTTTTTTTTTAATTCAGAACATTTTGACTCTTCTTGGGCATTTTTAAGAAATTGAATAAAACTAAATGTTATTAATATTGTTTATTATTATTATCTTTTATTTTGAATAACTTTTCAGGGTGGAAAGTAATAATTCTAATGATTTCTAGCAAACGATATTAACTGATATTCAGAAGTAATTTCACGAGCAAATTGTTATACCCATTCTCAAAACATGAAGAAGTAGCTTAATGTTTTCTCAGAAAGTGTATTCTTAGAAATTCCTTTGTGAAATTAGATTCAAAAACGCGAGAATCAAATCTTTCTTTATTGTTGCATTTATTATACTTTAAATGTTTCATGTACTTTTTTAAATTTTCTCTATTTTTTACAGATATTAAAGTGAGAAAGGAAATCATTATTTTACTTTAATTTCTTAAAGGAAAACTAAAGGTGTCCATTATTATTACAGTTATTAATATCACAATTTTGAAATGCTGATATTCAAAAACCGAATTTATTTTTGCAATGTTTTGTCCTGTTTTACAATAAAAGAAATTAAGAATACTTTTAGCATTAGCTTATGGTTCTCCTTCTTGTATATAGTTTTGTTATTTTCATTAACAATCTACTCCAGTAATTAATAATTTTAAAATATTTCGTATATTTTACATAAAACCTAATTATAATTTTTGTATCTATAATTTTCAACAGAATTCTTAAAATATAAACTTTCATCGTTTTCATCATAATGAATTATTGTAATATAAAATTAAATGGATTTGTTTAAATTGTAATATAAGTACGCACACAATTAAAAAATACGATTTTAAATATTATTACAACAGCATTTAAAATTGTGAGCATTATTTGATGTACATATATAAAATTTAATGTGAATTATGTAATATAAAATGTAAGTGGTACCATATCGGTGACAGTTTATTGCATTTTGTTACGTTTTCTAACAGGATTATGAATAAAAAAAATAGCTTCAAAATTACAATTTCAAATTGGATAGGACTTTTCATTTACTACATCATCTTTGTAAATCATAGTTGTATGCTAATATTCAGAAAAAGTTTCCTTTGTGATTCTTACGCAACTTATATAAATACTTCTTTTCTTAAAATTCTACCTTTCACATTCTGTGTGGCACTAAATGGAAAAAACAAGTTTTTAAATAAAGTTCTATTTTTACTTAATACCTCTTAGTACCAGTCATATAATTTGACAAGAAATCTTTTTCAGAAAACTTAAATAAATTATCAACACTTTTAATTTAATTCTATTAAATTCATTCAAAAATTTCTGAGAAAAAAATTCATTTTTCATTCATTAAAATTAGTTTTAAAAACTGATAAGATAAAATGAAAAATTATACCTCACGTTTCTATGCTTTTTTGAAAAGAAAATAAATTCTTTAGAATGAATTTTCTATTCAGAAGCACAACATTAAATTATTATACTTCAGAGGTAAACGGTTTTAGAATGTAAATTCCAAATAACTATTCTGTAATAAAATTGATAAATAATCATAATCATAATAGCGAAATTAATCAAATGATCAATATATACGTTAGATAAATTACCTTTTATGTCCTCTCGTCTGACAGCAAAGAAATTCTAGCTTCTCTCAGTGGCGTGTCATGCAGTGAAAGCCGAGCTTCACTTACACTGAAAACTGATTATTTCGCTCCGCTGACAAGTAATGCACTGAAGCCCACTAGCCGCATGACTCCGTTGCCAAGTTCCAAAGAGGCGGGGCAAAGGGACGACGTCATCCACAACAAACTTCACGATTGGTGAAGAGACGACAGGGTGGAGCTAAGGCCGCGGAATGCGTTTAAGAGCGTTCTAAATGCAGTCGTTATCTGCCCAGATTGCTGAGATAAATGAACGATCTCGCGATGGCATTAAAAAAAGAAAAAATAAATAAAAGGGGTGTAAAAAAAGGGAAGGAAAGACTTCCTCCAATTAGAAAACGGCATTTTGTTGATTACCTTTTGTTCACTAAAACGGGGGATAAATTTTTCCGCCGTCGATCTTCATGAAGTTAGCGGCAACCGCGACGGTTTCTAATTGTGTCGTTCGAAACTGGAGGAGGGATAATAAGAATAAAAGCAGACAATAAAAAAGCGAGATTCCATTTGAAGAGAGATGTAAAATTGTGTTTTAACGAATGATTAATGTTTAGTCAAGTTATTAACGAAAAAATGACATCGTTGTTTAACTGACGTTTTGCTCCGCGTAACTGCTCAACTCGGTTAGATTTAATTTCCGACAGTGAAAAATTATCGTCTGCTGTAAACGAATAATATTTTTTATTTCGCGACTGAAATCTTTTAAGTGCTAATTACGTTTTGACTGAATTGTTTGAGGGTGTTTTCGAAAATGAGTTTTTTCTCTCTCCCATTGAAGGAGATTTATATTTCCTAATTGTGGTACTTAATTTGTTATTGTGAAATTTAGGCTGGTTATTTTTGCGGCATTTGCCTCTAAAGACTTTTCACATGTCAATTTTATCAATATTAATGCGAAAATATTACATTTGTTTTATTTAGAATGATAGCGTTACCTTAAAAATTAAAGGAATGAAAAAAAAAAACTGCGACGCTCAGTGTTATTAATATAAATTTTCTTTTTATTACTGTTAAATGGAACTAAAAAAGTCTTAGAAAATAATTTTGAAATCCATACATTTTGCAATTAACCTAATTTTGATATATATGAATTTAATTCAATTTACGTAGCAAATTTGGTGTTTAAAATTTTGAACACAGCAAAGTGCTTTTGAAATCAAATAAAAATGTAGTATATTTATAATTTTCTCATGCAAGAGTATTAGCACTTTTATTTTTCATGTTTAGAATTTTCATCAGAAATTATAAATTTTAAAAATATACGGCTCACTCGCAAATGGGAACATTGTTCTCCATAATCAATACAACCTAAGCAATAATCGATTGCTTAAAGTTTTAAAAAATTTAATTTGATATTACAATTGCTTAAGTTATAAATTTCCACTTCCCAAATATTTAAAAAAATATTTTTTTTTAGTTTTTAAAAAATTAGAAATGGCGAAAAAGGTTATAATTTGATAATTTATTGATCCATAACGTCACAAAATATGTTCTAGTAAAGAGATTTATTATGAGTTTTTAATCAACAACAATTAAATTTCTTAATACATTTATTCTTCTACTACCTTTTAAAACTTTTTAAAGTAGTTTCTTACAAGAACTGCAAGATTCCTGTTTCAAGTTGCCAAAATTATAAGTTGAAGCTTCAGTAAAAAAAAAAAAAAAAAAAAAAAAAAAAAAAGAGCTAAATTATATACAGCAAGAAATATTGGGAAAATACAGCTATGATGAGCATTATACTACTTACTTCCAAAGAAGAAAAAATGGAGGTGAGTGTGATTTCTGTACTTTCTGAGCGATTTGCGCAATACATTAGTAATGTGAAAAAAAGTTGATTTCTCTCACCATACACGTGAAAAAGTTTCTGCTAAACATACACAAAGATAAAGAGTGAACTTCTTGAAACAAGTTTACTTTTCCTCTTTTTGTTTTTATTTTGAAAAAGTATGAAAGTATAATATCCAGTATTTAGGAACAGTTAATGGGCATGTAAAATTAAAATTTTCAAATGAAAAGATTTTTTGCTTAAATTAACTACATAAAAAGGGGTCTATTCAGGACCAATTCACTACTTTGAACTTCACTACAATTCAGAAGATGAACACGACATTTGAGCTGCTATCTTCAAATTTCTACACTACACTCCATTTTTGTCACTTCATTTAGCTTTGAGAACCATTTTCCTTCTTCATTCTTTCTCATATCATCGATTGATAGAATTTAGAATTGAACTTGAGGCACGGTATACTCTAGCTATTATCAGAATACAACAACACAAATATAAAACGGACTGATGTAATAGACTAACATTTAAAAGAAGATATATTGGAACGTGACCTGATATTTAGAGACCTGATCAATAAATATATAGCATAATCGACAAAAAATTTTAACATTGGACTATTCGTTTTTTACTCTTCATTAACCCTGAAGACTTTTTGTAATTTGAATTGCATTAATATCAAACCTCCTCCCAATCAAAAGGGAGGAGAAATATAATTTAAACAAATTAGATGAAAGCAAGAAGTGTAATGAACTATTTTGAGGATAGTAATATATAAGCAAAATGGAACTGAAAGTGAATCGGGCTAGTGAGCAGAGGATACATGCTCGTTTGTTAGTATTTGGAGTGATTTGCAGTAGTCAATCTTTTGTGTTTAAAAATGTCAAGAAATAGTTCTAGTTAAAGTCAGTGATAAACGAGGAGAAGTAAGTCCTTCGGCATGGGGGAATTGATATAAGCTAGAGTTTCATTCTTTAGTTCTAAACTAGGATTTAATTGTTTAATTCTAAACACACGCACTGAGCAAAAGTAAATATAAAAAGAGAGAATAATTAAAATAATCATTCATGACATGACTTAATTCTTTTGTGGCGTCTTTTTTCTTTAAATAATAAACTTATTGTTTCATCAGTTCTATTGAAATTATTAGGGATAATAATGAGTCGAAGTAAATAATGGAGGGTTGTTACAGGTTTTAGAAAAAAATCATTATTAACAAAGAAACTTTAGAACGAATTTCAGCAACAGAATTCCAGAAACTAAATCATCTTTTCTTGTAAGCAAAACGCAAATTAATATGACTTTGCTCCATATTCTTTTCAGTTTTGATATTCCTAACATCACTTTTTATTTCTCGGTAATTTTCTTTAAATTTTTCATTTTGTTCATCATTGATCAATACTTTTAGAATGCATTGAAAAAGTCTTAACTTTCTTGGAAAAAGACAATGATTAAAATTTTATTTTTCGATGAAAAAAAAAAGATAAAATAATATTTGATAAACAACAAAAAACATATTCTTTTTCTTGTATTTTCCATTACCACATTAAATTTCCTGTATATTTGTAATATCCTCTTAAAATTAATCGTCAAGATCAGGTATTATCTTCTGTTGCGGATTTAATGGTTAACTGTAAACCACACTGGTATTGTATTTTGATTATTCCAGATCGTTTGGGATTGAGCAGATTGTGTGTAATTTATAAAGTGGGAATTCGATCAATGTAACTCTGGAAAGTGTGGAATGATATTTCTTTGTTGTTTTACGATTTTATTTAATTATAGAGTTATTTCATTTATGTCTGTGATTAAAATTAACAGTTAAAAATTCTTTTGAATTTTAAATAATTTGACTTCGTAGATTGAGCATCACTCTTCAGATGAAATTCAAGCAGCACAAAGATGCTCTGGTTCTTAAATACTTATTCGTAATAGTATCAAACCTATTATTGATTTGACAAACAAGCACTTCAAAGCCTCATGTTTTGAACGTATTTCTCGGTATTTAGAAAATATACCTAAAATAAGAATTTGTAAGGTGATTTTTTTTCTAAGAAATCAAAAATTTTAAACTTCATTTTTATACATATCCGCTGGAAAACTTAGTTTTACTCTTAATTAAATTAGAATAAGTTAAGTACTTGTATCACAAATGCTAATTCCCAAGCACTTCGCATTTTCAAGAAACTCAAATCAAAATACCTAAAGGAAAAGTTAATTTTTTTTAAAATTTCATGCCATACTAATACTACAGAGAATTTGAAACTTTTGAAAACTGAGGTGATCTTCCCCTTTTCGTATTATTAAAGAGAAGAAATAATGCCCTCTCGCAGCAGAGCTTCATCGTTCTAATCAGAGGATAAAATCAGAAAGAAAAAAAAAACTTTTGAATATTTTAATATTAACTATTTTCCATGCAAGAAACGGTGATGTTCTGGGCCGTGGGACATCACCGACAATACGGGTCGTGATTGCCTAGTGGCCATGGTCGTGGACTCGCGGATGGTGGTTTTCGTCAAGTCGCGGATTCGAGCCTTGATACTACTAAAGACCCACCGTGCAGCCGGGACTTATGCACGTTCAATCTGTCGAGGCTCAAAGAGTCCTCCCATTGGCACGGTGTGAAAATTTAAGAAATATAATTGCCAGCTCAGGTAACCTCCTTGTCACTTGACCGAGGTTCAAAATTACGAGGTCCGTCTCCAATTGCCGTCGTGTTGCTTTAAGTATGACGTTAATATCCCAATCAATCAACCCTTTACAATACGATGTCGAATAATATTGGAAACGTACAAAAATCAATAATTATTTAACAGTCCTTCTCTTAGTCCTCAAATGTAAACAGTAATAATAGATTCTATTTTCTCTCTCTTCAAAGAATTAGAAATAAATTTATGACATTTACTCTTCAGTTTCTAAAAATTATTCAAAAGTACTATTTCGCTTTTTTAAGTATGCAATAAGGGGGAAATATCTTTATTTATTTAATTTTGAAACCTGTGAAATTAATAAACATTTTTGCTGTAGCAAATCAGAATTAATTACAGGTAATGAGCTTTATCTTGTAATTACAACATCAGTGGAGGGGGGGAAAACAAAAAGGAAATTTATAGAAACTCAGTCGAAACTTGGTGACTGAACAGTTAATGACTGATATTCTTAAATTAACGGATTGGAAAATCGTACAATAATTGAAAAATATTATTTCCAAGCTAATATATTTTATATAAAATCTGAAAATAGAAAAATGTATTTTATAAGACAAATAAAAATGAAATAAACATACTATTTTTGAATGAAAATATAACAGATGTATCAGGGACATCCCATGTTAATCTCTTTGTTAATATATTTATCTAAAGCATTTATTTTCAACTTTTTTTCATTAATTATAATTTTTTAATTATTTTCATTAAATGTTTTAGTTGGTATAGGTTCTTACTTGTTTTTTTTACCCAATTATTTGTTTAAATATGAACAGTAGAAAATTTGAAAAATTGCCTGATTCGACTTTTCACTTTAATTGACTACTCACGCTTCGTAAATAGTATTACTTTAATGCAACATTCCCAGAAATTTTATCTGGTATTGATTTTAAAAATACCGGAACAATAACTTGTGCAGTTGTTTTGATATTGTCAGTAACAGGTTCTATTAGGTATTGTAACGGTATCCTGTCTGTCATCTTAAATTTTAATCACAGGATCTAAATTTCTACTGAAAATCAAGCATAGACTAATTAATTAAAATAGTGTGTTATATCCAAAATATTTTTATGTACTCCTCAAATAAGGCAGAATACTCTCCACAGTTACTATCTTTCCCGCGAGTATTGATAACTTGTATAATCTATGGAAGTATGTTCTCACCGGAATAGGATGCGAGTACCTCCTGCAGTTCCTCCGACAGCGCTGAGTCCTAGTCTCGCCAAATCCGCTATACACGTCATGATACTTACGCCCAAATCATACTAACGTTCTTTCTACCGTAACCTTAATTATTCTCATCTCTTCTATCTTTCCATCTCTCCCTCTTCTTCTTTCTTACTACATTTCAATTTATATAAGAACTTTTCTATATATATTTGGAAGTTGATTTATTTGAGTCAAGTAGGAAATATCTATTAAGGATAATTAAAGGGAAGTACGTCTCATATCGCTTCAGTATGATCGTTAAAAAGGAAAAATAAAGAAACCGTATTAAACAAGAAAGAGATATCCAGAACAAAAGGCAACAAAGCCGTAATGAATTAAATTAAGCTTTTCATGCATTTCATTCTTTTCCTCTCACGATAAAAAGGAATTTAATATATTTATTCTCACTTCCATCTCTTGAGACAAATTTCCAAGCTAACTTTCAATACACTTGCTCGTTGTAAGAAACTCGTTCATTTTCCATTGAAATCCATTAGATGCCTTTAAAAAGGCTTAAATAAATTTTATTTTGATTGAATTTTGACATATTTTTATTATTATTTCAAAAATGAAGAATAATATTTATAATTCATTTGTGCATATATACATGAACATTTCCTTTTTAAAAAGCAATAGTTCTTAATCTATACATCAAAAAAGGGATATTAAGTTTAGAGTGTCCAACTGTAATTGCAAAGAGGTTAGATTTCCTTTTATATGATCTCTCCCTGATCTGTAGTGGGTTGGTTTTGCTTTGAGAGAGAAAATAGAAATAAGTTTATTTACTACAAAGCCTAATTAACTAAATGTTTTAACTAAAAAGTTAATTTCAATGCAAATATCATTCTTCTTCAAATAAAGATCTCGACACGATTAAAAAATGCATATGAAGCATCCTTATTACTTAACTATTTAGACATCTCAAATTACAGACTTAAATCCTCAAATTTAAATTAAAAGTCTGGATTTCAAAAAATTCAATCAATTAAAACAATCCCAGGTTAAGAGTATAATAACTAATTTCCTTATGCTATTCAAGGAAATGCACTTCATCAGTGCAATGCCCTTCAATACGTTTACTAACAAATATTTAGCTTACTCCGATACTCGGATCCAAACGTATGATTATATAGTTTTGGTTAAGTTTTAACATCTGCAAGGCAGAGTTGGAATTTTGCCCGAGCAATATCAAACCACATTTCACGCACGCACAAGTACATTCCTCGCACTGTTCGATTCCTTCTCACTCCTGCTTTCCTTCTACAAACTTCGGCATATCTTATATATCCATTTTTATCCCTCTCTTCATTACGTTACTTTTGTCTAACATATCTTCATGATCACGTTTTATTTGTTTGGCTAGAGGTCTTTATTTTTCTTAATTTAAATTATGAAGAATCTTTCTCAAAAGTAATTATAATAGAACGTGAATATTAATAATCTTATATATCCATTTTATATCCCTCTCTTTATTACGTTACTTTAGTCTAATATATCTTCATGATCATGTTTTATTTGTTTGGCTAGAGGTTTTTATTTTTCGTAATTTAAACTATAAAGAATCTTTCTCAAAAGTAATTATAATAGAACGTGAATAACCCATTGTTACATACTCACCAAGTATAATGTGTACAACTGTCGCAATAGAAGAGCCTTTTGTAGAAAACTTTCCGGTAATACATAAAAAAAATCCAGAATATACAAATTTTCAAATATTTTTCATCCTGAGTTTCATTGTTTCTTCCATTTAAGGATTTAAAGTTTATTTTCCATCTCTCAAGAAAACAGAGCGTGTATTAAAGTGATAAATCAAATTTTCTTTTCAAAACGTCCCATCTGTTTCGAAGGCTGCCAAATCTCGCTAGTGTCGGGCTTCATTTCCCCGCGATTTCTTCAAATTCTATTCCATTTTCGACAATGAAATAAAAATATCTTCTTGCTTTTAAGCAAACCCTACTGCTGAGCTGTACCCAAAAACGAAGTTTCACTGCCTCCCCCTTCCCTCCAAAAAACCCCTAAATTGTTTTCAAGGAACAATTTAGGGAAGAACAAGAACATTTTCATTCGAACGCTTGTGTTTATCCAATTGGAGAGAAACAAACGATGTAAGCAAATCATAAGGATTTTGTCATCTTCAATCTAGAATTTCGAATAAAAAAGTGATTATTGCTACTGCAAGAAATAAAAGAAGAGAAAAAAAATACAAGTTAGGAGAAAATGAACAAAATGTGAAAAAGAAAAGAACACAGTGATGTAATAAAAAATAGAATAAAATAGAATTCCGTAGAAGCCAAGCCATAGCACAAACTAAAATGAAATCAAACGATCAATAGAAGCTTGGTATCTGGCAACGAGAAGTACTCCTTTGTGCGTCGCCATTGTTCTGGACCCACGACGCTTTTCAATATTTCAGTTTCCGAAATTCAATCAAGACGAAACGCAGCCTCGTTCGCCTCGAATTTATATTCGACGTAATAAAGTTACATCCAAACTACGTTACGCTGTTTTCTTAAGATGATTCTTTTTTTACATGGTCATTCTTCCTACTATTCCCCCAGCAGCTTTAATATTTAGTTTGCAACAAACGGCATTATTCAATGCGAGCTCCGATTAGAGACAGCACATGTTCGAATTCTTTTTTTTATTTTCATTATTATTTGTTGCCAGATGCGGTGGAGTGTCAGTCAGACGATTTTTCAATTGATGAATTTTTTGGGGGGAAAGGAAGAATATTAGGGTAATCGCATTGCTTAAGAAAATTTGCTCAGAGCACAAATGAAGGCAACAGGGGACTAATGAATACTCTTTTGCTCTTATTCCATTATTTAAATCGGAAAGATTTCGAATTATAGTTCTTTAAATTACTTTTTTGTCACAATTCGAAATTATGTTAGCCGAAAATTAAATGAAAAAAAAATTATGAATATTTATGATGACTGCTTAACAATGTAAACAACTTTCTTACTTGTTTCACTTCTACGTCTTAAATTAATTACCATAACTACTTCTCAAATTCCGTTTACGTGTTCGTTGAGTTATTTCAATTTTAAGATATAAAAATTTAGATTAATTTTTATATATCTTAAGAATTAACGTGTTATTATTTGAAGAAAACTTTCTTTTTTTTTCTTTGTATCATGTAACGGTAATAGAGCGATGACATAATCGTAATCAGTGTGTGTGTGTGGAAGCAATTGAATCGTTATTCAACCTTTACGTGGATTATTAAGAAATCTGTACCGTTTAATTCAACCGTATCTCAAAACATTCGTATTACGGGATGAAAGTATTTATTTCAAAGGGAATTAAAAAGTGCTGTTAAATTTTTGATGATTATTTCCATGCTGAATTCTAAAGTTAAAAGCATAAATCTTAAATGACATCTACACACCTGCTTCTTCGTAAATGGATGTTGCGCCAGCTACTTAAATGAATTGGTGTGAGGGTATGGGGTGTCATCGCATGCACCATACGTTCAACCCTGATATTGATTCACGGCACCATGACAGCCCAGAGGTATGTTCGTGACATTCTTCAGCAGCATGTGTTGCCACTCATGACAGGGCTCCCAGGACAATTCTCCAGGAAACAGGACAATGCTCGCCCACACACTGCAAGAGTTTCACAGGAGTGACTCTGCCACATTTCCACCCTTCCTTGACCTATTCGATCCTCAGATTAGTCACCTATTAAGCATATCTGGGATCATTCAGAAACGCCAATTGGACAGCCTACGAGTTTGGTCGAATTAACTCTTCAATGGTTATGAACGAACCCAGCGCGTCAACCCAATAGCGTGCCTTAATGGACATCGATGAGTTCAGCACGTCCAAAGTTTTTTGATCCAAATGGTGGCAGCCGAACCCTACTCAGGTAGCGAAATTTTTCTCCAATGGATGCCCGATTCCTGCGTTATTCGTGTTACAAACGATATTTACTAGCAAAATTTAGTTCATTTGATGGCTTACAGATGGCGGTACAAGAAACGTAAAACTTTTTACATAATAAGAAAAAATTTTGCCGATCCAGTTGTTTATCTAGTTATTTATGGAGGGTAATTTAGCGGGAATCTGTACTGAAAAATTGCACTTTTATTGCAAAGCGTGCAATGTTCCATTTCGTGCGATTCCACGTTCTAAAGTATATCACACACATAAAATTTTTTTGATAAGTATAAAAATTAAATGTTTTATTAAGTTAAAATGCGTATTAATTGGTATTATTGCGTATTAAATGTGTATCAATAAAATATATAAATAACTTATTTAGATATTTTAATTTAATATCTTACAAACTAATATTTATGATACTTAACATTTACTGAATTGTTTAAAAGGGCGAGTACCATTGTTGTAAATATTGCATAAATATACCGCAAATAATTGTTTAAAAACTCAATATTTTGCAAACTAATATTTATAATATTTAATATTTATAAAATGTTTAAAAGTTCGGGTAACAATTAGTGTAAATATTACATTAATATACTGCGAATGATTTTCTAAAAAATCATTATTTTATAAGTTAAAATTTGTAATATGTATCATTTACTGAATTGCTTTTTGATTTATGTGTTACAATTGTAGAACATATTGCATTAATATACTACGAATAAATGTTGAAAAAATTATTATTTTAGAAACTAATATATGTAATATTTATCATTTACTGAATTGCTTATAAGTATAAATTATAATAGATGTAATTATTATATTAATATACAGCAAATAATCCTTTGAAAACCATCTTTTAAAAGCGTGTGAGCTATCCATACTTTTTTTACATTATAATACCTTGAATTTTAAATAACCTATTTCTAAAAGTATATATATATATATATATATATATATATATATATACTGAAAATTTATGAAAGAATAATTTCAAATATTTAAGAAGACAAAAATCCAGAAAGAAATGTAAAAATGAAAGAAAAATAAATGAAAATATGGAACCCAGCAAGTCAAAAAGCAATATCGGGCTGAGGACCGAATAAGCGGGGTTAAACTAGTTTAATGGTACCAACCTTCCCCCTTTGCGACTTGGTAGGCTGAATTGGGAAATCCAAATTACAAAAGAGTTCAATGATTAAAAAATGCAAAAAAGTTCAGCGATAAAATCTACAAAAATAAAATCTATAATTCTGAAAATTATCAACTGATCAAAATATAAAAATTACTTACAAAAATTCAAAGAAATGAAGATTCAAATATGTGAGTAGTAAGACGGAATTTTCTTTAAGCTTCAAGATGTATATCACATACTCAAAATGGAAAAATATAACACATCATCACCATATAAATTGAAAAAAGATTTAAATCATTGTTTGATTGGTAATAAAATGTAAAAGGATGCAAACTATTGGTTGGTAATAAGTAGTATGGTAAAGGAGTATAATGGTCCAGAGAGTGAGTAAAAATGTAAGCTGTGTAAATGTAAATAAATAAATTCTTCACTGCCAGACCACTAACAAGCCGACTTTGTGGACCTATTGTTGTGTGGTGGATTTGAAAATGGATCACGATTCGCAAAGATGTTTAATATATTTGTGATTTATATAAGTATTTAAGAAATTTATTGGATAATCATGATCTAAACAGTTGTTGAAGAATTTTTTAATGTTATTAAACTTGCCTAATTTATGTGTGGTTAAATTGTTATTACGAAATAAAAAGCCTAATAAAATATTCCTATAAATAGATCTGCGTAGATTACTGTTCTAAAAAGGAATTTTGATTACATGGAATTCGAATCTCTCTCTTTTATCATAAATATTACTAATTAGTCTATTGTCAACAATTTGCAAATCAAGATCTAGAAATTCTACTGTATTAGAATTAAGATTAGTTTTTAATAAAAAAAGTATATATATATATACTTTTATTTATATATACTTTTATATATATATATATATAAAAGTATATATATATATATATATATATATATATATATATATATATATATACTTTTTTATGAAACTAAAAGAAATATAAGTCTGTCTTCCAGACGAATAAGTAAGCAACAGAAGCTTAAGCGCTCGGGTAAAGATTTTTGCCCATTATTTTATATCCAAGAAGGTTCTCTGAAATCTCTTAATGAATCCACACAAAAGTGTTTAAGAAAATCAAAGTACCTTCCTTCATCCCCTCACAGTGCTTTTAATTTCCCCTCCTCTCTCCATCCAAACAACAGAAACCTTTTCTTTTATTTACCACTTCTATTTGTGTTTTTTTTCCCCTTCGTCTCCTTTATCAAATCTCCGCATTCTTAGAAGAGAGTGAGAGAAAGAATTTAAATCACCAATATCATCCAATTAACCTCTTTTGAAAACGGATCTGTGATTAAATTTCCATTTCATCCGTGCATTTGCATATGCTAATGAAAGGGATCGAGGGGTATCGGTTGCCAGATGCTTAAAGACGAATTATAATTTCCAATTTGGCATCAATTTAAGCGTTGCCACTCCTTTCTCTCTAAAATCGCGTCAGGGGACCCCGAGAAATGTTGGCGGCTCTTCAATCAAATTAGAGATGAGAGCGGGATGAGGATGCTGGTGTCATCCGGAAGAGAAGAACCCTATTATTATTAGCGTTATTAGTATCTTATCATTATCGCGATGTCGTCATCGCTCTGCTGTTGTTATTAGGGAGGAAAAGGGGGCGGGTTCTCAAAGTACATTCGGGGGGAACAGCTCTTTTCTGGAATTATGTTCCAAATCTTAAAATTTTCAGAAATACATCTTGTCTTGAAATAAATGTAATAGAAAAATACGACACTCGCGATTGTATACTTTACGAGAGAGAAGTCTAATTCGTTAAGTCAACGTGTAAAAGCGAATAATTGGCATTAAACATATTAAGGGTGAGGTGCAATTGTAACAACACTTGTTTCTACTCGTTGAGTAATTAAGGCCTCCGTACACCTTAGGAGAAAATTTTTTGAAATACATTGATATTTGCTATCAAAATATTTTTTAATTCTGAAATATAACCTAAGACTATGAAAAACACATTTAATGATCTGCTTTTAATTAAAAAAAAAATTGGAGTGGAAAATATGGTGAAAATAGTGCATAAATTGATTCTCAGAATAACGCTCATAACTCAAAAGTAAACAAAAATATCATTATTCCGTAAATTTATCTTATTTATCATAACAGTTTTGGGGCTGGTACTACTTTCATGATGAAAATCCTATTACTACATTTTTTATTGTGTTTCGAATCGAATAACAATGAAAAATCAAAAAAAAAAAAAGTTATAACAATATATGATTTATACCTTCGTTACTAAAAACATATTAATTTTATAACCATGAAAGTAGTAGGGGTTTTTAAAAATATATAAGGAAGATATTTGCAAAATTTAAATTAATTTGGTTCATAACTTTTTCTGATATCTACGTAGCCATACGTGAATATGTCGAGAAAACTCATTTTGAGAAAAATCAAAAACCAATTTTCAAACGCAATTAAAAATTAGCAACCGAGTAAAATTCAAATCCCCGTAACTTAAGTTCTAAATAAGGTATACGCAAAATTCAAACACTATTAGAAAGAAAAAAGTTTAAATTTTAAATTGACATTAAAATTAGAAAATCAAAAATTTCCCCAAAAATGTCGTTGTTTCAAAGGTGTTTGAATACCTTAAAATGCAACATAAAAGCTGCTCTATCTGTATATGAAAGAGAATAAAGAAAATTCTGACGAATGTCCGTCTTTATTTGGCTCTTGTGCCATATCTCAATCAAATATGTTAATCAAAAACTACTAAACTCCGACTGAAGACAAGCAAGGAAAAACTGATTCTTTATTTATTACCACTGTAAGATATCTAAAGTCGCTCTCTCTAGAATCTCAGCCTAACTCTCAATCTTAATTTATGATTTAAATAAGAAATTTATCTTACCAGTCCACTTGTTCTTAAATCTACTACTCTCTTCGTCGTAGCTCAATACTTTTAGAGGAAGTATATTCAATCCACAAAACCTTACAGGAGAATTTCAATCCAAATAGCAACTCTGTAACCGCAAGTCCTTATCCTGTATCTCCCTTCATTTTCCATTCATTACGCATCATGTAAATATCATTACATCTAAACAACTTCACTTCAAACTTCATCTAATTTACCCAAATCACATTTTATTTGGGTTGGGCAAAAATTGTAATTTTACGTAATTGAACTCAATAAGAGTCCCAGAAGTTACTGAACAGAAAATCAAGAATAGCCTAACAAGATGATTTTCTTCAAAGCATTTGTTTCAATTAGTTAGATTTTAGATTACCAAATTAAGCTATAACAAGTTTATAGTTTCCTCTTTAAAATCATCTACATATATATTTATTATTTTCTAGAGCAGTGTTTTTCCCAAATGGTGGTCACGACCTCATACTCGGTTGCGAAAAAATAAATTTACTGGCTCATCTCGTCTTCACTTCATGATATCACAATTTACATAGAGATGCGGAATATCTTTGTGACATTTTCAATTTTTTGAATACTTCAAAACTTACCTTATAAGATATCAATGTTTTTTTGAAGGTCAAGAAAATTTAGTAGCTTTAAGAATTCAATTTGTGGTCACGTCGTGTTAAAATTTGTAATCAAAAAGCTTTCATAAAGCTAACAGAATTGCCGAATGAATACAATGGGATTTCATTACCGGATGAGATTTCAGCTGCTATCCAGGAGCATTTGCTAGGCTTAGAGATTAATTTTTAGAATATTTTTCCTCACTTACCAGCGACAAAGAATACATAAGGAACCCATTTCTATTTAACGTAGAATCCGAGAGACTTATATTGAATACTTAATTGAACTATCGATCGACACATCACGAAAAGTTATGAAGGAAAAAATGTCCCTTAAAAGTTTTTGGCTTTTGTGTAATCAAAAACACCAAGTTTTATCAAGAAAAACTATAAAGTTTCTGGTGATTTTTTATCATAACCTATAAATATGAATCTAGATTTTCTATACTGGCTTTCCAATTATATGTAGAAATAGTTGGGAAATCGAACAAGATCAGATTATTATGTTATCACCTTTGCTTCCAAAAGTTAAGTTTTTAGTTAGTAAGAAACAACTTCGAAATTCTCATTAATAATTTTTAACCTTGTTAAAAAAAATTCATTTTTGCAATTATTTCTAAATAATTTCATGTGAACGGTTGTTAAGTACATGAGCATTATATAATGGCATCTTTATATGTTTTATTTTACCTAAAAACCTAAAAAAATGTGCAATTTTAGTATGTCATGAAAATGAATTTAAAAAATAACTTTGAAAAATAGTTTTGGAAACATTGATCTAAAACTAACTAAAGCTATTGGCGACATATTTCAGAATTTTGAGCCACAATCAAGCTTACTTGACACCTGCAATCTTCGGCTTCGATATGATACTCCTTATGTGAAAACTTTTGTATATGAATAGTTCTAACGTTTGTAACACCTAAAATTTGTAATACTTGTATACTGGCTTACCGGTAAATTGTGAATGTAAGGCTCAAATTGTTGCCGAGTATTCCATATTATTTTTACCAATAATACAATAAACATTACGTCCACAATTATATTACAAGTATAATGAATTTTTCTGATTTAAAAAATTCAGTATGTGCTATATCATTGATATCTGTAATTGGGTTATCCATAAAAGAGAAACTAAATTTATTGATTGATCCCCAATAACTTACTAATATTTTCTGCTCTAGACGAGCTTAAATTTATTGTTTAATTCTTGATCATTAAAAAATTAGAAGAAAAGAAATTTAAATTCCGCCTCAGTGATGAATTTCTTTTGGAATGCCATTTTTACTACTGCGCAGTTGGAGAAATCACCAAAAACAATCTCTTATAACTCACGATCTATTGGTATAAATCGAATGTATTTTATACACCATTCAATACACATATTTCTCATCTTTCCTATGATCTATGACAGGTCACCTGTTGAAGGAAAGAAGGAAACTCTAAGAAAAAGCTTCAGATGCTGGTTCTTCTCAGCTGGCAACCGGCTGTGTAAACTAATGGGTTTAATAAAACAGAAATGCAATAATATAATCCGCATCTGACTCCCCAACATATCCACGCAATAAAAATATCAATTAATTTATTAAAAAAAAGAACTTATGTATTTTCGATGGGTATATGTATAGGGAGATAAATAATTCAAATCGAATGCACGAGGATTTTATATTTATTAAATCAACAGGAGAGAAATCAAGGCAATTTATTTAGTACAAAAAATATATCATAATTAAGAGGCCAAAGTATCGATTTATTATGTTTATTAAAAGCTTATTTTTTTAAATACGTTGCCATATAGGTTATATAAATTTAATAATTTTTATTTTTTTTCATTGTGATAAAATATTCATGCATTTTTTTTCATTGTGATAAATTATTACTTATATTTTGCTACGAAATTGTGGAATTTTATTTATATTGAGAATACAATTTATTTTCGTATACTTTTGTCACAGCTTATAAAAATCATAATGGTTCATAAAATGTTCAATGAACCATTTTTATTTTGCACAAATGACTTAAAGATTTCATGGTAATTTATTGGTGCACCAGTTTTGTTAGAAAATTTTAAAAATCGGTGGATTTTCAACTACTAGGAGCAATCTCTGTTGCAGTTTAAGATTGAATCAGGACTCGAAAGTTATACAGCTATGAAACTCATGAGCTTAATCATTGGGTCATTAATGATGGGACTTCCTTCACCTCGATCATACTTGTTTCCACGAATTTCTCTTTGGGACTGCGTAACAAACAATTTTCAACTGACAAGGTTGAGATATCATTAAATATTTCTTTCTCAAAATATTTATATCACGCAATGTGAGTGTTTTGGACTCAATTGCATAATTAACATTCTTCATCCCACAGTAGACGATTTTGTTGTAGTATCGACATTCTGTTTCGTCACCCGCCAATGATGAGTCTTTTATTCCGATCAACTGTGTACTGGAATCAAGATATAACTGAAAACAAGAAGAGAGAACTCAAATTGTGTTGTGTAACGTATAAGGACGATTCAAAACATACCCATGCTAGGGGTGGATAATGGGGTATTAGGAATTGAGAAAATAGGAATGGAGGGTATAAGCATGTAGCATTACCCATCGAACATTTTTCCTTTTTATAAGAAGTTCGTTAGAATGTTGCCTTCGCATCCCAAACGATCATCATCATATATTTTCCAGCCGATGGTACTACCTTCGTCATATCTGGGGCAATATTCTCCGGAAACATCCTTTTTTTTTTTTATTTTTCCTTAGTTTCTGGTGCATTATGATGAATCCCGGTCTAATCCGCGGGGAATGTGGAAGCAATCAAACTTCGAATTGGACGCGATTGGCTTCCAAATTAAATCTAACTTAGTATCAATGTCAAATTTGTTTTGGAGTCATTTCATAGATGACAGCACGCCCTTGTAATACCAATGTGTCTTATTAACGCAATTTTTCAATAGGAACCGTTACTTATTGCATTCGCAAATTATCAATTATGTCAAAGAAAATTTTGAAATGTGCGCATCAGGCTTAATAATTCCTTTTTGCTGACTAAATAATTCAAGTTCAGAAATGGTCTAGAACAGAAAGCAAGAGTTCATTTTTAAAACATTAAGGTCTTTAAAGTTTTGAAGATGAATTCTATCTGAATGTGAGTGAAAATACAAAAATTGAGAACCTATTTAAAGATGTCAAATGGCCAATAGTTTGATAGTTGTATTGAAACTTCAGAAAACAAAAATACCTGTGATTCCGATTTGCCCAGGCTTGAAAAGCAGTTTAGCTAGAGTTAACGAAATTTTAGAACACACATTTAAGTTCATATTGATGGGGCTCAACACACTAAATTTAAAATGCAAACACAAGGTATTTAAATTTTGTCCTTGTGTACCATTCAACCAATCTTTATACAAACAACTTATTGGTCAAAAATGAATTACATGTGAAAAGGAAAAAGGACCACAAACACATTATTTCGCTCAAATGCTATTTCTGCATAAAATAATTTTTGCAGCCCAAATATCGAGTTGCAATATTCCTTTGATTATTTTGCTCCATAAGAGAATAAAATCGATGGATAAATCCTTTTTCCCCCTTGTTTTTTGATAACATGTAATGATATCTATCTTCGTATTATTCTCCTATGAATATTAGTACTTAAGTCAGAGTATTGATCTGGCAATAAAAGCATGACGCTTTTTTACCTAAATTGCACTCATCGCTAAAAAAAGGAGGAATAATCAGATTAAATGTTATATTTGAAAGTTAGTTAGTACTCACGGACAACAAGGAGGTATTAAATAATTCGAGAAAAAAACCAACGCTTTTATATGATGGCAGAGTTTATTAAAAAAAATATTAAAATATTACTTAAAACTTGTCGCAAATGTCTAAATATTGCATTGTTAGGCGAATAAGAACAATTCCCAAAGTTTTAGAGCTCTAACTTGATAGGAAATTGGTTAAATTAACGATCGAAAATTTGATGACACACTGATACACACACCAAGTGAAATACATAAAAACGTTAAAACTAACTAAAATTTATTAATTCCTCCGATAAATTAAATGGTTGGAATGCAGTTTAGTCCAACCACCCTTGGTGACAGGAATTATTTGGCGGTATTTTGCCAAATAATGGCTACCCTGGTTCACTTCGCAGACTTAACGTTCAGCCAAAAAAATCGACAAATTTGGCAAGTTTTGAAATCGCGCCAAATGGTTAGACTAAACTGCATTATTAAAAAAAAAAAAACATTAGTTAAAACTTGTCGCAAATGCCTAAATATTGCATTATTAGGCAAATAAGAACGATTCCCAAAATTTCAGAGCTCTAGCTTGATGGGAAGTTGTTTAAATTAACGATCGAAAATTTGATGGCACACTGACACACTGATACACACACACCAAGTGAAATACATAAAAACGTTGTAAAAATAAACGTGGGTATGACAAAATTTACTGGTCAAAATACAAAATCAGTACAACTCTCAATAGGATGTTGGACCGTCATTGTTTCTAATGCGTTCTGTCACGTGTAATAGCATGAAGTCGAGACGCTTTTAATAGTGTCTTGACTCTACTCATCATATGCAAATTGAACTTTTGCGACTGATATTGCAAATTTTGTGGTAGTGATGGAGTCATTACTGAACTGCCTACATCATCTCATGAGTTTTCTAAAATGACAGGTCTGACGATGGCCATGACATAGGGCCCATGACTGCGATGCAAGCTCTTGAGATAGCCGAGGTATGAACACTAGTTTTGTTGAAATAGAGGACGGGGAAGGATGTTCAAAAACTGGATGGAAAATGTCGATAGACCTCACTAACATATCTCTGGGCATCAAAGTGGTTATGATAAAGACCAACGTGATTGGGCATCGTACGAAATCGTAACTCATAGCATTACGTCCTGTTGTCTGGATGTGTGACGAGTGACAAGAAATCGTCCATCATGCCACTGATCACGTTGTCTCTTCACACGGTTGTGGTTGTCATCCCCATAAAGACAAAAGCGAGACTCTCATTACTAAAAATGATCCGCCACCATTCCGTATGGCTCCTGCTGCTCTTTCGTGGCACCATTGCAATCTTTAGCAACGTTGCTGTAATATCAGAGGTAGTATTAGTAATAGTCCCCTTGCAAGTAATCCAGAAGCATGCGAAGTGGCTGTTAAATAACGAGACTGACTTGACTACAGGATAAGCGCGCATGAGCCAAACGTCAGAGATTGATATCTGTTTAGCGTGAAGCCTTCTCTTTAGACTGTAGTACCTCTCGCTTCTGTAAACAAATCCGTAAACATATAGCTTTCGTTCCCATTACAGTTACTGATTCGCCACGAAAATGATAGGTGAACAATAGAGCATCGAATTGTTGTGAATTTCGCATGAAACTTGGAAAAGCGCTACTGAAACTTATACTTTATTGAAAGAAGTATATGACAATTAATGTTTAGCACGTGCTCGGGTTTTGAGTGTTTGAAGTGTTTTCAAGATGGCCGAGAAGATGTTGAAAATTATTAACACCCTTCATCGTCAAGAACGGATGGCAGTATCGGAAAAAATCGGTCATCTAACACATCAATCAATAACTCCCGAGACTAACCCAGAGATGGCGCTCGTAGTAAACCAGTAACCAGGTCTTTCTAGAGTACTAACCTTTGCTTGAAACGTGTCAAAATTTTAAG
Organism: Nephila pilipes; assembly: GCA_019974015.1. Classification (NCBI taxonomy): domain Eukaryota; kingdom Metazoa; phylum Arthropoda; class Arachnida; order Araneae; family Nephilidae; genus Nephila; species Nephila pilipes. The sequence goes on along the minus strand of BMAW01058645.1, from coordinate 424,340 downwards.
TTGATCGGACCAGAAACAGCTGAGTTATCGAGGTTGGAGTAAAGTCGCTTTGTAGTTTGTTTAAAAAATGGAAAAAACCGAGTTTCGTGTTCTGATAAAACATTGTTTTTTAATGGATAAAAACACCGTGCAAGCGAAACAATGGATTGAAAAATGTTACCCGGACTCTTGTCCATCAAAAGCAACGATTTGTCGGTGGTTTGCCGAGTTTAAACGTGGTCGTACCGACACAAATGACGCGGAACGCTCGGGTAGACCTGTGGAAGCCGTTACACCGGAAAATGTGAGTGAAGTGACAAAAATTATAATGAAAGATCGTAAAGTGAAGCTCCGTGAGATTGCTGAGATGACACAGATATCATATGGAAGTGTATTTACTGAAAAAGGTTTTTTGAAGTGAAGTGAAAAAGGTTTTTTCCAAGTGGGTGCCGCGATTGCTTTCGATGGAACAAAAACAGCAACGAGTCGATGATTCAGAAAGCTGTTTATCGCTATTTACTCGCATCAAAAAAGATTTCTTGCGGAAAAAAAAAAGAAGAAGAAGAAAAATTTGGGAAAAAGATTTGGAAAAGCGTTGGAACGATTGTATCACCCTAAAAGGTGATTAACAAAAGGTGTTATGTTGATGAATAAAAAAAATTTTGCAAAAAAAATGTTGTTTTCAATGTTAGACTCGGGAGTTATTGATCGATGTGTTAGTTCAATCTGACAGTCGGTTAAGTATTCGTGCGATTGCTGAGACTGTAGAAAGTGACAAAGAATCCGTACAGCAAATTTTTCCACCAAAACAATGCACCGGCTCAATCCACATTGTCTGTCAAAAGGTTTCTAGCCAAGTACTGCACCCCAGTGTTAGACCATCCGCTTTATTCTCCGGATCTTGAGCCGTGCGACTTCTATCTGTTTCCTAATGTGAAATCTATTTTAACAGAAACAATATATGAGTACATGAAAGCTGTGAAAGAGAAAGCGTCCTAAAGGAACTGACAGAAGACTTCCAGCACTGTTTTGAACAATGGAAGATTTGCATGGGATAGAGGAGAGGTGTATATTGAAGATGATAAGTAGATATGTATGAGATCAAAATAAAATGTTATGCGAGTCAATATCATTATTGAATAACCACGCCTCATATATCTGACAGCTAGCGGAACTGGTACTTGCAGATAATGCAGAAAGGTCATCCTCGATCGTATAATGTGCCGAATTGTTACAGCTCGTGAGATTCGAACTTGCCGGGGAATTCTTCGGTCTGTCCTTGTCTGTCCTACCTATCCGTCTAGCTTACTTGTCACGGACGACAACTTCCTGGTACCCAATTCCGCCAATAGCACGAGACTGCAACATTGCGCTACTGATGTGGCGCGCAGTCCGATGGAATGACCATTCGCCTTTATTCAGTCTTAAGATGCGACCTTTCTGAAAGGCGTCCAACTGTTCAAATGACTTTTGCTTTCTTCTCAAATACATTCTAAGCTCCAAGCGATAAATTAAATCTAAGAAAACTAGTTAGAATTAAAATTCCGTACATTGGGAGACCTTTTTAATGGATCCTTAGTGGAATGGTAAGTCTCGTGTTTTCTTACATCATTGGCGCCAACGCAGCTGATTCTTTATTCATTATTATATCTGACGAAGACAAAGAATTTTCTTAATATGCATTTACGTATCTTTTTTTTCTTCTGAGTATAACTTTTTTTTGAAGATGATTATATATATAATAGATAAAATAGATCATTCTTCAATTTACGTGAAATTGGGAAATATGCACTTTGGACCACTTATTTGGAGCCCATGAGCATCATAGCTCTAAATCATTATATCTCGCAGCCTTTCGGAGCTGAACTTTGGCTTCACTTGCCCAGAACTACAATCTTAATTGTTATTTTTTTAGAAAAGGAATGATTAGAAAAGGATATTCAACTTTCAGGATTTAAAATTGCATGAAGAATTTTCAAAGATTAAATTAATTAGTTAGAAAATTTAAGATTTTTAGTAAGAAGATAAAGCTTTCTATATAGCTACGATGAAGAATAGATGTAATTAAGGGGCTTAACTTTAGTGACCAGTCAATGGGGTGGTTAGCTTTCGTGTCAAGTGTCTCAGTTGTAATCGGTGTTTGTAAAAAATTTTGTGAAAGATGAAGGACGAGAGACAGTGTTCTGATAGGATGCTGGATTAAATGCGAAGAAAATAAAAATTTGCGGTGAAAGTTTGTGTCAATGAGTATTTAACTTTAGAATTATCGAGAAAGAATAGAAATCAGAAATTTATAACTATATTTTAAGTCTTCTAATTTTTGGATAAGGATTGTAATCTAAAATGTTATGTAGGGATTTATTGTTGATACGTTCATGAGATTATTAAAGAATTTGAAGGGTATTTTTTGAATGGTGACTCTGATCGTCGGAAATTGAAATTGGAAAAAATTGAATTCCTAAAGAACAGACAGAAATTTTGTATCAAAATATTATTCATCATAGTTAAGAAAATGTTGTATGTCTGGAAATTTGTATTACTTGTGCCATACGAAAGGCTTTACAGTTAAATTTATGAATACAATAGTAAATGAACAATACCATACGAATTATAACTTAAAATTATCAGTTTGCTGTTAATAAGAATTAACATGAAAACCAATATAAAAATGTTGTACAGTAAAAGGTTTCTTGACGCTTTTAATAAGTTTTAAAATGCATGAGTAATTGCCCATGAGGGAGAATAAAAATTAAATTTTGAACAAAAATTCAAAAAACGTGTTCTTAATCTTTGTTTCAGGAAAGAAGACGTCAATGCAGGCGTACATGCATTTTTTTGTTAGAAAGCACGGTATATTTTAAAGAACTATCATTTCCTCACAATTGAATATTCTCCTACTGGACTGAAGGGAATAAAAATTTATCTCAGTATATAGCATTCCGAAAAGGTGATTATTCTCCATAAAGTGACGGCAGCCCATTCCTGTTTGCCCCTTGTGCCATAGCTAAACTCAATGTCTTAACACTAACAGCCAATAAGTTGATCAAAGAGACGTTAGAATAATAATCACAATATTTATTATTTGGTTACTAATATAACAACAATTATAAATGCTCTCCCGGACAAGGCCTTTATTATTTTACCTCAGTCTAGCAGTAATAATCTAACTGACTCTTACCACTAAGAATATCTTGATTTCAAGCAAAATTAACCAGCCGATAACTTGTAACAATTCTCGGCTCCGACTTCCACTCCGACTCTGGAACAATAGCTGAACACTGTAATCAATCAACCTCAACTTCTCGAACCACTCAACTTCTACTTCATCCTCTACTTCAACATCTCTATCACGACTCTCAGTCTGAGTTTATATATTTCCTAACTCTCCTGCTTCACTTCATTTCTACCTGCTTTACATAATCATGTTTCATTTTTGGTTGGGCAAAGGTTGCTTAGCAAAAGCAATCAATCTTAATTAAAAGTCCCCAAGAGAAACCACGAATAGCCCAACGTTACAAGTCCTCCCCAGTAATGAAACGTGATTTATCGTTGGGTAAAATAACCCAGCGTGAAATTACGATTAAATTTCAAATGCCTAAGTAATTGGATGATATCATATAAAATTGCTTAAGTTACTAACTCTAAAGTTAATTAATAAAGCAAATCTAAATTTTAAAGTTATAATTCCCTTGGTAATAAGTTGAAAACTTGAAGCTTTCTAGCTCTGAAACCACTCTATATTGTTAAAACTGCAACTAAATGACCAGTCTAAGGCGCAAGCCAAGGAGAGCTTACAAAAAAACTGTAATGCATAAATTGTATACGTGATCTTTATTAGTACATAAAATCTTCCTGGACTTCATATTCTTCCTCAGCCGGAGAATCAGGGATTCTTCGACTCCTGTACAAAGTTGAAGTCAGGGTCTGGTACCCTGAAATGGATTGCAGTGTACATCATTTTGTAAAGTTTTAAACATTAGTAAACATTATCATTCATACAAAAGCATCTCATTTTTCACATAATATTCAAGAAATTAATGAATGACGCGATCTAGTCAAGAGACAGAACAATGCAAAATGCGAACTTAACGCAGCGCTAAGTGTTAATAGTAGTCGGGATCCCTAATTACGCCTCGGAGTGACCAGATGTATAATATATAAATACAAACATGAAATGATTATATACATAATTTATGCACAGTAAATAACAAGATAGCTACTCTTAAAAAAAACAAGTCAATGCTTAAACAAGTGTTATACTTTAAAAAATGTTTAAAATTTAAAAGTTCCAATCTGTAGAACCAAATTTAATACTTTCCATCTGGAAAGATCACTATCTTGGTGATTTACAATTAAACAAAAATTTAAACTTTCCATTAATGTCCGCAGCTCTTAGTGGAGTAAGAGTCAAAGCTGTTGTACCGTATTGGAACTGAAGCCGTAAAACCAAAGACTTGCTCTCCCAAAAATATCTTCTCGTTGAATGGAAATAATATAGAATAATACAACCAGATATTTAGTCTCGACTTTTCTTTGTGGACGAGAATCTTGTGGAAGAACTACCTTCTAGACTGTGGGCCCGGTTGTCGTCTGGAGTCTTGTTGTAGATTCCCTGGAATGGATAAGCGTGACTCGATATTGGCTCCTTGAAGACCCTTGTGGCTTGAGAATGACATTCCATGGGCCGTTTCTTGTTGATGGTTGTTGAAGTCGGACTTCGATCCTCCATGGCTGGTTTCTTGTAGACGACACTTGTGGGCGTACTCTGTTTCTCCATTGCAGGTGTGATGTGGTTATCCTCTGACGTCGACGGAGTAAAGGCTCTCATCCTGCGGTGAGATGGCACATACAGTTGAGATCTTTCACCAGCTGAATTGTAACCTTGCATCATGCGATCAGATCTTTGCTGCACTCGAATCCCTCGATCAAGTTGATTAGACGGCTTTTCATAATTTGTGCTCGAACCCCTTCTAACAGAGTGACTGAAGTGTTTAGAATTATTACTAGAGGTGAAAGGAAAATTTTGATTAATATATTGATATTGGTTATTTAATAAACATCTGATCCAATTTTGTAATTTCCCAGACTTCCTTCTCACAGCTTGTAGCTGACTCTGAAAGGTTTTAATGACATTTTAAAATTCCCTCTTAAGTTGATTGCCAGACTCTGCCGGTTTTATATACATGGAATTTAAAGCTATTCGAGAGTGATCAAAGTTTGGGCGGCTATTAACATTGCGGTTGGCGATATTCTGGCGTTGCACATATCTTGTTTGCACTACTCTATGTGAATCAAGAGCAGTACCTCGCTTATGGCGATATCTATTCAAATTTCTCCAATTTTGAAGTAATCGAGGATTGTTCTCCTTCTCACTTAAATGATGCATTTCATATTGAGATAGAAATTGTAACAGTTCAGTCTTAGAGGCAGGTTTACGGATTTCAAGATAGTCCAGAACAGTCATTGACATTCTCAACATTATATGCTGTATTAACTCAGGTTCAGGTATAAATAAATTTAACCAAAGCTCAATTTTTACAATGTAATAAACAAAATCTGTTGGAGATTGATTTTGTCGTTGTTTAGCAGAGTAGAATTCTGCTTCTAATCGCGTATAGTCACGCACTACCGGAAATGCATCTTCTAGAGCTTCCTGTATGTTCTCAAAGTCAGTAGCTTCTCCCTGTTTAAGGTCAGCACCGATCATATCATACCAATCGCGTGCTCTGCCTCTTAAATGATTGCGTAAATATGAACAATGTAATTCTGCCGCAATATGGTAAAAAGTTATAGTGTCCTTTACGCTCTGAAGAAATTCAACTACATTCCCTATTCCATTGAAATATTTAATTGGAAAAAATAATACTCCCGGTAGAGCTCTTTCTCCAGTGGTGGGAATGATTGGGTGCCAGTATGACGGCTGCCCATTCCTGTTTGCCTCTTGTGCCATAGCTAAACTCAATGTTTTAACACTAAAAGCCAATAAATAGATCAAAGAGACGTTAGAACAATAATCACAATATTTATTATTTGGTTACTAATATAACAACAATTATAAATGCTCTCCCGGACAAGGCCTTTATTATTTCAACTCAATCTACCAGTAATAATCTAACTGACTCTCACCACTAAAAATATCTTGATTTCAAGCATACATTAGCCAGTCGATAACTTGTAACCATTCCCGGTTCCGACTTCCACTTCGACTCTGCTGCTACTCCACTTCGACTCCACTTCGAATTGCTGAACACTAGAATCATTCAAGCTCAACCTCTCTATCGCGACTCTCAGTCTGAGTTTATATATTTCCTAACTCTCCTGCTTCATTTTATTTCTACCTGCTTTACATAATCACGTTTCATTTTTGGTTAGGCAAAGGCTGTTTAGCAAAAGCAATCAATCTTAATTAAAAGTATCCAAGGTTAGTGATGAGAAACCGTGAATAGCCCAACGTCACGACCTTACGATAGTTAAACTCTCTTCATTTGTTGTCTGGAAATCGTTGTGAAACTGAGAGAATTTATTTTGTTAACATGATTGGGGTATTTGCTTTAAATACCCCAATCTGCCTAATTTTGTTTAATTTAGTTTTAATTTATTTTAAATTAAAACTAAATTATTTAAGTTGCTCAATTGACTGCTACAGTCTATATAAAATCCTTTTTGGAATTCTCTTTGATTATATTCAGCATTAAAAACTCTTGAAAAGCGATAAATGATCATCATATAACTTTTTTTTTTTATTTCTTGAAAGGAAGCTGGTTGTCATTAGTTTTTCTAAGTAAAGGAGAGAGAGAATATTATTAAATAACTCTTAATAGTTATTGGAGAAATCTCACAGTAATGTCAAAGGTATATGAATCACGCAGAACATTCATAACGGATTCTTACGTGTTTCTCCTTCCAAATTCTCTTTTGGATTCATCTAGATGAGAACAATCACTTATGGCTACACATTCACTTAGGTAAATTAACAAGCTTCACGTTTTGCGTAACATAACTTTATATACCTTAAATTTTAAGTAACATTCGCCTGTCTTAAAGATAGGGAGCAATGAGCAATGTTACGAACATGAGTTGATGCTTCCCAGAAACGCTTCTCTTTTTAAGGAAAAGATGGATTCACAGAGATGTCACCAGTTAACAAAAGAGAGTTTAAGCAATAACCCCTTTACCTTGACGAGAAACTTGGCGTAAAATTTAATTCTTTAAAGAATTAATTTTAATCAATTATTTCTTAATAATTATAATTAAATTATCATATTGTCATCCAAAACAATCGTGTATAGAAAATTTCAGCTCAATTGAGCGCTTTAAAATGTGAGAAAAAAGCTTTTAAATTTTTAACCCAGGCATAGTTACAGTGTGAGTGGAAGAAAACCCCTTAAAATCAATGCCGCATCTCAGCATGTTAGTTCGAAATGTCGAAAGTCAGCCTTAACGAGGTTACAGAACAATGGAAATTAAGAAAAGGCAGACAGGTTTTTTCTGATAATGCATTAATTCTGAGAAAATCGTAATATAGTATTTATCAAACAATATCCAGACGAGAAAAGAATGAAGCAAAATCTTTCCTTGGAAGACAGCGAGTGACTAATAGAAGTGATGACAAAAGAATTTAAAAGCTGTCGGCTTCGCAAAAAAGTCCATTTGACAAATTTGGAATGCAATATGCCTTTATGTCTCGACAAATACGATTATCAGAAGGCTAATCATACTAGTTTTTACCGGAAATTACAAAAGAAAGATGCTTTTAGTCCACGTCATATATCTCAAAGTTTCGAGCGATTTCGTATTCTTCTGTTCTTAGGCTACAAATGGTATCCGGTTATTTTAAATAACCAAAGATATGAAACCTTGACATTCCCGGTGCTGGGTTAACTATTGCCGTGATCTGCAAGACGAACCACGACATTTTTTTCTGCTGGCAGCTAGGCAGAGGCGCAGTCATGATTTCAAGTTTATTTGCCTTCACTGGGCAGGCATCCTTAGTTTTTAGAGGTCACCTAACATCAAATGACTACATTTGATATACACTGAAACATTAGCCAGTAAACAGTAGTAATTTATGCAAGATAATAGCTCCATCCATTAATAGAAACAGGGATTTCATACCCACAACGTCCCTGTGTTATTTGGCCAACCAGTAATTCTTCGAGGAGTATGGGAGGAATACGTATCCATCAAGTTTAATCTCATGTGAGAAAATTCCCTATGTTACGGAAATTAAGTCTCTCATAGAAAAAGCATGTTATAATCTTAAAAAATGGATGTCATGTAAAAGCTAATTAAAGCACATTTTTGAGTTCATAAGAAGAAATAGAAGGGCTACTTCTTACTTAATTGTTTTATTTTCTTTACATTCCGGATTTTTCTAAGCTTTTGAGATAATCATATATATTTCGTTGTGTTTTTTTTTTTAATAATTCATAAAAAGAAAAAAAAACATTTCTGAGGTTAACTAAGATTTATTACTGCTACAAATTAGTAATGAGTATAAAAGAAATGTATAATTGGCTTTGTAAATATAACTGATTTTTAAACTGACTAGTAGCTTTTTCTTTATATTTTGAAAACTTTTGGCGCTCACGCACTGTATCATTTTCAGTCTTGTCGCAAAAATTTTTATTCGGATGATTCGGCCCGATGATGAACGGCCAAGCAATTAAGAAATATCACCAAGTATGTTGTATCAAAAGACGGGCTTCACGAGTTTTGTGACGACTTGCCGTATTCGTAATTTAATGAGCTCCGCTATAACAGAGAAGTAACTCTAAAAATGTATATGAAGGAAGTTTGCATGTTAGTCTTCTTTCATGGCATACATTTGAATTCATTTAATAAGTACAAAAACAGGACTAATCAAAATTTCAACTGAAAATTGGGGAAGACTATCTCCAATTGGTTTCTAAGATCTGTCAGTTTTGAGTGATTACGCTGAAGCTTATTTGCGTCACCTGAAACATAAAACTGTAAATTGTTCACAAAATAGGATCTTTGCAAATATGACGCAAAAATGTATAGTTTTATTTGTGCTCGGTTAATAATTTTACCCTGAAAAACATTAAAACCGGATTTCTGCTTCCTCTCCTTACCATTTCCTTGTACCTGAAGACACTCTTCACATAAAATATAACAAAAAAATGTTATGAAATAAACAGCAATAAATACATGAGAAGTATAGTAGATTTATTAATTGTATGTTTATGGCGCTCAATCTGGTTAATCAGCATTAAATATGTTTTCATAAGACCACGAGTTTTTTTAAAACCGAAGAAATTAATAAATAAAATTTAAATAAAAAAACAGAATAGCAAGCGATTGTTTAAAATAATTTGTGATTAAAATTAGATTGCTATAAGTTATATTGATCACAGATCAATGTTAAAGGATTAAAGTCTTAAGGCTCCCACCTACCGACCATTTTGATTTCGTGGATGTAATTATAATCCTATGGAATTTCAACTGCCATCCTCAAACCTATACTATTTTATCTGTTTTAATGCAAAAATGTGCATCCGAAAAAGCATAAACACAATGAAATTCTTTTTTGCGAAATTATATTTTCTCTCCGACCTTTAAAAATATTTTTACCCCTATTTTAATGATTCGTTTTTGTGGGGTTTTCGGACTTAAAACATATTCTAAAACATTTTCCAAAATCAGAGGTAAAATATGATTCCATAAAAACCTTTATTGTGTTTTGCTCTTTCGAATGACCTTTTTTGCAACCAAATAAATAAAATAGCGAAGATTTGAGAGAGGTGGTTGAAATTCCATGGGATTAACGTTACATTCACGAAATCAAAATGGCGGGTAGACGGGAGCCTTAAATACGATTTGAGAATAAATTGTACAAAAACACAAATAAATTGAGAATTATGAATGACTAGGAGGGATCGAATTATAATTTGTTTTATAGAAAAGGAAATTTAATTTCAATATTCATTTATTCCGTTTTATCAAAAAAAAAGAAGTCGTTCTTATCAAAGGCGTCTCAATAGTTAAGGCATTTTAAAAAAGATTAACGAACTTAATATAGAAATTTAAGTCAAGAGAAAATTCCGAGTTCATTAAAGTAGAGAGAGAGATGACACTTTTTTTTTGTTAAATTATTTGATTGTCATTTTAATTGCTCTAATTGATAAACATTTTCGAATGTTTTCCCTCCATTTATTTAAATTAAAAGTTAAATGAGCCGAGCAGTTCTTCATCTTTTAGGACTTGGGGTTATGTAAATAAATATCCAGAGTAAAATGAATAGAACAATCAAAAAAAAAAATTGAGCTATAAGTTTTGTTTTGGTTTTGTTTCTTTTCTCGTGTTTTTGAGACCGCGGTAGATGTGTGGTGATGGTCACAAGTTCATGGCCAGAATTGTTTCTATCGAAGTGTGAGTTCGAATTATAATTCCCATAAGAAGTGAAAAACGAAAGAAAGAAAGCCGTATTAGAGAGGTTGATGTATGTTAAATCTGTCGAGCTTTCAAGGGCTTCTATGAGCATGAGGTGGATGTTTAGGGAGGGGGTGTCAGTTTAAGTGTCGCCCTCGTCACTGAAATGATCGGAAAATTTAAAAAAAAAAATTGAACAGTAAAAAAGGTCAAAGGATGAGGTCTGTCACCAATAGTTCTCGTGTCGCATCTTTGTGCAACATTAATAAGCAATCAAGCTGGACATTTTTCTTTCATTTTTTATTTTTTTGTTTTTAGTTAGTTTGAGTGAGTATTTCTACCCCTATATCATAACCTGCTAATTCAAACTATTGAGCATTAATTCCAAAAGGACTTCAAACTCCTCGAGCGATGCTATAAGAGATCTTGTAATAGATAATTATCATCTTCCGACCCCCCCCCATCTCTCATATTTAGACCTTATCATTCACTCGTGGCTTAAAAAGACGTGAATCAGCGCCAATGACAGGCTGCCAACATCAATAATGTATATGCTATTCATTCTAGCAGGACTTTAATTCAACGAAGCCTCATCAAATTATAAAATCAGTTAAGAACTTACTTTTCAAATTAATCTCAATTCGCCCCATAAAAACATAAATCGAAACTTAGTTTATAATTGAAGAGAAATTTCAGTACAATGCGTACAGACCTCGTTTCACCCCACACTTCTTTTCCGATATGCTGGACAATGCACCAATGTATCACCGAGTCTACGCCACTGGTTCTGGATCGATGCTCGGTGTCCTTCGTCACTTTGTGGCCGACCCCCTCTTTCCTCACCGGCAAAGACAAAAGAGAGAGCGAAGGAACGCGCGCGAACAAACGAATTCCTTGTCCCGCGGCCTCTCTCGCATTAAACGCAATAAATGCAAATTTCCAAAACTCATTTGCCATTGGACTTGCTCACTTTGCGCCCAGGCATTTTCCGTCTAAATGATGCCGCCACTCATTTGCCGGGCTTTATCGTATTTATTAATACCGGCAGCGGCACTTGGACTCCGCACCGCTCCTTTAACTGCATTAAAAGAGTTAGGCTCGGCCCAAATTGCATCTGCAAATTGTTCCGCTCCTTCGCCAATCAGCGCGCCGCGATGCATGCCACAGCGGTACGAGTCAAACAATGGGCGCCGTTCTTCGAGGGGTCACCACCATCAGTCTGTCGGAAGGAATTCTTGGTCTTGTCACATTCGAATAATAGAGTTCGCGACTCGATTTTGTTCAATTAACACCGCTCCGGAGCTACACAATCGTGGCTGGACCTCGGATTCCAATGCCTGGTCACAGATACTTACTCTCGACACTCCGTCGAGGACTATAGCCAAAATGTTAATGCAACAACCTGAAGGTCACTGATCCGAGGTTACCCCGAAAAACTGTCGAATGGAAACTGCTGGACGTTAAATCCGAATCTTAAGGTCTTAACGTGGTGTGATGTGGAAGTCAGAATAATGAGCGTCAACCTTAATATCTTTTTCATCACTTGACATAGGCTTGTAATTAATAATCTGTCTCCAATAGCCAGTGTCCTTATATTTTTGTGAAGTTACAAAAACCTAGATATCATCATGGGAAAACCTCCGAAATCCATTAAGATTAAAAGTACGTTTTTCATATATTTCCTCGCAACACAATTTGTTCTTGAATAATCTAACATCCAAAAGCCGATTCTGTCACTAGGCTAGTGTGAGCTCCAAAATAAAAAAAATTAAGACTTTATTATTTGGAATCCATGTTTGTAAGTTTCCAGTTTACAGTGAAATTGTGATAACTTATTTAAGTTGCTCTGAGAAGCAACACTAGAGCCAATTGAGGACGGAGCTCGTAATTTTAAACCTCGGTCAAGTGACTTTTTTTTTGCAAATCAAAACGAAATGAACTTATTATTACTCGTTCCATATAAATTCAAATAAACCAGCCTCTCAACCATGAAGAGCTGAACATAATATTAGGAGTGTAAAATTTATTTCCAGCTTCTGTACTACGAAAGAGTGTCTTTATAATAACCATACCAAATATTTGCCTAGACATCAGTTACTCATTTCAGAGAAGAATCCAATTAGGATTTAATTTAGATCAGTTTTAATTTAGATTTTAATTTAAATCAGATGTTAACTAATTTGAGTGTTTAAAAGATGGTTTTATTTGGATTGGTTTTATTAACGTCGCACTAGAAGCAACACGAGAGCTATTGGCGACGGACCTCGCAATTTTGAATCTCGGTCAAATGACGAGGACGACATCTGAGCTGGCACCACCCTCTCCTAGCTTCCACATCATGCCAACGGGATGACTTTGTGCCCCGACAGATTGAAAGTTCATAAGTCCCAGCTACACGATGGGTCTTTAGTGGCATCAATGCTAGAACCCGCGACTCGCCGAACACCGCCAGCCACAAGTCCGCGGCCATATTGTTTTAAAAGAAACCACCGTGGAAGGAAGGAAAAAATTCCTTTTACACTTAAATTTCCAACTCTTTTTCCAACCAATCGAAACGTGATTACATAAATTTATAAATAAGAATTGTGGAGAAAGGATTGAAGGAAATATAAGCAAATGCGACCGAGAATTGAATACAGAGTTCGTAATGCTTCAGTTATGATCATGAAATGATGTTAGCAGGGAGAATGGTAGAAGTCAGTGGTCTCGTTGTTGACGTGCGTGAACCTTCATCGATAGAGAATTTTCGATGAGAATCGAAAATGACAGTTTAGAAGAATGTTCTAGAGTGATTGAACTAAAACGTATAATCATTTGTTTCAAATTCATTTGACTGTTGTTCTGCTACTTTAACTAAGAAACTATTTAGTAGGTAAACGAGTATCTCTGAAACGAATAACAAGGAGTAGTTATAATGTTTAGTTAAAAGTAGCAATAATTATTATTGATTTCGGGCATACTCATAACTTGGATGTAGTCTTTTATGAATAGACATCTAGTCTTTAAAAACGAAATTAGACATATGCTTTGATATCTTGAAAAGCTTCAATCATCTTAACAGAACGGCCAAATTTAATTTGAACTTAACTGAAAAATCTATGATTTCTCAATCACTTCAGTTCTTCTAAAAACTTTAACAGATATTTTGTATTGAAGCTTTTCATCTAAAATATCCTACTGAATCTTTCAAGTCTACTTTGTTGAGAATCTTTTATTCAAAGTAACCCTCAGGGAGTTGCCGAGATCATGGTCGCGGACATTCAGCCGGCGTTTTTAATGAGTCGTGGGTTCGAGCCCTGATGTCACTAAAGATCCGCCGTGTAGCGGAACTGTTGCAAATTAAATCTGTTAAGGTATCAAGTCCTTCCATTGGCGTGGTGTGGAAGTTTGGAGAGGGATATATCAGCTCAGGTATCGCCATTGTCACTCGAACGGGATTCAAAACTGCTAGAACCGTCGCCAATAGCCCTCATTTTGCTTCTTAAAGCAACATTAATAAACAATAACATGATATTACATCACGCCCTTCAGGAACTTACCATCATTTTCTCAACCATGGATTTTATTGTCTTTGGTAAACACATGTGACGCGCCCTCGAGATATCTTAGAAATCCAACTCTATTTTCTACCCTTCTTGTCAATTTTTTTTTTTTATTTTTCATACGTCTGAATCACAGTTATGGCGTTTTGGCGCACAAAACAGTCACAAATGGCTCATTAAACTCCACTATCACTGAAGGAAATCAAGACAACCCCGAATTTAATACGCAACAATTAGCGTCACCAGATAATCCACAATGTTCATTATCTAACACTTCCAATTGCACCGAAGCAGCAAATTAGATTCGAGTAACACAAGCAGCGGCCATTTTCACACATTAAGAACAAATTATAATAATTAATTAAGTTTAAGTTTCGCAGATTATTGTTCAGTACTTAAATAGGAGATTTTTAATCCTCAAGAGACTCTCTGAAATGTGCCTCATACTTACTAAAGAATGATATGTAGATTATGAACAACAGTAAAGCTTCATTCAACGCCTTACGTCACTCTTCACTTAGCGGTACAGGAAACCTCTCCGTTTTTTTAAAATTTATATTCACATATTGTGCCGCCTTCCAAACGTCCATTGAAATGTAGGACCGTTAAACAATAGACTCGTTATACAAGGAGATCGGCAAGTTGGTAATCTTAATCTATTGTGAATTTGCTTTTGGAGGCTCATTTTTTGTGTAAATAAAATACGCTGTATGTAGTTTGACCATCAAGGCATTTTGTAATATTCAACTGAATGTCTTAGAATTTCTCTTTGGCTTAACGATTTCAGTCTTTTACCATTTGATTTGACTAGACTCAGAAATGTACACATTAGACGCAATGAAATCAATGCTTTTCCAATCCTATATGTGTGCAATACTTTCCCAGACGCTCTGTGTGTTTGTTACACTCGTGCAGACGTATATGTTAGAGGATCAAGATTCATTCCCTTCATGTCTTTTGGAACAAGACCCTATGGAATTTAGTAGTCTTTATTAGATTATTCTAATAATTACTTAAATGCCAAATCCATTTCCTTGTCTGTCAGTGTGTTAGTTCTAATTAGAAGATAAGTAATATCTATATCTTGGAAATATTTCCCTAGATATTCAGACAGGTATTAAGTTTGATGAATAGGAATTCATTCTTAAAAATGCTATGCTTAATATCTTTAAAGTTACTTTTTCTCATTTGGGTATGTTTAACTTTATTTATGGTTTAGATTAGTTTCTCATAGGCAACGTCACACTAGAACTTTGAAATATTGGAACTAATGGATTTTTATCCCCTGTTGGGGACTGACTCCTTTTATCGTTCTCTGTTTTCATTGTGACTTTGAAATTCTCGTGTATCATTTTCCTGAATCACCGCACAACATCTTGGGGGTAGAATTTAGAAACAAATCCTGAACTCTGTTAGATTGTACCAGCCTGACAAAAATTAATCAAAGGCACTAAATTCTATAGTCTATGAAATTTAAATATGATCTAAATGCTTTCTATATTATAAGAAATACATAAACTCGATAAACACGAATCTCATAAATCACTTGAGATATTCAAAAAAAAAAAAAAAAAACTTATTACGAAGGTAGTTCAAAAAGTACTTGTATTTGAAGACAGACGGCATCATTAAGGTAAATTATTGTTACCATTGAATGTTGCCATCTGTTAAACGGAGGCGAAAAAAATGTGATATTGATTCACAAGTTAGTTTTGATTTGGTAGGCATTTGCTGCTAAAACAAGATTTGATTGCTGCCGCTTCGAGTTGTCCCCATTTGTGATGAATGGATTCATGTTACACACAGTTAACAAAAGAAAACTAAAACAATGGGGTAGCCTCCAGTGAATCTCTTCCAAAAAAAGACGAAGATGGTCTCATCTGCCTGAAAAGTTATGACGAAGAAGGTTTGAGGTCATGATCACGAGTACGAGTAACTGAGATAGCTGTCTAGTTAGTCATGATGGTTTCTATAAGCAAACCATTTTTCGATGTTATGAGTGCTATCTATTGGAATTTCTAAGAACTTATTCAACAACCACCGTACAATTCAAAAATTTACAAAATGGGTTTGATATGTTTTAAAAAACGCGGGTCTTAGAAAAATATCACGTAAATTACCTGTAGTAATTGTAACATCAAACAGAAAAGAATGTGTGATAGAATCCTCATCACTTGTCTGTAAAACAGGTAAAATTTGTATTATGTGGTTAAGCGGAATGTGGTTTAGCCCATTCCTGGTGACGAAATATTTGTTCGATATAAATTACCAAATGTGCCAACCCTCGATTTTCTGTTTGGACGTGACTGTTATACATGACGGCCCTAAAACTTTTCCTCTTCCGTTATTAATTAAGTGCTAGTCGTCGATGTCGAAGTAACAGCGCATGCTTAGATTTCGTAAAGGTTTTTTTTTTTTTGTCCCCCCAACGGGGGGGGGGGCGGGCACTTGCGTTTGGAAACTGTTTGAAACTTTCCGATTAAGAAAATAAGGTGGACGTCTTGATTCGAAATGCGTTTATTCTGATATTTTAACATGTTTTCTCATATGAATGTCATTTTTAAAAGAAAAGTGATCTTTAAGAAAGAGAGATTTATTTGATGTGCTCGATGATAGCTAAATACTTAAGGACCTGAAGTAGTTGTGGAAGTAATGATGCCTCTAAATTCTTGAAGTTGATAATAATGAAGATTTTAAAACATTTCTTAGATCCACCGGCAAACTGGGTTAGTAAAACGTTTTTCGTATTCTTTCATTTAACATTTCGCTGAGTTCTAATGCGACATTAAAGGGAAACTACAATGTATTATTATAAATGTGTCAAGTCCTTTTAATTGAAGTTTCGGAGAAGTTTTCTTTAATAAATTACGATAAATGTAATTTATTTTATTTTCATTTCGATTTTTTTTTTTTTAATTTTATTTTTGAAAGCTCCAAATGGAATTGGAAGAAATTTTAGGTAGACAACAGAATAAATAAAACATCAAGCTAGTGTAATTATTAAAATTCATACTCATTCTAAAATCTTGTCAAGCTTTTCATTCTTGAAGAGGACTTGAAAATTTTTTTTAAAATTCATTTTGACGTAGTTTAATTAACAAATGTATTAATCCTACGGGAATATGTAGTTGAAATAATACAAATGTAGTATAATTTGTCAGATAGGGGCATTAAATCTGCATGTCTTAAACTTATTTTTATTACTTTTGGAACTGAATGAATCTAAATTTGTGAAAATGATTGAGAATTGCTTAAAACATTTATCAGATTCACAGACAATTTAGGTTTGTAAATGTTTTTTTCGTTTTTTATTTATTTATTTCCCATTTTGAGGAATTTACGCGATTGGCTCTATTTGTAAAATTGCCAAATCGGAGGTTTTTAAAATCGCGCCAAGAAAATGGCTAAACAACATTTTCACTGCAAATTTTCGTTGATCTTTTCAGGCTGTCTATATCTTTCCCATTCAGAGATTCATCCGCTTAAATAATGCGTCTCGCAATATTAACTACGATCAAATGACGAAGTCGACACCTGAACCGTCATCTCAGCTCAACATTCCCGATACTCCACCGTTAAGGGTGCAACCACAGTTGGTGAGTGGTAATGGTAGCGAGTTCGTGGTCTGCGTTGCTTTCATCGATTCGTGAATTCAAGTATTGATGCCGTTTTAAACCTATCCTGTTACTAAGCTGATTCACGTTAAATTGATCGAGACTCAATGATCTCAAGTTGGCACAGTATTGTAAGTTTGGGGAGTAGGATACCAGCTCAGGTGTTGTCGTTGTCTTACATGACTGAGGTTCAAAATTATTAGTTTTGTCTCCAGTAGTTATTGCGATGATTCTAAATGTGCTGTTAATAAGCATTCGATCAATAAATCACTCGGCTGAATCAAAACCAACGTGAAAGGTTCTAGCCTCTCGGAATGTAGAATAAATGCAACATAGTTTGGAAGATAAATTTCAAAAATTCTGTTTATTTGATCATTTGGGTCATATGTTTTTTAATTAGAGTATTTAATTGACTATACAGGTAGTAATTAGAGACACGAACAAATGTTCAATAGAAAGCATGTCTATGGTCTCGTTCGCTTTCCTGTTTGCAGCTTGACTGTCTCAAATCTCGTCCCTTTCAGGACTGATTTCAGATTGGAGAACAGAAAAAAAACTCACACGTCGTGAGCTCGGGATGAATGGGTTAAATGTTCCAATCCAGGGATCTTATGCTTGCAAAAAAAAGAAAGAAAAGAAAAAAAACCATCTTGACAAACAATGCTGCAGTATTGACCAGACAGTTATCCTAATGAAGAATCAATGACTTGTTTTTTTCGCAATTCCTGTTTCTCTTCCGAACAGATTCCTTGTCGATTCCTACGGTTTCAAAAACTGCATGAAGCCTTTTACTCAACTGATACCCTTTTCAGATCAAAACATTGATTTTTTTTAAAGGTTTATGGTTGTTTGTGACGAAGTAGGTCGTTTTGGACGTAAATCATCTTCATTCTCTTCTTGTCTTTAAGTCACTCAAACTCTTTGTACGTGATTCATCCCCGAATACTTCTTTTAACAAAAAATGAGTAACTATGGCGGATGTTTCAAAATTCAGAAGAAATTTCACATTAATGCTTAATTCTCTTAAAACACCTGAAATTTTTCTGATGGGTTGCAGATACACGGTCCGATACGATCCGAGGCTACGGCCCAAGTACGAGGTTCGCAGAATTGAAGGCAGAAATTGAAGAAGGGGATATCACGTGACTCAGCCATGTACCGTTTGATCTTGACATATGTACTGGTTTTTTTTTTCCGAAGATCAATCAGTCTTTTTATTTTTTTAGCCAAGCCTTATATTAGCAATATAAATGTCAGAGTAACTCAGTTGCTTAAATATCCTAAGCATTCATCTGTGATTGCAGTGCTAAACATTTTAGCTCTAACAACATTTTATCTCAGTAAAAATCTCGAAATTCTAATAAAAATTACTAATGGAAATATTAATGGAGTGACCAATAAAATAGTTATTTTCTTTTGATATAATACTCAATTACTTTTTAACATAAATAGTAAAGGACCATACAATTAAATTGTTATGTTGTTTTAATATTTTTAAAAAAATTCTTTTGGTATCGTGAAACAGAATGATAAATTACAATTAGTAGTTCGCGAAATTTTTAAATAGCCCCTACTTCATATGTAAAAGAGAAAGAAGTGTATACTTTCGTCCATCAGAAAAATATGTTTAACATTATGTTGCCTCGACATGTAATTCTCTCTAGAAACCCGATCTTTTAACAGTATAATGTTTGTCAGTTGCTCTACTATCCCATAGGTAAAGGAATAAGCAATGTTTTGTAAATTCACTCTGAATATGAGACCCAAGTATATGATTTTCAAATATCCATTCAATTGCTTGTTGTACTACTAATTTGTGTATTGTACACACAGGAATAACGAAAACAGCGCACCAAGAAGGAAGCGAACGACAATCGCGAAACTTTGAAAAGTGTTTGAATGATGTCTGAAATGAAAATGATCAAAGTTTGACTCCAATGCACAGAACCACAAACCTTGCAGTGACAATTTAATCAGGTAGTGGGTTCTGTATAAACGAGTGCATAATAGAATATTCATGAGAGTAACGATCACATTCCGACTCTAGGGTGACTTTAGTAAGCGAAGAATGCCAGGTAGACGTGTGAGGAAACACTTCGCACAGTAAAGCGAGTTTGAGAGAGGTCTAATCATTTGCATGAAAACCGCTTCGGCGTTGACGCACCGTGTTTCTCGTCAGGTTAATCGTTCCGAGTAAGCCTTAAGAACTAGTTGGGAGCAGTGAACACGAAATGATACCCACGTTTAGAGAACCGATTCTGAAGCGACCAGGAAGACGACGAGACCAAAGGATCATGAGGCAACCTCTCGTGGATCCTATTGTGAATCGTTCCCCAATACAATCAATGCAGGGCTGCCATTTGTTCACGAGCCATTTCCAGACGCTTTGCAGCAGTGAATCTGGAATCCTTTTCATGTATTGCCTTTAACACCGAAACATCGGTGACTCTGTCTATAAAGCGATGCGACAGAGCGACGAGAAATGCCACAGATTGGCAAAACGGTGTGTTTAGTGATGAATTTTGATTCGTTTTGGGAACAGATGGTAATTGCCTCCCTCCACAGATAGTAACTGCCAGAGTGTGGAGGCGCTCTGATTAACAGTACAATTTCACACACGCTGTCGCGTGACACACTACCCACACAGCAGGCGCAATGGTCTGGGAGGTCATAGCTTACGATAGGCGTTCCTCTCTAAATGTGGTACGGAGAACTTTAACGCACCAAGGTTATGTTGATGACATTCTCCGACCCCTCTTGGGACCTTTCTTAAATGTTCTTCAGGAGGCAATTTTTCAGCACACAGCTCGAAGAGCTCAAGACTTTCTACATCATGTTCAGTCTCTTCCAAGGCCAATTCCCCCCCCCCCGGGGGGGGGGACTGGAGACGAGTTGGAGAGGCAGGGGAAATACCAAATGCCAATGTGTCAATATGTAAATGATTTGTAGGTGGCTGTTCAAGATCTACAATGAGTCCATCTGCCCCAGGAAAATATATTCAATGTCTAATCACTCAGTGTCGAACCGTGTTGCGGCATGCATTGCGGAAGAATGCGGTCCGAAGCGCTATTGAAATTGTACTGTATTAGTCTGATTATATTTGTTTGATTGTCTTGATGTTGGGATCAAGTGAATCTCTCATCTGTATCATTATGTGTATTAAATTTTTCTTTTCAATTCAAAACTCCCTTCTTGGTGCGCTATTTTCCATTCTCTTGAGACTATTTCTTTTACTAACACAGGTATTCTGTCGTACTTTTCTTTTATTTCCACTGCATGTGTCCCTGGTATTGATGGTATAGTATTGTCGTTGTGTAGCAATACTGCCTTAAGACTTGTCTTATAAGAATCCTTAATCTGCGAACAGCCTTCATTTCTGGATATATTGGAAACTCGGTTCAACCATTAAACCCTCATCATTTACGCAGGCGCACATAGAATTTTACATTGAAATATACCCTGAACACTGCATCATCTCTTTTGGCGTATGAAATACAAGAGGTTGAAGCCATTCAATTCTACTGCTGCAATCTAGACCCAAAAATTTCTGATTGATGATGTTTGGTAAGATTAAGATCTCTGATTAAATCGTTTCTGAATTTAGTGCGGTGTTGTCTTATGTTTAGGACTGAAATATGGATCAAATAAGGCTGATGGTTCGGACTCTTTTCGTGTTTCTTCTGTATTTGAGGATTATACCAATGGAGAAGACGGAAAAAGCACGGGCAATTCATGACCGTTTAGTTAAGAATCTCTTGCAGAAGATACACTAAGGCAAGGGCATTCCGCCTTTTACACTTTTTGGGACCTTTCGAGCTTACTTTTTTCTTGAAGGAACCTTTTGATCAAAGAGCAGGAAAAAAAAGGATATCAAAGCTTTAGCATACTCAAATTTACAGAATTATTACCTTACCTTTATTTTATCACTCTACAAACACCTTAATAAGATAATGAATGGTAAAGTAGCAAATGGGGCTTTTTTGGTTTTCTGAAGCATATTCTATGAATTATAAACAAAAGCAGCAATATTTTAAATTATAACAAATTATTAAAAAGAAAATTGTTTTAATGGTTTCGCTGTGATTGCTTTTTTATTGCAAAGTATTTTTACGTCTGAAATAATTGTCGAAATCTGCAACCTAATGTCATCTTCAGCATCCAATCTGTTTCTATATTTTGTTTTTATCGCAGCGTACAAAGAGAAAGGTTTTTCGCATACATAGGTTAAGACAAATGACTCAGATGTTTCACTGCTCTTGTAGCAATATCAGAATATTCTTTTTCTAATGTCAATACAAAAATGCATAATATCAGCTTGACTAAATTTTAGTTTCAACTGAGTGTCAATCGATATATTAATTTGAGATGCATCGTATGCGCCAAAGAACGGATTCTAAAATGTGACCTAAAGTGTCTCGATTAATATATTTGAAGCACGTGACCTTTACAAAATTTAACTTTTTATTTATCCATAAAATATTTATTTTTACAAACAAACTGCCCTTAAGAATTCAATCTTTTATAAAAATTAAAATTTTACTAAAATTTTGGTGCTTTGATTAAGCAAATAATGATCACTTTCGGAACTCCTATCAAATTTCCAGCGAACCCAAGGTTAAGCTTGTCCTATCTAGAGTATTATACATCAGAGTTTGCTTTACCAGAAATTTCAACAATTGAATAAGACAAAAATATCAATCCTCTGCATGACTCGTCTGCTTTTGTCAGATAGTAGAAACAAACCAATGACATGAACCGATCTTTGTCACTTTTAATCCGGTGAAGCAGAAAAGAATAACACATTATGCGCGATACACGAAGGGCCCACGTTTTATCCTACGTGAAGAACAATAATCTTGTTTATCCTTAGGTGATAGTTTCTGACTTTGCCAGGTGACTTAACACATTCACAAAAAAGAGAAGAAATCATTACACTTCAGAATCACCAATAGGATTAAAACTACTCATTTCAAGTAAATGAATAGAATGAGGTTATCATGCAAGCAAAGTTCTCAATCGTCAGTCGATCTGAAACACATTAATAAAAAGCCGCATGATTAACCGCCGTTCTGTGTGAGTGGCGTGACTTGTGATTGCTGTAAACTTTACCATAAGCAATGATAATATATTACTCGCGTAGAAAACAACGAGACGCACCTAAGAAGGAGATTTTTAACAAAAAGCTATATTTATAACAATTAAATTTTTTGAACATATTTTTAATTTCTAAAAAAAATGGTGGGTAATGGCCAATTATTTTTTAAACCATTAAAACATACCCAAACTGGATGAAGATTCGTACAAACCAGCAACAAACCAGCAATCAAACATTTCATTTTATGTTAAATTTGACTTGGAACAAAAACAATTGTGACTGCGCTATTTTAAACCTATTTAAAAAAAATCAAATTGCATTTAAAAAAAACTCATTAGAATGTGTAATATTTGACCTCAAAAGGGATGGGGGAAATTCTGTTATATTTATTAGGAAGGCACGGAAAAATAATTAAAAAAAAAAACGGTAGGTTGAAAAATATTAACAAAAATATATTAGAAAAATATTTTTTTTTTTTTTTGGGGGGGGGGACATGCTTACAACTCTCTCCACACATCAGCGAAACCTTCTAAAACATTTCGAGTGATACGATCAACGGTGTAAATTTGTACAGAGGACAAACAAGGGAACATACTTTCAAATTCATTTGTGTAATTATTCGGAAGAAATATAGTATTTATTTTTAAAATATTGTTTAATTTGAAAATATTACATTTTATTATAGCCATATGAATAACTTATTGGTTTTATTAACGTCTCACTGAGACACAACACGAAAGCTATTAGCGACGAACTTCGTTATTTTGAACCACGTCAAGGGACAAGGACTATACCTGAGCTAGCAACTCCCTCTTTAAAGATCCACACTCCGCTAAAGGGAGGACTTCAAGCCTCGACAGATTTTGCGTTGATCAACCTCTGCTATTTGGCGGATCTTTAGTATAGTCAAATGATCTTCGTCGAGATGAATAACTCTCAACAAAAAAAAAGTTACAAAAACTTCATCCATCTTTCTCCATTTATCCTCCATATTACACCTGTATCTGTTAGTTCTATATGAACACAGAAATCAGAGATGAACAATAATAAAAGAAAACTTTTCTTTTAACGAATATGAATATTTATATGAAATAAAAGAATCATATATATATATGTGTGTGTGTGTGTGTGTGTGTGTGTGTGTGTGTGTGTGTGTGTGTGTGTGTGTGTGTGTGTGTGTGTGTGTGTGTGTAATGATTTAACTTTAATTTAATAACTTATCTTAATAATAATTTAATATTTTAATCACCATTCCTCACTTAATTCAAAAGCAAAGAGATCATTCTTATTCCCTGATCCCCTTCCAAATTATCCTTTTATTTATTAGATCCGCGTTCATAAAATTTGTCCTTTTTTTCCCGATCGTAATTATAAAGTAAATCCTTCCAGACTCCTTGTCTATTATGCAGAAATTTCCCCCAGAATCCCTAATTCTGTACCCACGGGCTCCATGAGTTTTCTTACGAAATTCCCTGTATATAAGGGGATAATCGAAAAATGAGAATCTTCTTATCGATCTCCCATGTAACTGTGCACTGCTGTGGACATCCTAATGTTAAAAACTTTCCTTTTTCTTCGGCATTAGGCCAGCCGACCTTTCCAACATCTTCATAATGAATAACATATCAAATACACTCTATGAACGTTTGACTGCTCTTCTTCATTGATAAAAAATTGTTTACCTCACAAGTTGACGAATGATTAAATTCATGTCAAGTATTAATTCATAACATGTATAATAATATATATATATATGTATATATATATATATATATATAATATAATTAAAACATTAATATATGTATTGAATATATTGGTGAGTATATCTCATATAGGTTTTAAATATCTTACTGCCATAATGATTATACAGACACGACTGAGCCACACTACTTATGAGCTTTCACCACTTGTCCGTTGCTTCACATAATGAGAAATATTACACATGGCCAGAGAATATTTCAATTTATATAAACATGTAAAATATGAAGAAATATTCTTAATTAATTTAACATCTATGTTTACTTCATATAAGACTTTCCCCTATCCTACCTATCATAAAATTTATATAAAACACAAAAGGAGATAATATTTTAATTCTTTTTAAAAAAAATTGTGTCAGCAAGTCGTAATTGTAACATTAAAAGTGATTATGACTTCATGGTTGACAGAAAATGATTAGTATTCACGGATATTATGGACATTGAAACCAGTAACATATTTTCATGCGTTAGTACAAAGTTCTATCTTTGTTTTTTGTTTCCCGAACTTCGTTCTCAAAAAAAATTGCTCGCATTTACAAGTGCTTCTAAATGTTTTCTTTTCTGAGCAAACGCTGTCTGTTTTGGAAATTTGTCAGGTGAAAAATAGCTTTTATGAAAGTCAGTTAGTGTAACACCTTTGATTTTTTTCTTCAGAGCAAGGTTCTCGTGCAGTTCTAGTAATTTCATTCTGAAAGTAGTGTAGTTCACCATCAGCATTCAGTGGAGCAAAGAATACTGTGATCGAGTGAAATTTAAACATATATGGAAAAGTTACGGCGGACTGTTAAAAACCAACACGTGAAGCAAATTCAGCCTGGGTTAGAAATTCTAATATAGCCCTAAAATATTGTAAATCTAATTGGAATTTTCTCCATTTTATTCCTTTCCGTTGATATGTTCTAAAAGCTTAAGTTTACAGTTAAAGTGTTTAGAATCTGAAAAGACCAATAATTAATGAGGAATGATATTTCTTTCATAACTAGAATACCATTGAAGTGAATTCTATAATTCTACGTGAATGAGGGCCTTTCCGAGGCGTAGTATTTCCATTATTTTACTTCAATGAAGAGTACATTTCTGAGTTACCTAGAAATTTTTGAATAATTTGTCATTCCTTTATTCGCTGTAAATTATTTACGTGCGAAAAAAATTAATAAATTAAGAATGCTTAAAATTTTAACTACGATGTCACCGGTTATTTTAACATAAATATTTTTCGATACAACTTGTTTCGTAATACATAATAGAATGGCAACCATTTTTGTGATTAGGAAATCAGTTGCTATTTTCAAATAACGTTTATATATATATATATATATATATATATATATATATATATATATATAAATCTTTATATCTACCTCATTCACAGGATTTTCATGCATTTTGGGTATATTTTTCTTAAATAACTTTGCATTAAAGGCTCTATTTCGAAGCTTTTTCTCAAAACTCAATTTTCCCCCCACAGTTGATCCCATATCACCTAAACATTGTTGGCGTACCCTTGTCATTTCTCCCATAATGCTAGACTTATTCAAGTAACTTGTTCTCCATTTCTTCATATTTTTCACGTATCCTTGCACATGATAACATATCCCAAAATATTGTTCACGTGTCCTTACATGCATTTATATATCCTCATACATTGTTCATATATCCTTACAAATATTCACATACCCTTGTTGGGATATGTATATATTGTTCACTTATCTAGATACTGTAAGCATACCACTTGGAATTTCTAAAATACTCCTAATTGTTTGCATATCTCTACACGTTGCTCATGTAACTAGATAGTTCGAATATCTCCAGACATTGTTCTCGTTCCCCTCTACACGTACCCTTACACATTGCTCAAGTATCTCTACAAATTGTTCACGTATCTTTAGACATCGTCTTGTACCTCTCGATATGTGTGTCAAAAGGGTGCTCGAAAACATTATTCTCGTACACACAGGTATTATTTTCGTTTGTACATTGGTCAGATATTTCAACAGATTGTTATCTCATCCCTATGCATTGCTCGTTCATCTTTAAACATTGTTTGTGTACCTCTAAATATTTCTTTATATACCAACACATTTTTCATGCATCTATACGTATCGTTAGAAATTGTTCTCGTTTGCCTACATATATTCACATACCCTACACATTTTTGACAATAAGTATACCTGTTGTTATTGTTCGTGTATCCTGTAGACATCTCTACACGTTCTTATATCTTTGCATATTGTTTGCACATTTTTTTGACATTGTTTATCCATACATATTGTTCACGCATCCCTACACATTGTTCGCGTACCCCTAGACAGTATTCTTACACAATGCTCGGGTATCCCTATTAACCGTTCGACTATCCATATACATGTTCACACTCATTGTGTATTTTTACGACATTATTACACATCCCTACACATTTTCCAAACATTTGCTCGCGTATCTTTAGACACAGTTCATGCATCCCTACACATTATTTACGTATCCCTATATATATTCTCTTAACCCTGTAAATTGTGAGTGTAATTCTAAACTTTATTCACATATCCATTCACATTTTCACACATTCCTACATATTGTTCGTGTATCTTTAGACATTGTTCACGTACCCCTACACATTGTTCACAGATCCTTACACATGTTGACATATCCCTATCTATTGTTTGCGTACATTTACTTTGATCGTGTACCTCTAGACATTGTTCGTGCATTTCTTATATGTGTACCTCCAGAGAATGTTCAATATCTCTACACCTGTCTACATATTCTTACACATTGTTCGCGTATCTCTTGAAATTATGAGCATATTAGACATTATTTTAGCAACGCCTTCACATTTTTCACATATCCCTACAAATTGTTCGAGTATCTTTAGACATTGTTCGCATACCCTACGCATTGTTCAGTACCCTTACACATTGTTCACATATCCCTACACATTGCTCACGTGTCTTTAGACATTATCTCTATAAACCCCCGACATGTATCTCCATAATTTATCATAAGGATTCGTGGTTTAAAAACCATTGGTTTAAAGCATTTTCACTGCTTCTTAATACATTTTTACCGGATGAAAAGAGTCCCCTTAAGATTCTAGGAGGGCGATCATCCCATTGTCGCTCGGATTGCTCCCCTCTCATTCGATAAGTGTTGCTTCTCTCCCACAAAGAGTCGACGTCCTGATTATACCAACCGAATGTGATACGCAGCCGAGTAATTAGAGGGACCACCCCTCGCACTCCACCCGTGCTGAGGCGCGCGTGAATTCGTTAGGAATTTCCTTCCCTCTCGCACGCGCGAAGATATGTAAATAAATAGATTCCGAATTAGAACAACCTGCACTCGTAACGGAGTCACTGTCAGCTACCAAAAGCAGCAGCAGCAGGGTGGAAATTACATTGCGCATTTATTATACGGCACAAAGCGTTATTATTATTATGATCATCATCATCGCTGGAGCGATACGATTTAATTGGGTGCGAGCCTTTTAAATATTCACTGAGAGGGGAAAAGCACCCGCCTCGACTGGGGAATTCGATTCGCCTTCCTTCCGAAAGACATGCAAATAGCATCCGCGGTATTCTTACGCCGAGCACTGGATTTCGAAGGGTCACCTTAAGAATGGGAGAGTATTGATTAAAAACGAGAGGTTTGTTTATGGTAAGTACATTCCAAACAGACAATGTCCAGCCCGCGGATGAGTTTGCATTAATGCTCGCCTCCGCGAGGTGATGTTATTTGAATGCATGTCGAAAAGTGGCCTCTCTTTCGTTTGGACATTCGGTCACGTGGCAGCCAACAATCTCGAGAGTTATTTCAGATTCCAAATGTGAATTTTTAAGGTGATGCGATTGAAATGAAGGTTCTGCGATAAACTTGTTACTCGAATACGTTCGTATTCGCGTACCTTCTCTTAACTAAGATCTGGGTTTACTTTCTCATTTTTATACTTCGATTTCCTTTCGAACCCGTGAAGATACGTGAGTACGCAAATTAGATTAACATTACGTGTTTAGCGAACAAATTTAAAAAAAATGCTCATAAAAACGATGAATAATTGGATATTAAGATAAATAATAATTAGGTAGTGAAGTCAGTAGAGATTGTGTGTTGACGTAGTTGAGACACATATATGAACCACATAAATTGTTATACAATATGGATCGAGAACCCCTCAAAATGAGTACCAACTAAAGAGACACTTTGAACCCCTAATCGTCACAAGTTAAGGCTCCCGTCTACCCGCCATTTTGATTTCGTCAGCTTAATGTTAATCTTATAAAATTTCGACTTTAATTCTCACATATTTACTATTTGATCTATTTGAAGGCAATAAAGTGCATCTGAAAGAGCAAAAAATAATGAATGCTTCTGTTGGAATTACTTTTTCTTTCCGATTCTTAAAAATATTTAAAAATATTTTTAAAGACCAGAAATTCCCAAGCGAATCATTAAAATAAGAATAAAAATACTTTTAAGAATCGGAGGGAAAAAGTGATTCAACAGAAGCATTCATTATTTTTTGCTCTTTCATATGCATTTTATTGCATTCAAATAGATCAAATAATAGAGATGTGAATATTAAAACCGAAATTCCATAGGAATGACAATACGTCCTCTAAATCAAGATGGTGGGTAGATGGAAGCCTTAAATCTCCCTGACCCGAGTACACTGCAGAAGATTGACCTTTAACATTAGCATTCGATAAAATTATAAAAGCATTAAAGTATAATAGAATAAGAAACAGTATATGCACCATTTTGTAACTTGTTACGGTTAATAAATTGATTTAATTCGTCATTAGATAGTGATCTTTTAGTCTGTTTGAATTTATCAACAGTGTCCTCTGGAACGAATAACAGGGAAGTTCAACAAACATTTTTGCTCAAAATTATTATTCTTAGAATTGTGTTAAATTTCTTTCTCCAAGCTATAGATACAAAAAAGGAAAGAAAAATAGTTTTCCTTATTATTGATCTAATAATTTGTTTCGTTTGGTCATATTTTCAGGATTTTTTGTTTTAGTTAAATATCAACAAAGATCTCTCACTTGAAAGAAATTTTTAATTTTCTTTCAAAAATAAACATTCCTAAGAAAATCCATAAAAGTATATCAACAAAAAAACACATTGAAACATAAGAACTCATTCAAAAGCTCAAACATATATGAATTAAAAAAGGATCAGTAAGGTTCCCGTCTACTGGTCATTTTCCTTTCTCTTCAAACCTAGACTATTTTGTCTATTTGAATGCACAAAAATTTACATCCTTAAAAAAAAAGGTATTCGTGGAATTAAATTTCATTTCTAAAATTGTTAAAAGTATTTTAATGATTCGGTGATATATTTTCTGGTCTTTCAAAAACATTTTAAAATATTTTCAAAAATTGAAGAGAAAATGTAATTCCGCAGAAAACTACATAATCTTTTTACTATTTCAGATGTACTTTTCGCATTCAAACGGATGCAATAGTCTAGATTTTAGGAGGAACGAAGAAATCCCAATGGATTTACATTATAATCATGAACTCAAAATGGCTGGTATATAAGAGACATAATTCATACGAGTAATTAACAATTGCAATAAATTATAGTTCTCAATCACAAACACGAGTAACTTAAATAATCAAATCCTGTGTAAAACACAGAGAGAGAGAGAGTGAAAAAGAAATGTGAGAATTTAAAGTTGAACAACTAATTCCTATTCTGAAACCCCTCAGAGGCTTACCATCTTCAGATAAGAACGGGAAGCAAGACACCCTAAACACGTGATAATCTTTCCTTTTTCCTAAGGTTTCCTGGCTTGGTAAACACGAGCGACGCGTCCCTAGGATACCCTAGTGATTTATCTCTATTTTTAACCTTAATTCTTGTCAACGCGAACTATTATTATTACTATCCCTTTTTTTCTGTCAAGATTACCTCTTGCGCCATAAACTATAATTGACTTCAATCGCTCATTCTGTGACGATCATTCTTTATTATTTAATACTACTGCCCTCTTTCTACCTAATTGATTACTTAATAATTATTATTAGACTTCAGTTGAAGATATGTTAGAGCATGACAAAATATTTCATTAATCACTAAAGAATAGATAAAGTCGCTCTCTCTCAAATCCTACATAATTCGCTAATCCTAGATTACGATTTAAAAAATGAAATCTTAGCTTACCAAATGACTCGTTCGAACTCCAACAATTCTCACTAACAGTAGCTTCGTAAGTATTAGAATCACTTAGAGCCTTCGTATTACTAGAATCTGAGACTAAGAATCACTTCAATTCAAAAGATTAATTACGATATTTCAATCAAATTTACTAATAACTACCAGCCCGCCATTATTCTTCGATTTCCTTTCAATTTTGTTTCATTTATGCATCACAATCTCTAATTACATTTATTGCACTCCTTATCTTCTTCTAATTTACATAATCCTGATTCGTTTTGGTTGGGAAAATATATTGTAATTTTATGCAATTCACACAAATTACTATGAGTACCCTGAGGTTAGTGGATAAAAAAAATCACAAATAACCCACCATTACTATTCTATTTTTGAACAAAAAAATTTAAGATTTACATTTCAAAAATAAAATTGTAACGTATTTGCAAGAGCGTTTTATAATCTATAACTATTATTCATAAGGTAGTCTTATTTTAAGGAAGCAAGGATTTTTTTTCTCTGTAAATGATTTTACTCGAAAAGAATTTAACTAAATGGATGTCAAAGTACTCCTAATAAATAATAGTACACAGCAATCATTTTATTTCTTAGTTTTGATCAAGCTGATCATTAACATTTTCATGGAGTAAACTTCTACTTACTTTTCTTTCACGAACTTAAAATGTCTTCCATTTGCTCTAATTCTACATTATTAGAGAAAAACATTTATATTTCTTCGATTTCTTTTTCCTTTCCCCTTTGAAACACTGGTAATATTTTACGTAAGGGA
The DNA here is from genome assembly GCA_019974015.1 of Nephila pilipes. Taxonomy (NCBI): domain Eukaryota; kingdom Metazoa; phylum Arthropoda; class Arachnida; order Araneae; family Nephilidae; genus Nephila; species Nephila pilipes. The sequence continues at coordinate 393,006 of BMAW01058645.1, read as the reverse complement.
CATCATTTAGCGCCATCCTCCGCCAAGATATTCAGTGAATAAATGATAAATTCATAAGAATTAAAAATGAATTTATAAATATTAAAAATGAATATTCCTTATGGTCTGATACTGTATAGGTTCAAACTGACACCATTTTTTAGGCGATGGACTTTTCATGCCCAATTCCTTACATTCTGATTGCTATGAAAGGCAATCAGAATGTACATGTTAAGTTGGCAAAAAAAATCGAATTTCGCATCCGAGCGTATACTGTATCTTGGTCATTTGCTATATGTTAACAACTTAATTACGTACATAATTAAGTATACTACATAAAAAATTAATTATACTACATAAAAAAATTATAATTCTTTGAATTTTAACTAATAAAAAATCAAAATACTGTTGATGTAAAACAAATTATAGCCAACTCTATAGAAATTTTCTTCATCGATTCGGCTGCGAAATCAATAAAAATCAAAAGGGTCTCCTTCACATTTCCCGACTTCCACATATTTCATTCCACATTTGATTCATGTTTTGAGATAAAATGCAGTATGCGCCCGAACATCAAGTTCGTTGTATTTTCGCCAACTTAATATAAGCGATGTTTAAGTTTAACTGGGCTATCTCTGTGCACGAAATTTAGTATGAATATCCTCTTCGCCAAAACAGAACAAAATGCTGACATTTTAGGGCATGTACTGCATCTGATGCACTTTTTGCAAGAAAAATTAAATGAAATGAATTTTAGATCAAATTTAGTTTAAAGTGAAGTATCATGTGCTTTTTGGTGATTTTGGTGAAAACTTGGAGTCTAAGAAAATTGGTTGCCAAAGTAGCGATACATAAGTAGTGACGTCATGATGAATCAAAACTGAACACTAAACCTAAATGAAACATCCTAGCGAAGATATTGAAGAATTTAAGCGTAATTAAGTGAGAATATTAAGATTATCCAAATTTTATGGCAAAAAATAACAATATTTAATTATAAATAATTACATTTATCATTATTATTAATAAGTATTTAGAATTAAAATAATTTATAATGATTTTAATTATATATAATAATAGCAACTATATATAATCATAAGATATTACTCATTATATGCTTTATTATATATTATAATATATAGGAATTACCAATAAATTTGATTTATGTTTATAAATAATTATGATTTTATTTATTGATGAGGAATGTAGGGCTGCAAAGGCCATTATCCCAAATTTTTTGAATATAATTATGGGTACTTTTCCCTTTCGCCAGCTCAAATCTCGCCAAGCAAACTTTATTGGCGATAAAACACAGTATATACATAAAAAAACGTATTTCCATTTGGTGTCGGTTGTATCATTTTTAGCGACTTTATCGCTTGCACCGGCGAAATGGAAAATTGCCATTAATTGTTATAAATGAATATATTTTTCATAATAAATAATTATGATCACAAATAATTTAAAACTTTATAATTGTATTAAATTATAATTATAAATAATTTAATACGTAATGGTAAATAATTATTACTAATTTTTATTTATAAATACAATTAATGTTAAATGTTTATGACTGCTGATTAGAATTATTATATGATTAATTATTTAATTTGAATATTATAGTAGAATATAAAGATTAAAATAAACATTAAAATTTATTTTAAATTTTTTTAATTAAATTAAAGAACATATAAAAACGTTATGTAGTAAGAAGTTATGCAATAAGAATTATACAAAGAAAATGCTTTTTTTGTAGAATAGTTCCATTAAAGAGGATAAATTCATTCATTCGTACCAAATAGAACATTTAACATTTTTTTTTAAATTTAAATCTTTATCTATGTGTGTGTGTGCACTCAGTTAAAAAAAAAACATACGTCTTACCTTTCACTACAAATTATAAAAAATAATAATAATTTATGTGTAAAAAAAAAGAATTTAAAGAAAACGCATATCATACTTTTCAGATATTCTTAAAACAACAATTAAAGAATCTTTCCAAGACCTTCAACAAAAAATGGTTTTAAAAAAAATTAAAAACCAAACAAATATGAGGTATTTATAAAACACCTCTTGCTGTTTTTCAAAAATTATCAGCAGCTTCTAGCGAATGGCAATAGCGAGAAACACGTGATCTATGTAGCAGTTTTTCAAAAAAAAAGATTTATCAGGGTTATTAAAAACGATTTTTACGCATCGAAATCATTATTGCCCTCGAAAACCATCTGTTGGCAAAGGACACTCGATGCTTCACTTTAACCCAAATGTTTAACAGGGGTTATATTTTAATAAAATTAACTGGCAACACTTTTAGCTTCTGTCATAACAAGACGAAAAAAAAACAAATACTGTTGGCCTCGAAGACTAATAAATTTGTTTTTGATTATTTTTGTTGATATTTCATTTGCTTGTCATTGAATAATTTAGTCAAAAACGACAATGAAACTTATTTATTTGATATTGACTCTTATAATCTATCTTTGCATTGCTCCTGGAAAAGCAAGAGCAGACGAGGAATGCGAAATTTGCATTAGCACCCTTGAGAAGTTTGAAAGTGGATTACCGGAGGACATATTGCATGATTACGAAGAAATAGCAAAGAGATTCTATGAATTTTGTATATCTTCCGAAAATCAAGAGAGAGAGTTGTGTGACCTCTTCGACGGGATGGAGGAATTATCCTCAAAAGCTATTACTTGGGTGGGAAAACCGTTCCACATGCAAATTACGGCGGAAGAAATTTGCACCCAAGTGGGTGAAGCGCACAAAGAAGTGTGCCAAATCAAAACGGAGAAAGATATCGAATTCGTGAACGAATTGATGAATAAATCCTTTAGTGAGTTAAAAAAGACGTTGTATGACATGAATTTATCTTGTGAAGGATGCGTTAAAAAGATAGAATTCGCCGAGATGATTCGTATACATTCTAAAAATGTTTTGGCACAAAGTCATGAAGAATTGTAATGTCAAATCTAAAATGCTATTAGTTGCCAAGTTTAAAGCCAACTGTTTTCCTAAACTACGTCATCGGCTGTGGATGGCTAAATTGGAATATCAAATTGGAATACATCTTCCCGTATTAAAATTTCCTTCTTGTCAGGAATCCAATGCCTCGATCCAAATCTCTAAACTCTTTCATGTTCATTAAAACTTGTTAAATATCAAATTATTTAAATTATTGGACACGTGTCTGGTTTTTCATATGTACAGATGCTCAGAGGCAAATTATTTTCATTTTATTCGCTGAAATATTTAAATTAGAGAGCCAGATTTCAATAAATTATGTTGATGATGTTTTGGATTTTCTGATTGAGAAAGCAGTCTAGATAAAATCCTACTTTAGAGCACGCTTTGACGACGGAAAATAAAAAGGAGCCAAACCAAGCTAAAGTAGAACTACTGTAAAGAAATATTGGTACTTTTCCATTTCGCCGGCGATAAAGTCACCTAAAATAATACAACCGACGCCGTTTGGCATCAGTTGTATTCAATGTAATTCATTGGCCCATAGACATTCTTATAGTGTGATGTCGCCAAAACAAACTGCTTGGCGAGATTTGGGCCGGCGAAATGGGAAAAACAGAAAGATATAACAGGTTCACATTACAAATGTTACACGCTTTTTAGCGCCCTTTTGTTTTCTATCGCCGGAACGTCAGCAAAAATAGGATCGAACCGCACTTCGTTAATGATAAGATTATTTTAATAGGGAAAAAGGTTGGAATGCAGTTTAGCGTAACCACTTGGCGACAGGAATTGTTTGGCGATATTTTGCCCATTGTGGCTACCATGCTTTCTCTCCACTGAGGTGGCTTTAGCCGTGGCAACCCTTTCGAATAAGGCTTCAGGCTCCGCCATAAAAATCGCCAAATTTGGCGATTTTTCAAATCTCGCCAAGTGGTTACGCTAAACTGCATTTTCACCGGGGAAAATAGTACAGTATTCTCCCTGTTGTCAAATTCGAAATATTTTGCCAACTTAATATGTGAAGCATTCAACCCTAATGTGGTAATTGATACGCATTAAATTTGGCAAAAAATAAATCATCGTCAAAAAGAATATGACTCCATTCCGGGTGTATACTACACCAGGTAGGTTAATTAAAATGAAATACTTATATAATTGATGGTTTGAATCCAAATATTTGGCTAATTTAGGAAAGATAGACTTTATGCTACCTGTACATCGACAAATATGCCTTATGTTTCTCAGTTGATGGGATCACACTGGAGCACTTGAGCGTTATGCTCTTAATCTCCATGTCAGGTATAGAATGTCTTATGTTGTGAGTGATTATAATTGTTTTTATGACGCACTGAAAAGCAACACACCAGGGTTATTGATGACGGACCTCATAATTTTGAACCCCAGTCAAGTGACGAGGATTACACCTGAACTAGCACTCCCCTCTCCAAACTTAAATGCCATTCCAACGAGTGGACTTGGAATTCCGATCAGACTTAACATGCATCAGCACCGCTACATGGCAAGTGTTTAGTGGCATCAGGATTCTAACCCAGGACATGACGAAAATATCGCCAGGCGCGAGTCCGCTATCTATTAGGCTACCGTACCAACTTAATGTTGTACGAATCAGCTTATGGAACTATCCAGCATAAGGAAAGAAATCTAATAAATCATCTTTGTATTTTAGATAATGGGAAGTGTCATTCAAATCAAGTCGCTAAGTTTGAGTTCTGATGACATCAGACACTGTCATCAGACATGTGGGTAGTTGCAACTAAAATTCAAATGGGTCTCAATTTCTTAATGCTGCTTGATGAGGAAATTAAGAGAATATAAGGTGTCAACTCTCAAATGTCATTAAAGTCACATAAAGATGGATTGAAATTACGAGTCTCGTGGCCAGAAACTCTTGGCCACGAGACTTGCAGTATAACTCTTCTGAAAAATTTACTCAAAATCATCTCCAAAACAAATAATTTAAATGGGAATGATAAAAAGTACTTGAAGAGGATAAAATCGGGATTCATACAGAAAATCCTCGCTAATCTGAACCCAACTAAACTGGATATCACATATTCCGAACAGTTTTTAATTAATAAACGGAAATAAAAAGCTGAATTAGGAGTTGAAGGCTGAAATTTTGTTCCATGACTGGTGACTGTGGCGAGTTAATTCTTACTTTTCATTTAATGGAATTCATATTCTTTAGTTTTGATGACGTCCCAATTTGAATTTTGAAATAAAATACGTTGAAGACAACTGCAATGAAACATATCTGGATATTACGAACACTTGATTCGTCTGCGTCAATTAATTATTCAAGAAATTAACGATAATGAAAAACAAAAGGTCACTCGCTTGTTCAAGTCAGTAAGGGGGTACAATCCTATTTTAGCTTACTTCTTGGCGAGTTTTCAAAAATCGCGCCAAATTGGCTCCAAAATCGGGTTTTTCACCACAACGAAGAGCAAACAGGGTAGCTACATTTGGCGAAACATAGCCACCAGAAAAAAATACATCGCCAAGGCAGCTAAAATAGAATCCAACCCAGTAAGTGTGTCTAGTATGGTCTGAAAAGGTCATAGCATGAAGCTTTTCCGGGGAGGGAGGTATCTCCCTTTTCAACTCATGCCTCAAGATTGATTTCAAATTTCATTTTTTATTTTCGAAAGGAAAAGAATATTTATGTATATTATATATAGGATTTCGAATAATATTTTCCTGAAAACTTTTTTTGAAAAAAATTCAGTATAAAAAATCTTTAAGCTTTCATTATACTGCGAACCTTATTGAAGAAGGTTACTACCCCCATATCTCCGTCCCAACACACTGGTGGTCAGAGAAGGTCATATTCTCATCAACATATCGTGTAAGAAATGGATTGATTTTAATTCTCTTTGTGCAATTATTTACCAATAAAATCTGTCTCATTTCAAAATACGTGTGCTTTTTACCAGTAAGCTAGTGAGCTGAACATTGCTGATACAATTGTGACTGTCAGTAACAGTGCTGTTTATTCCTGTATATGTGTCACTAATATATACAAGTCCAGTGTTTTCTATTGATACTGTTATTGTCTAAGCCCTGCTACCAGTTTGTTGTCCTGATGACTTACGAATAAAGTATCATTTGTTGTTATCCTCCGTTTGATATTGAGGTTGGAATGCAACTTAGCCCAACCACCCTTGGCGACAAGAATTATTTGGTGGTATTTTGCCAAATGTAGCTACCATGGTCCGCTTCGAGGACTTAACGTTCAGCCAAAAGAAATCACCAAGTTTTGAAATCGTGCCCAGTGGGTGGGCTAAACTGCATTTTCATCGATACTGATTTTCCTGGAACTACTTCGGTATATGCCCGAAAGCCGCCATTTTGTTCTTTTGGCGACCAGTCATTTCTTGCCAAATAGCGGGTTGACTGGTCGCCATGTTAGGCCTAATCGCCCGATTTGGCGAAAAAAAACGAAGGTTGGCGGTCGGGCATATACCGAAGTAGAGCCATTTTCCCTCCCACATACCTAGAACATTTTCATAACAGTATTGTTTTCGTAATTAACTGATACTTACTGAATTTTGTTTTGGTGATAAAAGAAACATTGTTGATTCCTCTTTCACTTATTTTACGTTTTTGTTGCTACTATTATTAATATTGCGTAACCAAATCGCTCTATAAACTGTTTTGTTTCTAAAGAATTACTTATTTACTTATAAAAACAACAATTTTGATTTTAAATCAATCATATCATCAGATGATTTTGTTGCAAGATATAAAAAATTTCCGTGCTTCTCTGTTATAGAGCCGCCCATCAAATTAGTATTATGCCAAGTCGTCGCCATATTCGTGAAGCCTATCTTTTGATACAAAGTACTTGGTGACATTTCTTAATCGCTTGGTGATTCATCATCGGGTGCCGCTATAATAGAAAAGTACCGAAATTTCAAATACGTATGAGTCATAAATTGATTTTGTTACCTTCAACAAATAAGCTCGGAAGACAGGCAGGGGTACATTTGGCGACTTAGTAATCAAAAAAAAATCGTCATTAAAAATACTGAATACATCCCCACGTACCAATAACTCACTAACAACATAAATCCCAAGAGGAAAAATCCTTTTGTACTCGAAAATCGAAACTATGGAAGAATTATATTTAAGCATTGAGATATCTGTATACCTAGGCATCTGTTTGTGAAAAGAAAATCCCATTAACGTACAGGAATAATGATCTATGAGCAATTAACAATCAGCAGCTGTATTTGTATGTAGCGTAATTTCTTTTACGTAATCCTGCACAAAATCGTAGCCACGATAATCAAGTAGCCGTGGCCTTGAACTCGGCTGGCGTTGTTTCTTTATGGATCGTAGGTCCAAGTACTGATGTTACTTTCTGCACTCCAAACTGAATTTTAAGTGACATATTTATGAAACATATTATGAATTTGAGATGCCTCTCTCTCATTTAACTCGATGCACATTATTTAAGAATTTGATAATTTTTAAAAGAAACTCATATTAAAAGAAATTCACACTGAATAGATGAAACAGTCCAATTCAAACCTTTTATTTAATCAAATTGTGAATATGCTGTATTCGGTTCTCAGTCTATTAACCATGATTGCGCCTGCAATCTATTATGGAATAATAATCAAATTAATATCTTCATCATAAGCACTCGGGGCTTCATCGATCGTATCAACGTCCGTTCACTCTGGAAGATTCGTCGAAACAGTCTGTCAGCTATCGAAGCATATTCACACACGTCAACTACAACTACTTTTACACTGTTAATAATTATGCTCTATCCACTAAAACTTTCAGCTTCTTTATTTTCCAACCTCTTACTTCTGTAATATTCGATTTAGATTCGCTTACATATAAGTTTCTTCTATTCAATCCATTATATTTTTATTTCATTTAATTTGTGAAGACCCACGTTCAATTTGGTTGAGTCGAGATTTCATTTTAAGTAATTAAATTTATAAAAAGTCCCCAAGGTTAGTAAGAAAAAATTAGGGGCAACCTAACATTACACGTTAAGCATTTATATAAACATAAAAACTTCATATTAATTAAAAATATGTTTTTTTATTGTTATTTGAAAACTTATAGGAAATGTCGAGAATTATGTGGTGTGGAGGATCATGAGTTCAAATCTATTTTATTAAAATTCTTCATCTAAAATTATGTTGCAGAAGTACATTTAATTCAAGTGTGCGTGCTAAAAGTATTCTTATGGAGTAGTGTGGAAATTTTGAAAGATAAATATAGTATTTAATGTTATCTAGCCATGACGTAAAACAAAGAGCTTTGCCTCGAATAGCCTTTGTGTTGCATTAAGGTTACCGCTAATTAAGTAAAATCAAACGCCTTTACATTGTTATTTTAATGATGGGTTTTTCACTTCGAATTAAGTCTGTACAACAAAAGCTAAAGTTTTATCAGTTAATTTTTTTTTTCTCTTAGATTTCATCGCGTTAGAGAAGCTTTCGCAAAACATAATCTCTTTTCCTTACAATTACGACGAAAATAAATATCAACCTATCCAGAAAATACTACAAATCAATTTCGCTATCATTTTTAGAGCTGTTTTCATTTTATCTTCTAGGATACACGATTCATCTTAAATCTATCAAAAGTCATTAGATAGTCAAACAAACAAGCAAAAAGCCGCGTTGCTATAACAACATAAAAAAAGAAGGGGGAAGGAATTTTAACAAGTAAAATCTTTTCCAATTTCTTTCAAAACTGTTCGCTTAATTCACTTCAGTTTCTCTCATAAGAAATTTCTCATCTGCTCTACGTATTAATAGTGAAAATAGAGTGATAACGATGGAAAAATAAACAACGATTCGAGTTATGGTAATAACGCAAATCGAACAAGGAGAGCGGACGGGAGAGGAGGACTGTGTACACTGCGATCTTTAATAAACCTTATTTGCTATTTCTCGCCCTCGTCGCGAATGCCGATTCTTTCGATTTACGAACAAGAGAAGGGGGAGGGAGGGGAACAAAATTGTTTTTGCCCATTATGCAATCATGAAGAAGTTCCAATTTTCTGTTTCGCCGATCAAATTTCGAGTAAGAATATACAATCTATGCGAGTGATTCGATTCGCCGTCCCTTATTAGGATGGTGAAAGTGTCATCCGCCTTGTAAACAAGAGATATGAAAGTATAATATTTTTGCCTCGCAGCTCGGAGCACCCCGAATTTGCATTCGAAGACAAAAACAAAATCTGGAAACATCCACCTTTGCAAATTACTTCCGAAGATATATTTTGAGATAAAGAATAATGGCGACGTTCGGGGAAAAAGTCATATTTTCCTGCAAAAATGTCACTTTGCTTTTTTTTTTTTTTTTCTTTTCTGAAAAAGTCTATAACGAACTATTCTTCGATTTTTTTTTTCAAATCCTGTATCGGGTGACTTTCAAAGATCCATAAAAATAGAGATGCAATTTTGCGTGTTGCATAATTTATTTATTGCGAAAACTTTTTGAAAGATAAGCGAACCTCTATATTTCGAAATTATGAGCGCTTGTCAGACATCAACCGGTTTTTGTGCCATATCTCAACCTGATATTAATCAAAAACTACCCAACTCCAATTGAAGACAAGTAAGAACGAAGCGCATTCTTTATTTTTTATCACTGCAGAATATCTAGAGTCACGCTCTCTCTAGAATTTCAACCTAACTCACAATCCTAATTTAAGATCTAAATACGAAATCCATCTCTTACCAATTCACTTGCTCTTGATTTCCCAACACTTTTCGACAGTAGCTACGTACCTTAGTACTTTTAATGGAACTCTCTTCAAACCAAAAAAATTAATGAAATATTTTCAATCCGAACAAAAATTTTGTGTCTGCAAGTTCCTATCCTCTACCTCACTACATTTTCCATTAATTGCGAATCATTTGTATAGCATTATTTCTGAGCCACTTCACTTCATTTCTATTTTCGTATAATTTTCTTAATTACGTTGGAAAGAAATTGAGATTTTATGCAATTTAATTCCATAAAAAAGCCCAACATCACAACTTACACACAAATTTTGTTTATATATATATATATATAAATAAATCAAAAATTACTTATATTATATTTTGGTGACCGGGTGTGAAAAAATAGTCCCGCTGTAGCTCATGTATGTCGTAAGAGGTGATAAAATGAGTACTCAGTGCCTTGGGGTACAGCCGGGCATCCTGCCCCTAGGGATTAGATCAGAGGATCTCAAGGGCTTGCCTTCTTTTGGTAGGCACGGGCATAATGACTTGTGCGGGTACGGGCATCATCTTTTGTGGTCTTTTCCTTTCCAATGGGGCAAACTGTTTTTGGTTTAAAAAATAAACTACACATAACATATCTCTGGTCACATGTTGTACACACGTGACCAAAGATATGTTAAGAGATACACATACATATCTCTGGTCACGTGCCCCAGAGAAACCCTAGCAGTCCTTCTCTATTTTCGACTCTCCTTCTTGTCAACCAACTTTTGTCATTTTTCAATTTTTTTAAAGGTCACATCTTGTTTGATGCAGCATAGTCATTCTTGCTCTTGAGCCATTAAACTTCCCTTTTGCTCACTCACTCACTCGTTATTTGAGTATTCACTCCCATTGTATCAGAAGGGCCACAGTAACCTATTGGTCATGGTATTGAACTTGCGTCTATATTTATCTTCCTCGAGTTGTATAGAGAAGTTTGGAGAGGGTGGGTGCTAGTTCAGGTGTCGTGCTCGTCACTTCCCCGAGATTCAAAATTACAAGGTCCGTCGTCAATAGCCTTCGCATTGCTTCCGAGTGCTAAATGGATAAGCGATCAATAATCTCTCTCATTGTATCTGAATGCACAATTAAGCTGATTTATTTTTTTCAAGCAAATATAAGAATAATATGATGAGTTGTTTGAAAACATTACAGCATTCTCTTAATGGGTCGGACCTTGACCTGGGTCAAGTGACGATGACAACTCTTAAACCTCCTTCTCCGATTTTCTACACCCCGCTATCTAAAAGATCTGTACCATATTTAACTTGCATTAGTTCCTCCGATCATGAACCCTAGACTACCGCGGTCACACTAAGGTTTGCGGAGCTTAAGAATCGAGCTTTCTATGGTATAAAAGGTAGTTGATTCTATATCCATATAATCTGATTGGCTATATCCATAGAATCTGAGCCTCGTATGTACAGAAAATATATCTTCGCGCACATTTATGAAAAGGTTATGCCTGTTATTGCCCAGTGCGGGCTTTAATCCATTTGCCAATTTCAAATATATTCTATAACAAAAGAACGACGCACCAAGAAGAAGTTTTCCGATTATAATGAAATTTCGTTTGCAAAGACATTTGATCCGAACATAGAAATGATTAAAATTTGGTGTCCAATAAACGAATAGCTGGAGCTTCAACGCATCGGAACTTCGCACTCAGCAAGTGTATATAAGAAGCGATTCTCAATCGGATGGCCAAATTTTCTGTTACATTGCGATTTAGGATACCTTTCAACGACTGAAAAAATACCTCGCCGCAGGATTCAAGCTTATTACGAGCAACTGTCAGAGTTTGAAAGTGGTCGTATCACTGGATTGAAAAAGGCAGGTTGGGCAAATGGCAGAATCGCTCTTCATATGGGCCGAAGCGATGCGGCGATTAGAAGATCCTGGCTAGAATGGGTGGACAATGGCAGATTTCAGAGTCATGATGGTAGAGGTCAAACTAGGGCCACAGCAGATCAGGAGGACAAACTGATTGTCACAGCGTCTGATTTATCGTTATCAACCCTCAGACATTTGAACCGCACACGAGTGTCCACCATGACCATTCACATACGGCTGATAGAGCGACATCTACGCTCCTACCGACCGCTACGCCCAATGCCACTCACGCCTACATACTGTCGAATCAGATTACAGTGGTGTTTGGATCGATCAGGTTAGAATGATGCTAACTGGGAACGTATAGTGTTTAGAGACGAATCCCGCTTTCAACTGTGTCCTGACTATCATCAAAGACGTATCTTGAACAGCCCAGGTCAGCGCCCAGAGACGCCCAGTGCAGTGTGCCGATCCTGCTTTCACTATCGCACACCACACACTCCATCAACCAGGAGTTATGGTCTGGTGTGCCATTTCCCTTGATAGCCGGACCCCTTTGGTCATTAGATGCACACTTACAGCACAGCGGTACGTCGACTCTAAGACCTGTTTTGCTTCCGTTCTTTTTGCAGTATCCTGGCCTAATTTTTTAGCAAGATAATGCCAGATCACATACGATATGCGTTGCTATGAACTGTCTTACAGCTTATCAAACACTTCCTTGGCCAGCCAGATCTCTATCCACGCGAGTATGTGTGGGATATGATGGGAAGGCGACTGCATCTACCAGGCAATGTTGATGACCCGACAATTGGAGAAAATTTGGCAAGAAATACCGCAAGAGACCATCAGGGAGCTTTATCACTCAATGCCCCGTCGTGTGCCAGCTTGCATCCAGACTAGAGGTGGGTCAACACTTTATTGATCTCGTTACTTTGTAACTATGTAACTCTGAAATAAATCATTCAAATTTTCAGAAAGTTTAATCATTTTCTATTCTGAACCATAATTTTTCTATTTGCCAATTTTTGTCTCCATTGGACAACTCCTTCTTGGTGCGTCTTTTTTTTTTTTTTTTTTTTTTTTTTTTTTTTTTGTTATAGATTATTTTTAAACGTTATAGCTTCATCTTTGTGCTTGTCCAATCGAGAATTCAAATATCGACTCCATCATTTAGAGCTACACGTTCTTATCTAACTTGATGTTCTCTATAGGCAAGCTGAGGAGGTTTGGAGGGTAAAATATGAATCCCAGTGCACTCCTCGTAGTTTGACCATGGCCCAAAGAACTGATGCCCGTCACAAAAGGTCAATTGTTTTGCTCCGCGATAATGTTTTCTAAACTTTATCAACTTGTGATCCAATTAGTTTTAAGATTCTTTCTCGTTATCCATTCACCTTGAATCTATTTTGAAATGTGTAGGTAAAGTAAAACCTTATTTCGATGTCAGAATAAATTCTCATGCACTTATGTAATTGCTTATTTGAAATTATTACAAAACTAGCTCTAAAACCAAACCTTTAATACGGTCAAATCATTAATAAGAAGTGTGATGCTGCTTCTTGCTAATTAAAAACTTATCGTTTGGAGAAAAAGACGATAACTTCATTTTCAAATTCCAAACCTGGGGGTATAAGAATATGTTTTTATATTTATTTTATAAATGCTTCAATATTTATTTATGAACGTTTCTATATTTATTTTTTTATATTTATTTTATAAATGCTTCCCTGTTTATTTATGTATGTTTCTATATTTATTTTTATACGTTTCTATTTTATACGTTATTTTTTTATATTTATTTATAATATGTTTCTACATTTATTTTTATATTTATTTTAAACATGTTTCTATATTTATTTTTTATGTTTCGCGTGATATCTATTTTTTATATACATTTTATATTTTTTCTATATTTATTTTTTATATTTATTTTATATATGTTTCTATGTCTATTTTTATATTTATTTAATGTATGCTTCTACATCTATTTTTTTACATTTATTTTATATGTTTCTATATTTGTTTTATGTTTCTATATTTATTTTATATGTTTTATATTTATTTTATATATTTTATATTTATTTTATATGTTTATATTTATTTTACATGTTTCTATATTTATTTTTAAATGTTTCGATGCCTATTTTTATATTTATTGAACAAATATTCATATATTTATTTTTATGTTTCAGTATCTATTTTTTATATTTATTTTATTTATGTTTCTATATTTTTTTTATTTATGTTTCTATATTTATTTCTTAGGAAAAGAAATGATAAAAACCCAGCTTCACCCATATAAGTCGTGACAAAAGGCATAAGAAATCTTGCATTTTTTTTTTAATTCTGCTAAAACCGAGAACTCTTGACGACCAGACAACCAAAAACTTATCATTAGTAATATCTCGTATATATCTTTTGGTCTCGTATATATCGCACGACAGTTCAATTATAGATTCAAACCGGCACTGTTGTTTCGGATGTGTGTTAAATGTAAATGGATTCGTTCTTTTTCCCTATTGATTGAGGGAAAGCATTCCTTAAAATTAATCCCTGAGCGAAGAAAATGTTCCTCGATAGCAGCTGAAATCACATCCGGCCCAGCGAACTCCCATTATGACTCCTTCTGCTGTTAACTTTATAAAACTTTGTAATTACCAACCTCCATTAATCGCAAAGTGAGTTTTTTCGTAGCGGCCTTCTCTGACGCTTTAAAAATAGTAACATTGTTAGTTCGTCAGATCGGATTCAATTTATTCAAATAAAAATGAAAAACATCACAAAAATATTCGACATCGCTTTACAAAATACGATATCATGAACAAAGGTGGGGTGATCTGGAAATTTTATCTTTTTTTTTTTTTTTCGTGGCCAACCGCTATTTGGGAAACCCCACTCTAAGACAGCGTTAAGTAGTAAAAAAGGAAAGAAAAAGTTTAGAAATCATTCTTCTAATCTTAACTGAAGAAAATTAGCGTTTCTTCCCTTAATTAATTAGAATATCTAACAGAGCATTTTTATGTTTGTGAAAATAGTCAATTATTCCATGATGAAAAGTTAATTTTGCATTTATAATTTTATGCTGTTATAATTCAGATTATTGTACAATTACGAGGTGTGGCTATTAAATAACGAGACTGATGCTGGTACAGAAGAAGTATGCCTGCGCCAAACGTCAGCGACAGACCGTTGTTCAGCGCGAAGCCTTCTCTTCCGATTGCGGTGACTCTCGCTTCTGTAAACCAATCCCTATACTCGTAGCCTTCGTTCGCATCAAAGTTTTTTTTTTGTTTTTTTATTTCGCCGGAAAAATTAAAGTGAGCAACGAATTGTGAAATTTCCCACGAAACTTGAAAAAACCGCTGCTGAAAGTTATAATTTATTGAAAGAAGTATATGGCAATGAAAGTTTATCACGTGCACGTGTTTTTGAGTGGTGTAAGCATTTTCAAGATGGTCGAGAAGACGTTGAAGGAGATTCACGCCCGGATCACCTTTATGCGACAAAAACGGATGACAATTGCTTAAATTGCGAGGTTCAACTCTACTAGCCATCGTTTTGCTTTTCAGTCTTAAGACTATTGAATTCCCTAACAATTTCCAAAATGGAATGTCCCATGCTTTTAACTCCAACAAATATTCCACTTTTAAAATCTGTTAATTCCCTTCGTGTAGTCACAATCACGTCAGAAAACCATTCATAGGAATCACTGGAGTAGAAACTAAAACAATGACATTGCACTGTCCATTTATACATTTAATACGCAACGCTACCGCCATCTGGACGCTTGCATATTTCTATCTCTTAACTTTTGGAGAGCTTCAATTTATAGAAAATATACAATACAATAGTATTAAATAATTATAATAGTATATATCATAACATAGTAGCACGGTCTAACCCATTAATTCGTGGTTCGCTAACTCGCGGTTTTACCATAACTCCCATTTTATATGATTCAGGTTAATCTTTTTTTTAGAGGACGTCAGGACTTCCTGCTATGAAAGGACATTAATGCTTTTAACTTCTTTCTGTTTTATAAATCGTGGCAGAAACATGCCAATGAGTTCCGATTTGCGATAATTTCCAATTTATATTTCAAAGGAGAGAAATTAGAATCACGAGGGAAAAAATAAGTAAAACAATGTTTGTGCACCTAAACACAAGAGGAAAAGAAACACAGGAGTTAAGTAAGAATATTTTACGAAACTATAATCGAAAAGTCTTTTCATCGTAAGGTGCAGACTGTGACTTTCGTCACGAAAGAGAAGACATAAGAATCCGACGAGGTGGAGGCAAACGAAATGTTGCCTTTGAGACGCATCCTTTGAAAGCTTAGGACTGAGAGAGGATTCACTCTTTTGATATTTTTTATTTACTTATTAGCCACACAAGGAACTATTGTTTTAGGTGGGGCGTTTTGGTGTACCAGGTCACTTTTCAATTTTGTATCCTTTTCTCCAATTTTAATTATGTGTAGCTAAAATATATTCAGTTTAATAATTTCTCATTTGCTTTAATTTTAAAAGCGGAAAAGTTTACTATTGTCCATTTCTCGATATATCATCGTTTACTATAATTCTTATCAATAATGGAGTAATCTAATAATCATTATAAAAAAAGCGCACCTTAGTTGGCTAAATCTGTTCTTTGTAAAACTTTGTATACAACTTTATATATATATATATATTATTTTTATTTATTTATTTGGATTTAAAAAGTTTGGATTGGGGATGTTAATCACCATTTCTCTGGAAGGGAAAATGTACCTGTTTGAATTTTTTGTAAGAATTTTGATCACACGATCAGCAACATTAACCGTACTTTCAACCATTTTTGATGGGTCAAATTTTAAGAATTATAAGAGATTTTCTTTGTAGTAACTGATTTCTATTATAATTAAAAACAATGTCGAAGGAGTGTAAATGTAATCTGAAAATTCATGACAATTTTAGAATTTATATTCAAACTGATTCTCTCGGTTCATTCAACTCGCGGTTTAGTTAACCATGGACTCCGACTACCACGAGTGAACGTGATCCGACTGTAGTAAATAATTGCAACGGTATATTATTTGTTAAATAATTACAATGGTATATTATTGCAATGATAATGGAAGTAAATAATTGTATATGGTATATTATTTATTAAGAAAGTCTTCCATAATGACAAACTAACGGTTATTCATACACAGTAAAGGAAGTTTACCGCAAGAATTTACATTAATCTACCTTTATCTTATAAACTCTGAAGATGATAAATTAATGGTATTACCGAGGTAATTGCATAATATCGAGTAAGATAAACGTTATGCATTCATATCAAATTGCTCTCAACGTTATACGAAAATTTCTTCGGATTTCTCTTTTCGTTTTATTCATCAATCACTCTAGTAAACTTTTCTGTTAGCACAACCCTGTTTCTATACCCTGTATTTATTGTAAACTCCATAAAATATGATCCTGACTTATGAGAGTTGTTCGAAAAGTACTTGTATTTGAAGACATTTAGCCTCATGAAGATAAATTGTTGTTGCCATTGGGTGCTACCATATGTTAAACGGAGCCGAAACCAATTTAACATTGATTCATAAGTTAGTTTCCAATGGGTATTCATTTGCTGCCAAATCAAAATTTAAGTGATGCCGCGTCGAGTTGTCACCGTCGCTGAGACATGGATACCTCATTATGCATCGGAAACCAAACAACGATCAAAACGTTGGGTTACTTCCGGCGATTCTTTTCCAAAAAAGGCTGTCTCATCGGCCGAAAAAGTGATGACGAAAAATGTTTGAGGTGTGAGAGGTGACGTGATCACGAATGCGGATAACTGAGACTTAGACAACTGTCTAGTGAGTCATGATGCTTTTTTAAAAACAAACCATTTTCGATGCCACAAGCGCCATCTCTTTGAATTTCTTCGGACTTATTGAACAATCCTCGTATCTTCAACAACTGAAAAGAGTAATTTTGTCACCATATTAGAAAATGTTCATCTATTTATTTATTAAATTTGCAAATCAGAAAAGAACAAATGTAGATTTTATTTATAAGTTTAACCTCGTATTAATGTTACACATCGTTTTGTCCGTAGTCACGTAGTGCGTGTAAGGACAATCCTGAATGAATAATTTATACTTTAAGCTTCCGCTAAAACGTACTACGATTTTGAAGAAACGAGACTTGAGCCCTCGACCCTCAGGGAGCGAGTTTTCATATTATGTCAACTTGTCAAAATATCTTTATTTTACTCACAAAATAGCAATTTGAGTCTTTTCGTTTGATATTACTCACACAGCTACAACATTGCTTTATTACTTAGTATTTATTTTAATTTTATAAGCTCTCCATTTTATTAAGGTAACTGTGCTTTGCGTATTGTATTTTTTTATTATTATTATTATTTTGTTGTTGAGAAGTGTAGAAGGTTTCGAGCAATCTTGGGCCTTTCATAGAAAAAAATATCTACATTTCCGTTTCATTTCAAATGCGGTTCTTGAAGATTCTGAAACAATGCCCTGAAATTCGAATTTATAAAGTTATACTTACGAGATAATTTTCCAGGCAGTTAATGTAATCTTTTTTTCTAATGAGCATTTTTTTAGGTATTCACCAATATTGGAATAAAATTACGGGAAATTTGAATGATAAAATTTAAGATTTTATTAAATACAAATTTTGAAATTATAATTCGGTTCAGTATGCATAATGTCATATTTATAAATATTCTGCCAAATTTTAAAGGTTTTAAATGCAGTGGACTTTTCGCAAGATGAACATGAGGGTAAGTGCACGACTTACAGATGGGAATATATCGATTCATTATTAATTGCTCAAGTATAGTATTCCATATATAAGTCTAATTTTCTTTTCATGAAAAGATACATAAGTATATAGATATTTCAATTAAAATATGACTTCTATTACTTTCAATTTTAACAGAAATGGATTGCTTAAGGGGTCTCAGGGTTCTTCAAAATTAACGAGTTTTCGACAAAGAGATATGTTAGAGCCCCATCTTTTCTGGGCATTTTGGTGAAAAAATTTTAACGATACTACCAAAGCTTACATAGATATCAAGGAAAGTTTTTAAGAAAATCTTGTTTAACACTTCTCTCTGTCCTTTTTCCTCAAATTTTTCTCAAAACAAAAAAAAAATTTGGCTTTTGGGCAGGTTTTCAGAAATTATGTATCATATTAGTTTCAAATCTCTTTCACATGCCTAAAAGAAAATATTATTTTTAATCATATGAACCCTTCTACTTTAATTCTTTATAACTTATGCATCAATTTTTGGGAAAATTATTAACATAAAAAAATTATATGAATTTTAACTGGGTTTTTTTTTCTCAAACTTTTATAATTTTCTTTATAATTATATGAAAACATTTTTCTCCAAAATTTTAGATCGTATTCATATCTTCAAAACTGAACATTTTTACTGGATAACGCTGCTTTTCTAAATTTTCATCAGTGTTGTACTTCCTGAATCCTGAACACAGTAAAATTTTTGATTTCCATAATTTTGAAAAAGTAGTGTACAACTTATATAACTTTAAAGGTTTCTTAAAACTATATGAAAAATAATTTAAATATATATGAATATAGTGTGGTAAATGTTTTCCAAATTTTTGCCTCGTTTCATTGGTAAGTTATATTGGTTTGAATACTGGATATTTTTTCGCATACACTTAGAACGATTCCCTTAAGCTGAGATTCTTTAAGCTTGGCATAAAATAAACTCGTTTTTCCTGGTCGTCTCTCATTTACCTTAAATATCAGTTCCTTTAATTACACTCGCGAGAGAATCATGAGGAACCCTCTCAATTTCAAATAAAAATACATTAAAATTAAAACACTCGATTTCGCCAAAAAGAAATGAACATAATTTACAGACACGTAAAATATGACAATTGGGGATTGTTAAGCATTTTAAAACTGTTCCCCCATTTAAAATTAATCTTAAATGAGTCCAGAAACGGAGCCGGAATGCGACGAATTGTCTCAAAAGAAATGAATCTGAAAGCGGTAAAATTGACACGCACCACAGACAACTTAATACAAACCTTAAAAACCCCACTTAAAGAGAGTAGCGAAAATTTAACATTTTCAATTTAAAAATTTACCATCATAAAACACTCTGAGAGGAGGAATTTTAGTTCTCCTTCTCTTATTTTTAAAAATTCCTCTTCTTTTACTTCCTCCTTACCATATTATAAAAAAGACATCTTTCAAAAAATGTAACGTTTCTTCATTTTAGTAATTCATAATCTTCCTAGGAGCGATCGCTTCGATAAATTCCGTTTTCTGTCAGCAAAATTTCAACAGAGATATTAAGATCGAAAATGGAGGGGGCTGATAAACATAAAAGAAGAAGAAAGAATTAAAAAAATAAACTCGAGAAGGAGAGAAAAAACTCATCTTTCAACTCAAGCTTTTCATTTTACCGCTCAACTCAACTATGCTATCCATCTTTGCCTTATTCCTTCTACTTTAAGATTGGGAAGGCGGAGATTAATGAAATGAAGCGAAGAGAGTTTTTAAAGTGTTTTATTATTATTTTTTTCGTCGCACGTTTTTGGCAACATTTTTTAAAGACCATGGCGTCACTCCTTGTCAGCAACAACTCGACAGCGTAGCTTTTTATCTAGTTACAGTTATGGCGCTGTTTTATCTTATTTCCCGGCCCATCTTGTAGAAAATAAATTTTTTTTCTCTCACTCTTATTTGAATTGTTGCACAAGAGGGAAGAGCGTCTAAATTCTTTATTAGCTCGGTGAAAAGTTGTCTTATGCAGCTTAATGTACGCGATGCAGGATTAGTTCGAATTATTAGAGGCGACATTAGCCACGTCAAGAGCGACGACAGCTTTTTCTGGAAAACGGAAGTCCTCCTTCTTCATCAGGCATACCAAACGTAATTGCATTGAATGGACTCGAGAGTTTAGAGGGTTTTTTTCCCCTTCTTCCTTCCTTCTTTTTGGAACGTTTCTACATGCATGTTATGAAAGATTAAGAGGAAAAAAATTAAATTCATTTTTTAACCGTGGAACTTCACGCGATAATTCTTTAAGCAGGAGGGAAAAAGTTGGACAGTTTTTGATGTAATTCTTAATTCAATTTCGTGGAATTTTGCGCGGAGGTAATGAATGTTAATGGACCCTCATAATATATTTAATCAATCAAGTGTGTTTTTTTTTCTCGCCGGCTCCGAATAAAGACCGTCTTTTCTTAATTTACGATCTCGAAGAAAAATTGCGCCTTCGAGAATTTCGGTATTAGTCCTGAATCTCCTCTAAACCAGCACCAAGATGCAGAGATAGAAAGAGGATATTCATTTGTAAGTAATTTCCTTAATGGATAATATCTTTTTTACTTAGGGTATTAATTAATAAATTAACAATTTAATTATTACTCTCGTATAACCATTTAACAATTAGATTTTTATCAACTCGTTTCGGGGGAGTTTTCAGTTTTAATTTATTTTTACCGTGCGCTGCGTTAAGTGATTAAAAATTAATTCGTGAGAACCTTCATTAAGGAAAAGAATGGAGATGTACTTTTTTTAAAAAAACAGTAAGTGGTCATTAGCAAAAATGATTGAGTTTGATGTATTAGTGAGCGATATAATTACTTTTTGGGTCGGAAATTTCTTGAAAGACGGTTTAATCATGATTCCGTAACATTATTTAAGCGTGTTTCTTTCAATAATGGGCACAAAATATGTAACAATTTTTATTTTTAATTATTAAAAATTTAACTTTATGTGAAAATGTTACCATTTGTGACAGCATCTAAAATATGATTTCTGCATTTAACGATAGAGAAGATACATAATTTCATAACGTGGCTTCATTATTTCCCGTTCCATACGTAGTGATATAATTGAAAATGACTGAAAGTTATCTCTCTAAAGAATCTTTCTAAACAAGATTCTGGGTTACATCGCATCTGATTATCGATATTATGTTAATAATTGAATTACCAACAAGATATAGTTTCAAAAATAATTAAAATATTTCTTATTAAGCCTAATTTTATGTAAATGGGTGACAAATATCAAAATTTACAAGAAGAAATATTAGGATTCAAAGTCATAGATTCATTATAAATATAATTCTCCTTTTTTTTCAAATCGTCATCTTTATTAACGTAATACTGACTTCCTTTGCCTTTAAAAATTAATTTCAAGTGCTAAATTTCTAATAAAAACTAATAAAAACAAAAATTTCGCACAAAATCTTTCAAAAAATAAACCAGAAGCAAAAGTAATGACACATTTTTGTCAAAGTTTTCTTCTTCTTTTTTTTTTTTTTAAATGATCTTTGAGAAAGAATTTATCCTTTTCCTCTAAAGATAAGGTATTACTTCCAAAAATTAGTTTTTAATTTCATTTGTTCTTTTTTTCAGAATAATTAACTACCCTTGTTATACTTAAAGCAAGAAAATCTTAACCAAATCATAACTGATGTCTCTTAATTTTACTTTTGGTTGTCTTCAACTTATGCTGTCTCATAGTTACCTGTGGCGGATGGATTTCGCAATCCAGTACCGATGACGCATTTTTTTTTTCAAGTAAATGTATTTTAACTTTTCATTAAGGCTTATTATTAACAGAATAATTATCTTTTATTTAAAAATTATCGTTCAATAATTTCCTCTTTTCGGTATTTTGATGTGAAATCGCAAGAAAGAAAGAAAATTTGGCAGAATATTTTTAAGCAAATATATGTAAACGAAAAACTTTCAATAGAAAATTAATCAATGATTTATTGGAAGAACAATGGTTAATAGTTTCTCTTTTGATTTAAAAAAATAACTAAAATTGATACATTAAAATTGAACAGATTGAGTATTCTTAAAGAAAGATGTAATAAAATAACTTTGCACAAAAAAAATGACTGAAAAGAACTCGTCTAAAAGACTTAAATCATGTAAATGACAATGGATTTGATTGGTTTGCACTAAATACAAAACGAGAGATATTGGCAAAATGCTCAAAGAGACCGAGATCACCTAAAGGATTTAGAGTTACTAACCAAATCCCAGGGAAACAATCACCCTTGCACTCGGCCTTGATTGGCAAAAACATTTTTTTTTACAATTTTTTACAACACTAAAGGGTAACAAATATCAATTCATGTTGGAGCGAAAAAAAAAAAAGATAAAACATAATTCCCAAAATCGAAAGAAAATAAAAGCTAACAATTTGTTTACAGAGTGTGTCCTGATACTTCTAATTTTTCACTTTTCATCCCCCCCCCCCCTTTTTTTTGAATGCATATGAATCTGTATTGTATTGACGTCACGATATCCTGATAATAACGGATGCGGATACTATGAGTCACACCAACTGCCCGTCGTGCGGCAACTGCTTTGGTTCAAATAGTGCGCGCAAAAAGGAAAATTGAAAAAGTCAGAAATGAACCACTAGACAAAGAATATATACAAAATACTAGGTATACAACAATAAGCACATGATACAGAAAACTGAGTGCGTAATTTTGAATCTTGATTAAGTGACGAGGACAACACCTGTGAACTCCCTCTACTAATCTCTCCACCACGCCAACGAGAGAACTTTAAGCCTAGACAGATTTAATGTGCGTTATCCCCAGCTACACGGTGGGTCTTTAATGCCATCAGGATTTGAATCCACGACTCGGCGAAAACCGGCGGCCCCCGAGTCCGGGACCAGGGCCACTAGGCTCCCGCGGCTAATATAAATGTCAATGGATTAACCCAGCAAAACTTACAAATGCTTAGCAATTTACAAGTATTTCATAAGAAGAACAGAATAGTATTCAAATGTTTAAAAAAATACTCTTTTTAAAGAATTATAAACAAAAGGTTTTTCTAAAAAAGATTGCATTAATTATTTCACTATATAATTCAAAGCCAGAAAATTGTCTACAATTCAAAACATTAACGTGTGTGCGTGTGTGTTTTATTAAATCAGCTTACAACAATGGTTGGAGAGTCAATCGATACGTTCTTTTTCTGTATTAATATGTGGTCTAAATCAAAGCAATGAATAATCCTTATAAGGAAATAAAAGCATTTTAAGTCTCAGTTAAAGAATTTGAAGGAGAATTTGGTAGAATTTAAAATACTTCCATACAAGCGAAAAGAGTCATATGTTGATTTGATTAGAACTATTGAAGTGCAATGGACAGAATTGAAGAGATGGATATATAAGCAGTGAAGCGTTTAATACTAGAGTTGGTAGTTAAGTTAGTGGTAAAAATAGTGAGCTGAAGTTTTTGAGAGCGACGTCTAAATCAGATATGCGTTGAGTCAGGAGTTTAAGGAATGAATTCAGAAAAGATTTTTAAAAAAAAGGTTAAGGATTCGAACCCTCATGTAATGCTTTACTAAGATCTCTAACCCGATTGTCTCCGATTAAGTTAAGTAATTAGTTACTTTACAACCACGGGCAAAAGTATTAGGTACCTTTTAAAAGTTATCTATTAAAAAAATACCGTTGTGTTGTGACAATATTCTTTATTATTAATCTCTTATTTTTTTTAATAATTATTAATATTCTTTCTAATTTTTATTATACTTTTTTTTCTACAGGGACAAAAAAATATTCATTTTTTTTATTTACAAAGAGCAATATTTGGTTGAGCCTCTTTTAATCTTAATCGTAGCATTAGTTTTTTTTGGCTTGATACTTACGTAGGTCGTTCGATAAATCCTTAGACATTCCATACTTGTTGCATCTAAAATGGTTTGTTTTTAGTATAAGCATCATGACTCACTAGATCGCAATCTAAGTCACTCATATTCATGATCATGACGCCATTCTTCCCATCCCTTTTCTGGCTTTTGAGACCATCCTCGCTCAGATTCATTAGAAGCAACCCATTGTTTTGATTGTTACTTGGTTTCCGGTGTATAACGATGAATCATCGGCGAGGAGAACTTGACATGAAATGACATCAACAACTCGACGTGGCAGCAACCTAATTTTGATTGGGCAGCAAATATCTACCAAATAAAAATTAACTTCCAGAAGTGTTCTATGGAAGTTGATATCCAGAGGCTGTGGAGGATCTTCCAGGAGATCCACACCATTGTCTCCAAATCACTTCGTAATTGTAACTAGGTTTATGGCAAATAGCACTGTCCTGTTGTCTCCAAAAATCTGAGAAAATGATTGATGCAAGACCGTTTCGAGTTCATGTATGAACCAATTATAGCTCATTGTTCTCTCATGGATAACCATCGGCCACCATGTATCCCCAAATCATAATACTAACTTCTCCGTGCTTAGCAGTAGATACTATACATTCCTGAATATCTTTCTCCTGCCCTTCGCTCCCCATATGTCTCACCTGATTGTTGAATACCTATGATATTAACATAACATTTTAACTTCGTTAAGCTATATTTTTAATTATTTTTAATACATATTGACACTCCGATGTAGTTTTTTAATATACGTGAGTTATTTAATACGGCTCAAAGACCTTGATTCGTCAGACCACAAAATATTGGACCAGTCCTCTTCCGTGAGGTGTAGAGTTTAAGAGCCCAAATAAGCCGTATGTTTCTTTTTCTTTCAAAGAGCCGTGACTTTTTCCTGGCAATCTCAAAGACTAGCTTCAGCAAGTCTTCTAATGGTTCTGTGCGTGATTGTTTTCTTCTCATCACCGATAAACCATGAGATGATGTTTGCTTGCGATCTCTCAAAACAGCCCGTTTCAACAGTTGGTCCTCTCCGAGCGAAGTGATCCTTTGGAATTTAAATTCGAATTAGAAATTTCAAGACATTGGATGTTACAGGGTTATTCAAAATGATTCGTTCGATTTCAAAATTCCCTATTTTCATAAATAAACGACACAGAATAAGTAATACAGGAATTCAAAGGGAAAATATAGAAGATTTTTAAATGTTCGCTGTAACTTTCTTTAATTTCACATACATTGTCGATTCGATGCGTAAATTCCTGCCAAACACGTTGTAAGGTGTTGGTGGTAATGGATTACACAGCAGCAGAAATCCGATCTTTGTGTTCACATTAATTTGTGCGTAATGGTGGCGCATTTCATGGAATGGGGACATACCAGGTGACTTAGGTGACCAGTTGTATAACAACAAGTCATTTGGCCCACTGAGACCAATCCAATTGCATGGTAGCTCTGTGAAATCTTCAAAAACAGCTTTCGTGAAATAACTTCGTGAAGAAAACACAAGGGCCCTCTACTTTTCAAAATATAAATTTTTGCAACCTCAGTTTAGCTATTGCCCTATTCGATTAAAAATAATATTTTTAAAGGTTGTTCTCGGTTATGTTTAGTACTTTTCGGTATTTTCGAATGTACAATTGATGCACTTTACGGTTTCTGTCATTTTAATGGAACTTCAGAGTATATATGCATATTAAAATCAGGTAGCATAGACTAATACTCATTCCAAGAAAACATGATTTCCTCGTAACAGTATTTTGTTGGCTTCTCAATGAAAGGATGTTGCTTATGTTGCTGTCCAAACTCGATATTAATGGTGAAATAAACAAATTAAGTGATTTCGATTAGCATTTTCCCAGTTAACGTAAGAAGATAAGACTTCTTTTTGTCCATGGCTGTATTAAACGTTAGATTCTGGCTCGTGTATCCTCAGTTAAAGCAGGCTTAAAGATAGTCAGTTGATCATTCATAAATCTAAATAAAACAACTTGATTTTCATCACAGCGTACTTTCTATTTATTGGACTATTAATTAGTAATGGAAAGTGAAGGAAATAGTAATCAACCTTTTTGCAACAACACCACAACAACCTCTGGCCTCAATTTTGTTCGTGGAAGGCTATTGTGCGTTCAAATAGGGAAGAAAATAGTATAAATTTTAATATAAAACTATTCATCATACATGTTGTATTCAGAACTAAAGATTAAGTATTTCAAACAGTCCCGCAGCAATTCATTTAATGTTGACAATCACTACTAAATTCTAGCCGAACGTGATATTGAAATCTTTCCTTTTCATATTACAAGTCAAAAAATTCCCCAGAGGAATATGTTTGTGAATTTTAAAAAAAAAGAAACAAATGGCGTCCTTACCAATAGGATTTGGATCGAGCAAACGATCTCGAGTACATTTCAGAATTTAATCCCCCCCCCCCAAACTTCCCTTTGATTTATTAATTCAAACCGCAATCATTATCCCGTGTAGTACCATCGAATCGGCCATAACACCCAACTGCCCTCCATTTCAGAAGCAACCCCATCTGCAGAGGGGGCCACCCTCGTGGAATGGCTTCGGAAACAATTAGCGGGTGCATTGTTATCCTATTCCCCGTTCGAAACGTCGTTAGACCACCTTCCCCCCCGCAGCAGGCCAATTCACACTCTATTAGGACGATGTCGCTATCTAATAAAATAACTCACCGCTCAGTAATTACAGACTGCATGAGATTCTCCTCCCCCTTGGCTCACTTGGGAGATCGTGAGGCGAATAGGATAGCCAGGATTTGGCGCGCTATCCCGTTAGGAATGTCGCCACTAAACATTTCTTAATGGTATGACCAATATCTGATTGACCTGTACTGTTCTTCAGGTTTATGATTCCATTACTTTTATTTTATGTATGACTATTTATTTACTACATTTTGAATGCACATTTGTTTGTTTTTAACTCAATAGTTTATTTGTTATATATTAAAGTTTGTATTAGATATATACCTAACATTTCATAACAAATACAATTTTTCCTGTTTTTTAGTCTCTAACATTTTGTATTTCATTCTGTTTATGAAAATTTTATCTTTAAAAATGCTTCTTATCTTTATTTGTTAATTGTATTTTGTAATTAGTGTATATATATATATATATATATTAACTATCGGGGGTCGAAGTAGTGAACCAGTTGTTGATTCCCAGACGACGGGAAAATTCAAAAAATGGGACTCGAGACAAAAGTTCAGGAATGTTGTGTATCGTGATCCCATTACCTGATGTGTGCTTTGAAAAATTAGGGAAGGGATCTGTGGAGAGAAAATTTAAATTCATTGTAAGCAGATTTTTATTTTCGCAATAAGCGCTTAAAATAACATTACTTTAGCAAGAAATCAGATGGGATTAGTGGAAAAGTTCACTATAACCGAGAGTTTATTTTAACTCAGGATCACTAAATGCGTGTTTGTGTACATATTTATATAATTAATTAATATATTACATAGACATAATATTAATATGTTTATAAAATCATAATAAACAACAAATTATGGCAAGTAAAAAATACAAAAAATTAAAACTATTAAATTGTAAAAATTACAGAATCAATTGAAACAAATAGTAAAAAATCAAAATAACGAAAAGTTAAAAGTGTTATTAAAATTTAAGACATACAAAGTTTTATGATATAAAAAAACGATAAAATTACTTAAATGTAATAAAATAATTTCAAAAAAAAAAATTTTTAAAACGATAATTTTAATTCAAAATATAAAATAAAACAAATGATTTAAAAAGTTATTATCAAGTTCAAAAAACATTACTTTACACCCAGAAATACAAAGAATATCTCAAGAGAAAAGAACTGAGGAAAATTCAAAAAATGGAATTAATGTAATTTAAATACAGTCTCAGACTTCGGACTGAGAATAGTATGTTTAAACTAGTTCCACTGATCCAGCCATCACAATTTCAATAATTACATTATCATTAATGATACAGACCAAAGATAAGCAAAACTTTCAAAACTGAACAATAATGAAAACAAAGAATAAAAAGAAAGAAAATAAAGGAAAGAAAAGCATTTAAATCATTGTAAATTATGATAATCCATTAAAAAAAATATATTCTTATTTATATACATTTAAAAAATATACCAACAAAAAAGTTATAAAAAACTTTTTCCTCCAGCAAGTAATTTGATGTTCCAATCCCATCCGATATGGTGAGAAAATACAATGTTTTTAACCATCAAATAGTATTGATTGATTTTATAAAACTAGAGAAAATTTCCAAAATTTACTTATCCTACCAAGTTTTTATATTATTTTAAAAACCTATATACCAAAACGATTAGTATAAGTATTAATAATTTTAATGTAAATAAACCTATTGGAAATAGAAAGTTTAAAGGACATTTAAAAAGTTAAAAAAGGTAGCTCTAAAAATATGTGTCACTATATGGTAGCAAAGTTCAAAATTTAACTTAATTTATATAACAAATCCTCAAAATTTATAATTATAAAAGTATTATATAAGAATACTATCTCTGAAAAAAAGAACAATAATAAACGCAAAAAAGAACAGAAAATTTATTCCAAGTATATATATGTGTGTGTACGTATGTGTGTGTGCGTGTGTGTATGTGCGTGAATGCTTGTGTGTATGTATATATACATATAAATATATATGTATTTGCATAACCATACACACATATAAAAGGTCATTAAAAAAACTTTTTCTGTTAAATTTATCTTAATCACTTTTAAATGTTTGTTTTTATAATTAATGGGATAATTTGAATTAATACAACATGATAAACTTCTTATACTTATTATTTCTTAGTTCATTAAAACTTGCTAAATTATTATTTCTTAGTTCATTAAAACTTGCTAAATTATTATTTCTTAATTAATATAATTATAAATATTTCTAAAAATAGAAATATACAAACAGAAAGATACCATGTTAATTGGAAATTTTAAACTGTCTCTTAATATCACTAATAATTTTACTATCAATAATTTTCAATTGATTCAAAGTCTAAATATTTTGTTTCATATAACAAGTAGATCATCAATATATCTATACATAATAAAATTATCTTTTTCAATATAATTATGATTATAATAATATATCTAGATATTCGCCAAACTATAACTCGCAAGTTTTCAAGGGGAATACTCCTAATTTGTAGAAATTTGTTATTTTTATGTTTATTATATTTTTTGATAAGTGCAATATTAGCTAAAGATTAAATTTATGGTAAGAAATGAATTCATTACTATTAAAAAAACCTTATAAATAATTAATAGTATCTTAACAGGATCAACTATCAAATTAATGAGGTCTTCGAAATCATAATTATGTATAACAAATAAATTATTTTCTTTCCTTTTCTTAATAATATTTAAACTATTTTAATGATAGTAATTTTATTAAATTTATTAATAGTATCTTATGTGTGAAAGATTTTTTGTAATAATTTAACTGTTTTTGGAACGTAATTATTATAACCAATAGTGACTGTTGTGAATTTAATGGGGTCTTTATGAAACGTCAGAGTAATAAAGATCTGAGGAAATATTATTTTATTAATTTGTAGTTCTATTTTTAAA
Source organism: Nephila pilipes (assembly GCA_019974015.1). Classification (NCBI taxonomy): domain Eukaryota; kingdom Metazoa; phylum Arthropoda; class Arachnida; order Araneae; family Nephilidae; genus Nephila; species Nephila pilipes. Next base: position 363,158 of record BMAW01058645.1, on the reverse strand, counting down.
TGGAGCTGTAATACTATTATTCAAATCTAGTTCACTAAAATTATTTTCTGAATAAGCATTATTCTCTTCTAACAGTTTAGTAAGAATTAAATTATAATAAAATTTGTGAATAATTATAAAACTATTTGGAACTCTGTAAACATTGCAAATAGTAAAGTCTTTTTGTAAATGAGTATTTTTTTTTTAATATCTTGTACTTCAATCCCATCTTTAGTTTTAAAATTTATATCATTTTTATTTTCATAAACGTAGTATTCATTAAATCCTTAAGCCAGGAAATCTTATTGAATACCAAGATGATTTATAAAATTTTTAACCTCATGAAGAATCATTCTTTTAATATAATGGTTATTGTTAGAGATCATAATCCAAACCCCCCCTCTACCCATATTCATAACATCTTTCAATACTATGTGCGCAAATCTCCAATAATGACATGTATCTATTTTTTAACAAAATCCTCATATTCTGTGCAATTACATTTTTGTTCATTCTCCATATATTTAATGTTATTATAATTAAAAACAAATCTACTAATTTTTTGTTATATTTAAGAGCTTTTCTTTAACTGTATGACGTTAGGCTATTCGCGATTTTCTCTTCTATAACCTTGGAGACTTAAGTCGAGATTGATTGCATGAAATAACAATTTCTTCCCAACCCGAATGAAACGTGATAATGTTAATTAGATGCAAGTGGAAATAAAGTGAGGTAATTCGGATATAGTGATATATAAATTAAATTAAATTTAGAGAAGAGAGAGTGTGTAGTTAACTCTGAGTATAGTTCTAATAAGAGGCCGATAATATCAAGAGTAGTTACTGGCTATAGCTGTCGCAGAGTGTTTGATGGAGAAAAGCAACGCCAACTGGAAGGGTTTGGTAAGAGGGTATTATTTCAGTGATATTTAAATTGGTGGGCTAACTTTAGAATCCAAAGAGAGCTATAAACCATAAAATATTATGTTATAGTAATTGATAAATAAATAGTTGAGTTGGAGCAGACTTGCGTGTGTTTGGATCAGTTATTGACTTTTATTGTTTATTTATATTTAATTATAACAATTATTACAATTATACAAGAGTCAGATAGAAGTAATCGATCGTTGTAACTGTAACACTTTTAATTGGAAGAAATTTCTTCAATTAAAAGTATTACAGTTACAGTAATTAAGTTTTTCAAAAATATATCAATAAAAATTAATCTTATTAAAATAGTTATTCATAAAACTTAAAGTAAAATTTTTACACTATTATTTTCTTTGATTTCATTTTTATTTATTAGGTAGTTAGTTATTTCGTTAACGATATGTAAATATTGGCTGTATATTCTGTTATCAATGTCATGGAAACTTTTCAGATTACTTGTGTTTTTTTTTCCTTCTTCTTCTTCTTTAAACTAAAAATAAAGTATATAATATTTTTAATATTATAATTATTTATCTTCAAAATTGTTTTTTAATTCGCATTCTTTTTTTATAATTCCTGTTTTATTTGGGCTTTTCCTATTACATCTATGATTCTTTATTTTTTTAAACTCTTTATATTTTTAATTTTCTTTAAATTTTTGAAAAAAAAACTCTTATATATATATATATATATATATATAAGATATTGCGCTGAATTATTACAGTTTTCTCTGTAATTTATTTTATTAGGAATAAATGCAGCTGAAAGAGTTTCTAAAAATTCATTTAATAATACTACGATTGCAGCTTTTTTATTCTATAAAAAAAATAATTGAAAAGGATTTCAATAACCAGGAGGAACAGAAACATTTTTCTTTTTCCTACTTTTTTTTTTATTTTTGCCTACTCAATGCAATAATTTTTCCTTCCCAATGCAAATATTTGAAAGGCACTATTGGATAACACAAATATTAATATTACATTCAGAAATAAAACTACACGTATGTAAGAAAGCACGATGAAGCATTTGTCTTTTTGAGAAAGAAAAGCTGACCAATAAAAATTTTGACTACTTATTTGAATGTTGGATAGCCACGCATAAAGTATTTATTTATATATTAAACATTTTCGTTCTCCTCAAATTAGATAATACGCACAAGAAGTAGGTTACACAAATATCTATTCCTTGGTCAACTTTGGCGTCCATGCTTGGCGGCTTTCCACTTTTTTTTATGTCTGTCCTCTCTTTCGGCAACCCTCCTCGCACGAAGAGGAGAGGGCCCTCCCCCGGGGCCCGCGGAACGGGCCCCCTAACGAAGTCAAAGGGCCGGAATGAATGGCAAATGAGGGCGAAAACGACCGCTTTATCCGATTTGTCGCCCCTCCACAGGCCCACTTGCTCGCGATGACATCCTTTGTCTCGATTGGCCCTCTCGCTCCCCGAACGCCTTGCACCACCAATTAGAGGCTGAGGTAGCTTCCTCTCCCGATTAGATTGGAGACGGACACTCGCTTCTTTCATTAGTTTTTGGTCGCCCTCTAAAACAATGCGGGGACGGTGGCACTAAAGACAAACGTGACATCCCGTTCGGATCAACGATTGGTTTCTGGATCGGATTGCGAGAGATTGGATTAGATGGACGTTTTGAATAGAATGGATGAAGCATGTAATCGAATAGTTATAGGATGAGGTTAATGCGTGCCATTTGCATACCGAAGTTTAGAAAGGTAAATGAAACACTGAAACAACTAAATTTACAAAAAAACAAGTAATGCTGTCTTATGAATTGATGAAAACAGTTCTTATTTCTTTTCATTTCTTTAATTTGTCCACGTTCTAGCGGATGTCTTTCTAAGTCTTTGAAGAGGAATCTGTATCAGAATTTAAACTTGATGTTTGAAACTTTACAAAAACTTTTCATAGGTTGTGGTAACCTAGTAGCATGTTCACGGGCTTGTTAACTACAGGTTCAGGGATTCGAGTCTCGACTCGAAGAACATGGAATTGGATAGATAGATTGATTGATTGCTAATAAATGTTGCACTTAGAAGCAACACGAGAACTATTGGCGACTGATCTTGCTATTAGAACCACGTTAGAGTAACAAGGACACTTGAGAAGCTCCAAAACTTCCACATCACGCCAAGGTGAGGACTTTGAACTCCGGCAGATTTAACGTGCAGCAGCCTATCTACACGGACTGATATTCAGCCACGAGCTTGCAATTATGATGTCTTAGCTATAGCGGCTATCATCGTGTTGAATCATGGGCTGTTGTATGGTAAGTCACAAGTCTCATATGCCACATAAATCACAAAAAGAATTTTGTGGAAATTTGAAAAGGGACATACCGGAATCTAACACTGATGTCATTGAAGAATAAGGGTTATAAATTATATGAATATTGCTTAATGTTTTATTGTGTTGCACAGATGAGATAACAGCTCAACATATCTAAGCCCTATAAACCAAAAGTTTTTGTCTTTGTTGTTCTTTGTTGTCCTTTTTCAATAAAGAAAAGTCACTCATAAACTTAATTTCTTTAGCTAAATAGAGCATTTCTACCCCAAGGTAGCTGATAGAAAATTCCCTTTCTCCCGCCCTTGGTAAACACCGGTTACTCGCCCCTGGGATGCCTGATGATTTTTTTCATGTTTCCGTCCATTTACATTCCATTCATCCCACTTACTTCTATTCTTGGACTTGTAGATGATAGATGAGCGTTTGTCGCAGCTCAGTCAAATATGGCGCCAATGAAATTAACCAATTTGTAAAGCAAAAGCCAAGAATCTCTCTAGGCGGGATAGGAGAAATCAACTAGATTTCCCCCACCCTGCTCTCAAAGGACCCACATGCATTTGTATTATTTGTATAAAATAAAATATAGCATTGTGGAAACTTGTCGTATTGAAAACAATTAGAATTTTATTTAATTGTAATATAAAAATTTATATGAGCCAATTATTTGCCAAATCCGTTAACTCCGTAGAACAAAAAAATGGAGAAAAGTATCATTGTTTCTTAAAATTTCGTTTAAGGTAATAAATTCGAATGAGGACTGTAGAATGTATTATATAGCTTTTTCATATTCAAAACATGCATAATATATTTTTATTAAAAAGTATACATGAATTAATCTGATTGTTGCTATATTTTTGAGGGACTGGGGGAATGAATCGATTTGACAAGTGAAAAAATGTGAAATTCGTCTTCCAGTTTTTATTTTCGAACAGAAAAATTTTCTTAGCGTATTTTTATTACAGACTTTTCACAAAAATAAAAAAATGTAATTACTTTATTTTGCGACTGTTATTATTTCGTCTTTGTTTATATTGTTTCAGAAGCAATATACATGACTCCGTGGCTGTATTTGAGGTTTCTTCATCATGATTTGCTCTTAAGTTTTTGTAACCATCTTATCCAATAGAAAAAAAATTTAATTTAAGCAAATCAATCTAATATTTTCTTTTATGAAAATTGCACCTACAGGATATGGAAAAGTCTCATCTACAATTTTAATTCTAGTTTTTATCGTATTGATAAAAATCTTTAAAAAAATTATTGAAATCAGAATTTAAATGCTGCAAGTTTAATGCAGCATTTAAATTCTGATTTTTCATTTAAGCTATAAATGAGGACTGTACCGAGTTTTTTCCCCTTCAACTAGCATTTTGGGACTTTAATTTGATATTGTTTGAATTGAAAAACTCTCCCGATTGAATGACACTTGACTTCAGTGCATTAGATGAGAATTATTTAAATACAGTGAAAATTGGTTTGATGAATTATATTCATGAGCAGTAATGATTTGAATACGAGGTTAGTTAGTAATAGGATGAGAAAGCGGAAATAAAGGGAGGAATCGTGAACATTTTAACATGTGTGTGAAGATATTGGATCTCAGTTAGGAAAGACTGCATAGGGTTAGTTAATTAGACCCTCCTCTCTGAGTCTGCTAAGGGCTCGAACTCGAAAGACTCGTTACTGTTAGAAATTGGTTTTTATATTATAAAGACATATAAAGAGAATTATTTACACATACAGCAAGCTAGGGTTTTGATTTTTGAACTGTTATACATCTCTGAATGAAAGCAATTTTTGTTCATTCACTGTCTAACTTTATTCATTGGCGATTGTATTGTAACGTTGGACTATTTGCGTTTTTCTCTTAGCTAACTTTGGGGACTTTTTGTAATTTTAATTGCATAAAATAAATCCTGGACCCTATCAAATGAAGCGTGATCCAAGCAAATAAGATAAAGATAACAAGTATATCAAACTGATTTGAGGTCAGTGTTAAACAAACGAAATGAAACTGTAAGTGAATAGTTGATAGTGAGTACTTAGAAATTGGAGTGATTCTCTCTAACTGACCTTCTGTGATTAAAATAAGTTAGAAATGATTTCTGGTTAGAGTAAGCTTTGAAAAGCGTCGAAGTATTTGAGAAGCAACTCCAGTGAGTTAGTAAGCTAGAAGTTTAGTGTTTAATCCTAAGCTAGTTTTCAGGCGAGTTGAGAAAAGTAAACATAAAGAGAGGGTATGAATTAAAATAATTATTAATAAATTGATTTACGTCTCTTCATTAAATAATTAGCTTATTTTGACCTCAATCCTATTTAAATTATTAGGGATGTCAACCGAAGTAAATAATGGAATTACAACTCTTTAAATTCAATGACAATGGAAAGTGGAGGCCTTCACAAAGTCATATTTGTGTGCGGGTGTATTCATCTTTCTAATTAATATACATTGCCCTCTAAACCAATTTACTAATAATTCTGTATTTGTTACTTTTCTACGAATGATTGAAATTTTCTAAAAGTTTCATCGATAAAAATTTTGGAAGAGTCAATTGGCTCACATTAGATAGTTGTCTTCTAAATATCTTTGATTACACAGAGTCAATCTTCAGTGAAAAAAATGATTTACATGTAGCTTAATAATACTAAAATTAAAATCATCAAACAAATACGATTTCTTTTACATGGTTTTGAGAGAAAAAGCCCCTCAAAATACATAATATGGGTAAAAACTAGTAAACAAGTGATTTAAAAAGAGAGCAAAAGATGGCCCACTAGATATTACAAACGAAGTATTCATATTGCATTCACGATTTTATTACATTATAGCATTGTCTCTATCGCATTCTTCCTTTCAACTAACACTTTAGGGTCTTTAAATGAGCTTTTTTGTAATCGATACTAATTTTGAAAGAACTTTAAAATTCCAGAAAGAGCTTGGATCTTGGATGTCCTCAATCCTATTTCATATACAAGTGAATGACCAAACAACTGCCGTTGCAAAACTGATCGCTGACGACATTGTATCCCCAAAATTCTGCAAGTTAGTGCAAGGTAGCATCTTCAAGTGACGAAAGCGATTTTTAATCAGTTGTCTGTAAAAGAATCCGCGTTCCTGTATACGAAAAATAACATTTTTACATATACTTTGAAATTTTCATGTATATTGTATTTGATATATACAAATAAAATATTTAAAAATGTTTTATTTGCTTATACATAAAAAACTATCTTGAGTGAAGAAACTTTTACCTAGTTTAAAAAACTAATTTCTAACTACCTCTTGACTTTTTGATTTATATTTTCTAAATGGAACTTTTTTATGAGGTCCCTATTTGCAGCATAAATTTTTAAAATGTGTTGCAAACAATATATTTTATAGCTATTCATGAAATATTGGAATATTCTTATGCGTTTTCTCTTACACAACTATTATCTCTTGCACAAAAAAAGGTTTGATTGTATTACAATAATTTTTTTAAATAATTTTTAGTTTAAGACTCCAATCTAACATCCATTTTGATCTTGTGAACGTTATTTTAATCCTATGGAATTTACACTTTTGTCTTCATTTCTATAAGGATAGTTTAAAAACAACTTGTATTTGAAGATAGAGGGCATCATTAAGTTAAAATGTTGTTAACACTGGGGGGTGATATCTGTTAAACGGAGTCGAAAAAAATCTGACATTGATTCATAAGTTCGTTTTGATTTGGTAGTCATCTGATGCTAAATCAAAATTTGATTGATGCCGCTTCGAATTATCACTGGATTCATGATTACGCTCCGAAAACCAAAAAACAATCAAAATGTTAGGTTGCTTCAGGTGAATCTGCTTCAAAAATGGCGGTTTCGCCGGCCGAAAAAGTTACGGAAAGAAATGTTGGAGGGAGAAAAGCATCGGGATTCTAACTATGAGTAACTGAGACTTAGACAGCTGTCTAGTGAGTCATGATGCTTACGAAAAACAAATCATTTTCGATGCTGAGAGCGCCCTCTCTTGGAATTTCCAAGTACTTATTGAACGAACCTCGTAGAATGTCTTATCTATTTAATATAAAATCCAACCAAAAGAATAAAAAAATAGTGAAGGTTTCTGCAAAATTACATTTTTCCTCCGATTCATAAAATTATTTTTATATCTATTTTAATTATTCGTTTTCTTGTCTGTAGAAATACTTTTAAATTTTCTCAAAAATCGAGGAGAAATCTAGTGTATTCTAATGTGTTAATAATGCTGTAAATCGTGGTTTCCTTATCCCGCTGTGTGGTAACCATGGACATAAACTACCACGGGTTAAAGGATAAGACTGTATATAAGAGAGATAAAAACTTAACTTGTTATTCCAATTTAATTTGGATAGATGAAGTTTTTAATTTCAATTACTTTATTTATTTATTTTGATTTCGAAACATAAAGTGCTTTAAAATCCTAAAGGCTTTTTCATTGAATGATATGATTCTCTACAAAAAAAAAAATCTTACATAGCTTGATTTCATTCCTCTTACTACCCATCTTTCTCAACCTACCCTCCTCGGTTGTCGTCAGCAGCCGCGCACACACCCCTTGGTCAGACTTTACTTCTCAAGTTGTACTGCGCGTTAAACGTGAAATAAAACGCGGCACACAATGAATGCTGGTAATGAAACGGAAACGAGAATATAAATACTAATTTACTCTTGATTTTTTTTTATTTGAACGTTATTTTTTCACCGGAGTATTCCTATTTTTAACGAATTAAATTCTTTCTTAAAATGTTCCATTATTCGTCGCTCTTATTCTTCCAATGGTTTTTTTTCTTCGCCGCTTTTTTTTGCTCGGTGTTTATGTCAGCATTTCAATTAATTAAAACGGTTTACAGAAAAGGGGGAAATGTTTTTAGTCATTTTTTGGACTCAAGAAAGGAGATTATTCTTAATTAGCTCCCTGCCTTCCAGGTATAATTACGCGAAATAAAGTTTCAACTAAACTCGATCTCAGCAGATATGAAAATGTCTCGAATTTTAAAAGTCTATGTAAAACTGTAGACTTTTTTTTTATTTCTCAATTCCTGGAAAATGAGAATTTATAATGGCAAATTAGTCACAATTTTTCGAAAGATTTTCGTAATTGCCATTTTTAATTTCGTTCTTCCGTTAAAAAAAATCATTTGCAACTCAGAATTGAAATATAAACCACGACTGCGACTGTACAAAGCTTTTACTTGAGGCAATTTTGCCCTTTTCGGGATATTTTTTTACTCTTCGCTATTATTATTTATTATTTTCAGTTCTTTTTAAATTTTCGCATTACCTGCTTTTGTTAACTTCTACTTCAGCAAATATAAATTAAGTGCATTAATCACAGAAAATGAACAAATCAAGTTTTCTTTCTTCTTTCAGCATCTCTTGCATCGAAAAATGAGAAAACGCGTTTTTATTTACTGTTTTTAGATTCGCTGAAACACGACAACCTAACCAGTGTTCGTTCTTTTTTTTTAAATATATTTTATAAGAATTCTAGAATTATTATTCTTGTAAAAGCTTTGAAATAATATTCTAGATATATATTGCGAGCGGAGGAAAAATTTATAAGTTTTTATTTAAAAATAATTGTCTTCTAAAACTTATGCATTCGCATATTTCCTACTTAATGCGTTTTTATGTATATTTGTTTTTGAGTCCCTTATTAAATTAATTCTGTAATACACATAGTAGAAATTTATGTAAATCAAATAAATAAGTAAATTTATTTTGATATTGCAAATGAATTTAAAGGTCGAAAAATTCTATCTCCTTCACCTATATATCGGGAATTAATTAGAGATTTAATTTAGTGTTAGAGATTTCTTCTGTGTTATTATTCGTATTGTGATTGTTACATGTTGTTGTGTTTTGTTTTCTTTTATGACATGTCTGACTGCTTTGACTTATATTGAAGTTTTAATTTATAGATTATTTGAATATTTACTAACTGATTCACTCGGTTTCTGACTATTATTTGCTACAGATAGATTTAGCTGCTCTCTAGCCGATGTAAAAAAAATGTTAAACAATTTGTAGTCTGTTATTCGAGTAGCAAGTATGTCTTTCGGTTCTATGGCAATAAACATTTTGTTAAATAAAAAGAAATGCTGAAGATCTTAGAGTTCTATTTTATAGCTATTTCTCGATTTGTGTGTTTGTAGGATCATTCGTAAATATTGTGATTTTAGCCATCCTGAGATAATTTCTTAAAAAGTAATGATTACATCATTAGTTTTACAATACAATTATTATTCGTAGGATTTCTTTTATAGAGTTCACTCGTATACCATTTACAAAATACAAAAATAAAATTTTAAGAATTTCCAAGGAATTTTTCTGAGGAACGTCAATATATTGAGGAATGTTGAAGCAATCGAATAATGATAATCACGCCATGACGAAGCAACGCTCCCAGTGGTGTGTCTTACGCGGCAAACGTCATTTGAGAAAAAATAGAACGAAAAAGCGAGAGCATTGAAGTTGGCTGAAAAAGCTTTTATTTTTCAGAAATTGAGAATTTCTGCTAATTCAAGAATAATTGTGTGTGTGTGTGTGTGTGTGTGTGTGTGTTATTGTGTGTCTGGTGTTATTGATGTGTGTGTGTGTGTGTGTGTGTGTGTGTGTGTGTTATTGTTAATGTGATGACGTGTGTGTGTGTGTGTGTGTGTGAAGGTGTATTGTGTGTGTGTGTGTGTGATGTGTGTGTGTGTATTGTGTGTGTGTGTGTGTGTGTTATTGATGACTTGGTATTGTGTGGTGGTGGCTGCTTTCAGAAAGTTTCTGTATAGAATACCTATTATCTTCACAAGCTATTTATTATGTCATATGGAACCTTCCAGTACCACTTTTACCAACAAACATCAATTTAATGTTCAATTTAATGTATTATC
>BMAW01058645.1:318449-352974 GCA_019974015.1 Nephila pilipes | reverse complement strand
AATAACCTCTATCAGTCAGAGACACTCCCTCACTGCTGCAGAGTCGCGGGCGAACAATATAAATGTTAAAAAACGTTTTCTTCTCTTTGTAAGACTAAAAGAGAAAATGCAGGAGCAATTTATCAAACGTTCCTGTTTCCCTATTATTATGCAGGAGGGGCTTTAAATCTCTCCAACCTCTACACCCACCCCCCTCCTCCCTTAAGATGTTATAAAGAATTTCGTTCGGGGAGATTCAAATAATCAAGAATGCATTTTGGGGTGAATCCAGAAGGGGGAAAATGTGTTCTAGACATCTAAAGAGGCATCCGCTACTTATTTTTTTGGACTTAGAACGTTCCATTGTTCGAGAGAGCAAGGACATAATCGTTTGTACGTGATTCCAGGGAATATTTGATTCCAATGAACTATTTTATTAACTTTTGTAGACGTTATCTAATCCTTTTAAGTTATTTGAAATGCGCTTAAAATAAAATTATCCTTGTTGTTTATTTTTTAAAGTGAAATATTTTGTAAATGGTACAAATTTTAAGCTCTGATAATGATTTTAACATTAAAATTGGAAAGAGAATAATCATTTTATGAAAAAGAAATTTTAAAATGTAGCCTTTTTAAGAAAATTTATTTCTTTAATTACCTTTCTCTACAGCAATCTGGGGTTGGTAAAATTTATGGGGAGTTTCAGTAAGATGTACTAAATTCAAAAATTAAAATCATTTTTCCCTCATACGGATTTGTCATACACCGACAATGCATGTATCTCTTTAATTAAGAAACTTTAAAAGTTGTAGAAAAAACAATAGTTGTAATAACTCTAATACTTTGTACTGATTATTTCGTAAAAAAGGGACATTAATTAAACAAACAGCAGAGTATTCTCCTTTTATTCTAATAATAGATCAGAAAAATAATGTAACCATTATAAATAAGACAATTTTAAACCTGTAAAAATGCTATTTTGAACATTAAATTTTTATTTTTTTCAACATGTGCTAACATGTTTTGAGAAGATGGCGTCAAGAAAATGAGTAGACATAAAGTAAGGGATTCATAATGTTACTTTCTAAAGATTGACCTTATAATGCATTACGATTTTAATGATTACATTATTTTGCTTTTATAAGGTATATTTACATTGCTAAACTACATTAAATTTAATATTTTATCCACTTTTATTTTAATATCCGAGAAGATTGTCTACTTTAAAAATTTATCATATGCTGCTTTAATATTTAATTTAACAATTAATTTTTATGGTAGAATCATCTGTTATTATCTTTTTGTTGCTAACTTTGAAAACGTATTTGTAGTTTAAAATGTTTTGCTTGTGAAAATAAGAGTGCATTAGGAATTTGAAGAAGGCATTTTCTTTTCTCTTGATAGTATTTACTTCAGTAGAGCCTGGGCTCGGAAGTACTTTACGCTAATTAATATTTATTTGGAATAATTCTACTTTTTCGAGAACTTAAGAAGATAAAGAATAAATAACTTTAGCACATGTTAAACTGAAATTAGCAGAGCCAATTTTTTTTCCTTTTTGCTAGCATCAACTTTTGATTAATCATTCCATAGTTAATGTGTAATAGTTTGCAACCAGTGGGGATTTCCAGAAAAGATTTTTGTTGATTTAAAAAAAATTCCTTTTTGTCTATAAGCAAATAAACATTATTTTTGAATAATCAGTGGAAATTTTTTTTATCAAAATTATGAGATTTTATGCAAGTTTGTGACAGAAAAATGTGTTACTTTAATGCGCATTGTTTGGTAACATCCTGTATCTTTAAAATTCTGAAAGTGCTTTGTACAATAAGGAGAGAGCCCTGTATTCAGCATTATTTTTATACTGAATTATTATACTATTTATTATTATACTGAATGCTGATGACGAAATATTTAGTAATGAAACACGGTTGAGTGAGAGCTCTCTTAAAATTTTAGAAGCAGCGAAATGTTCAAAACAAATATTTCTGCTTTTGAAAAACACTATATTATATTACTTCCAAATTATTTCTTGTACATTAATTGCAATGTCCCGGCTTCACGATTGATAAGAATGTAAGCCATCACAGCTCAATGAAACTTCCAGAAAGAAAGAGTCAAAGAAAAAAACCAAACATACTTATTAAATTCTTAAAATGGTCCAGAATTAAATACAAGGTTATTCAAAATGCATCATCCGATTTCAAAATTCTATATTTTCATAAATAAACGACACAAAACGATAAGTAATATATAAATGCAGAAGGAAAATACAGAAGTGTTTTTACATTTGGTGGATATAATTTCCTTTAGTTACACGTATAATGACAATTCTATACGTAAATTCCTGCCAAACACGTTGTAAAGTGTCGGTGGTAATGGATTATACATCAGCAGAAATCCTTTGTTTAAGTTCGCATCAATTAGTGCGTAATGGTGGCGCATACACTTTATCTTTCACCGACCCCCAAAATGAAGAAATCGTTCGGGGTCATATCAAGTTGTGACGGGAGACCATTCCTGTTTCCCTCTTATGCCATAGCTAAACTCAATGTTTAAACACTAAAAATCAATAAGTCGATCAAAGAGACGTTAGAACAATAAATACACTATATATTAGTTGCTTGCTAATATAAGACAATTATACATGATCTCCCGGACAAAGCTTTAACTATTCTAATTCGATCTACCAGTAATAATCTAACTGTCTCTTACCACTAAGACTATCTTGACTTCTAGCATACATTAACCAGCCGATAATTTGTAACAATTCCCGGCTCCGACTTCTACTTCGACTCTGGAGCAATTGCTGAACACTAGAATCACTCAACCTCTCTATCGCGACTCTCAGTCTGAGTTTATATATTTCCCAATTCTCCTGCTTCACTTCATTTCTACCTGCTTTACATAATCACGTTTCATATTTGGTTGTGCAAAGGTTGTTTAGCAAAAGCAATCAATCTTAATTAAAAGGCCCCTAAGGTTAGTGAAGAGAAACTAAGAATAGACCAACGTCACAAAGTGACTTTGGTGACCAGTTGTGCAAACAGTCGATTAAGTAGAAAAATATCTTTCACTCATTGAACATTATCCACAGATATGCCTAGTCGCCCTCCACTTCACCAAGACATCTACTGCTCTCAAACTGAAGATATCACCTTCGAATACTTCGAATACGTAGGTGGATTAATTCGGTACTTTTTCCGAAATTCACGCTGAAAGGGGATTACAGATCCACTTCGCGAAAACGGCAGCACACAAAAAGCTTTCTGCTCCATGGACACCATTATCACTTCTGCCTCTGAGAAGCTTTCAAAACAACTTTCGTGAAACAGCTTCACGAAGAACATAAGACAGTCGGATATTGTTCACAATATAAAACAGTCACATTTTTTTTTTTTTATTCATGTATTACTTACAATTTCGTGTTGCTTGTTTTTAAAAACATGGAGTTTTGAAAAACTTTTTTTTTTTTTTTTTTTTTTTTTTTTTTGAAAAACAATTTCATTTTGAATAACCCTATATTATTGCGAATGTGGAGCGAACCCCCTTACGTGTCCTCGGTAAAATATATCGAAATTTCTTTCTTATTTAAATAATTTTAAAGGTGGTTCTTAGTCAGGAACAAATCCAAATTCAATCTCAACTATCTTATGCTCTCCTGATACTAAATGTCGTATTGCTCTCTTTCTCAACATAAGATCACTTTCAACCTCGATATCCAAATTTTCCGATCACTCTCACCCTCCAACCCTTTCGTTACTTATAAAACTTTTCAATCCCGATATCTCATCATTCTCAAACATAATAATGCTAATTTACATAAGACATGGTTCATTCACAAGCAGAGATTCTCCCATCAAATAAGATCATACAGAGTTGTAAGAGGTTAGTTGCAGGGAATGCAGGGGGTAAAGCGGTTACAAAATTCGTGCGGAAAAAAATGTTTGTTAAAGAGTTAATTTTCAGTCCTCCGTTATCCTGTATTTTCTCATATATTATTGTTTGCATTTTCAAGAGATTGATATAACCAGGTGGTCCTCTCAAGGCCTTCTAGTGGCCACCTGCGAAGCCTTAGATCATTGGGTGGTCCAAGACTTTTCCCATCGGAAATAGGGGGTGCAACAAGTGAAAGTCCTTCACATCTTCTAGCCTGTCGTAATTTGTCAAAGATGGACCTCATTCCCTATCCAGCTCCGAAGAGTTTTCTATGCATCAATGATCTCATGGATTTTGTATGAATATAGATCAGAGGAGAAAGAAACAAATTTACTCCATCTACTTTTCCTTTGACATTTGGATCCGTTAGATACCTGTAGACTTAGAGAATTTATTACTAGCTTCGTGAACTTTAGTTCCAGCTTGTATAATCTTGTAGCAGATTCTAAAGTTCATTTACCTTGAACAAACCTCTGGGACTGCTTTACAATTACATTTGATATGAGATCCTCGCCTTGTGAGAAAACTGTGTGGGCTTTCGGTCACTTCCCATTCACGCTTACCACTGTTAGTAAGAGCCGGTAGTTGTGAAAAAGCAAACAAGCCGAAGTGAATCCAAATCCCTTCTTCTATTGCTATGTAAAGAAGCACTTGAAAATTAGTAATATGAAACATAGACGAGGAAATTAGTAAGATTCTCTCATCCAATTCTGATGCTAATTTCCTCTTCAGATTTCTTCAGCTTTATTTTTTTTTTCTTAGCCTTTCGGGCGTCAGCTGATGTTTTTCTTAAATTAAATTTCTTTTAAATTTTTATTCAATAATGTCAATAAATTGTTGACGATGAAGCAAGTGGACCTGATGTTTAAGCCATACCATCCAGAATTTGAACAGAAAGAATAACTTACATTTATCACCCACGGAACCGTGTAATTTGTAAATTAGTTTTACTATATAAAACTAAGTACAGTGAATAGGGCTTAGAAGATAGAGAAGATAAAGGAACGCAGTAGACGTTACAGCACTGTAAAACGACATACATAGCTTGTACACTTGACTTGGATCCAGTTGTTAGAAGTCTATTTTATAATGTATTTAAGTAGAAATCTTTATTAAAATGTTTAGTTTATCGGAGTTAAATTAACAGCTACACATAAATTAAACAATTTGGATAGATCGTAATTGATTAATTGAGTCTCTTATTCCCAGAAAGGAAAATTCGTCACAATATTACTTTTCTCTGTTAATTTACTAGATTAATATATTTATCTTAAAGTAAAAATTAATATTATTTTACATTTTAAACTAAGAACCTTGTGAATTTAAGCAGCTTAATTTAAAAGAAGGGAGTAGGGGCTGTTTTACATGCTTTGTGAATTTGGCTTTTTTGTGAATTCTGAAGTTTTACAAAACTTATAAATTAAGATCCAACCACTCAAGGAATCTTATGCAAAATATCCTATGAAATCAATTGTAGCATTCTCTCCTTAGAATTTCGGCATAGGGCTTTTTGAATACCCTGTAGATCTATTTTAATTAACTTGTAAGTATTTATTATAGAAAGCCCCTTAACCTTTTGTTGTAATGTGTAAGATATCATCTCTATAGATTATGAGTAGACTTTGAGAAAAGTACAACAGATTTTTAAAAACAAACCCCCATTTTATGAAAAGTGTAAATACATATATGTTACTCTATGGCGTGGCAAGTTTGTTTATAATTTTAAAATTCAATTTTCTAGACTTATTAATCAAATTTTCATAACATTACTATGGAATCATAGATACGCACCTTATTTGCTAACAGCAAAATAAGAAAAAATGCAAAATCTGAAGTATTCTAGGGTCTTAGTTCCCTTAAAGGAGGTCACAGAATTCTTAAGTTGCTACAAAAGCTAAGAAATGGTGAATTTGCCTTTAAATTGACTAGAAAGAAGTGGAAAAACATTTGATATAAAATGGCTAAATATTTACAAATGTTCAGAATACGTTCCATCTAACTGAGCTTTCAATTAATTTCTTTCAATAAAAACTTTTTAAAGACAGAAGAAACTAGAAAGAAAGAACAAAATATGCTAAATATTAAACATTCGTTTATTGAAAGTTGGTCAAAGATTTCGAAAAAAGTTCTACAACTTCAAGAAATTCAAAAAGAAATGTTTGTTAAAAGTAAGGAAATCTATTTTATAACTTGAAATGCCTCACTATTCAATCCCTTTATACCAAAGAAAATAGATTATGATTTTATATTATTAAAATAATACATCTTTTTCTTGCAGTAACAATCTTTATCATACACTAGATAATTTTATAAAACAAACAGGTTTGTCTGATGTTGTGAGGTTGCTTAAAGTTTACACTGTTAAAGAAATAATTCGTTTTGTTAAGCAAGGTTAGGAAAAATTTAACTTCGTTTGAATAAATTAGGGAGTTCCAGAATTCTTTTAAGGAACCATAACCTGTAAAAACGAATTAAGAACAGAAGCAGACTTTTTCAGAGGTTAACTCCAGAATTTAGGAGAAAATGACGAGATAGGCAAGTTAGAACTAAACTATTTGCAAGTTAGATGTTAATGTGTCTTAATTAGTCGTAATCTGAATTAAATCCGTTCAATACCTTTGATGGAAGTCGGTGATGTTACACACAAAACAAGATTCACTTCTTTAAATTGTATTTAAGAATGCCGTTATATACTAAGCTAGGAAAGGAAGCTTGCTTCAGCTGCTTTTGCAAAAACAAACTGTGTAGAATGGGCGTGAATTCGCTGGAAAAAAAAGGAATCGATAAGACTAAACAAAATCATATAAATTAAGGTAACTAAAAATAAGCGAAATTTTTTATCATAATTAAATGTTAATTTAATTTAATATTTCTCTTATATTATTCTGAAATAACACGAATAAAAAATATGATCTAGTTCAATATAACTAGACAGTTCTATTAAATAGTTTTATGACAGTTAAATAAGTATTGATTATTGTAAGATTGTGTCGACAATAAGAAAAGACTGAAAGATTTTCATTCTCTAATAATAAATTAAAATTTAAATGCTTCAACGCGAGCACTTTTTTTTTTTTTTTTTTAAAAATGTATTTAAGTCTTAACAAAATATATTTTTCTATTTGGAAATCTATAACATTTGAATTTTCATTCGTAAGAATTCAATCGGGTTTTAAAACTTTTTATCAAGCTTTATTATTTCACTAAGTATGCGCTATATACCAATAAAACTTCTGATTTTCAATTTTTGGATTTTTACAGCAATAATGTTTTTTATTTATTGTCTGGATACAATATCAAAATTTATAACTAAAACTGTTTGTAACCGCGTTTTGCTTCTTTCACTTATAAGTAACAAGTTATTGTATATAAAATATTAATAACTTTCCGAGAAAGATAAAAGAGATGGTTATGTATAAGATGTTAAAATAACTGATATAATCAATTCAATAAATTGAAATATAAGAAGTTTCTTTTTTAAAGGGTAAAAAAAAATTTTGAAATGAACGGAATTTTAAGTAAATAAGAAGTTTTGTTTCGTTACTTTTCAAGCCCATTATTTTAATCGACTTCTTTGATAAATCATTTATGATTGAATGTCCTGTGTAGTATTCAGCGAAAAATTGCCTTGAGGTTTTGAATTCGAAAAGCTTGCTCAAAATTCTACATTATCAAACACTAAATGTTGTGCTTAAGTCTTTACGTTCTACTTCCAATATACATTAAATTCCACAATCTTCCGAACAATTTCAAGTACTTGGAAGAAAGTCAGGAAAGTAAGCCTCTATAATTTCCTTAAAATCCCACAATCAAAAAAGGGCCACGCCACAAAAATTACAAAACGCTCCAAGTTTTCCCTTTAAAAAGCGATGCACTTAAAAAGGGGGCTTCCGCGTTTTCGAATCACAGGAAACTCGCGATACAGGAAAATCTCCCACTCATAAGAAAATATTAAAGTATAAACGGTGGACATTTATTTCAAAAAAAATTCAGTGGAAAAAAATGTGAAGGGAGACGTAGGGATAAAAAAAAGGGATTTCTCACTTCGTAAAGAGGGAATTTAAGTCGTTGGCGTCTAATAAAAAAACGTTCTGCAGCCAAGACTAATGTTTAGGATTAGGCTGTGTAATCTGTCCCGTTTTGATATCGGTTGAAGCGTAATGCTCCCCCCTCGCCATCTCCCGACAGGTGGGTGAATAGGGGTGGCTCGAAGCTTTTTTTGACAGGGTGGGAGAGAAGAAATGGGCCGACTTTAATGTTACAAAAGGCGGGAATCCGGCCAACCGTGGAAGATATAGCTCATCAATTTTCAGAGCGGGATTTTTAAGTCCTTTCTTTAGGGCTTGCCAACTTGAAGATGAGAAAGCTTGAAAGAAAAATAAGAAATAGGGGTTTTATAAAAATTGAAAGGCTTTAAAAATTGGGTGGATGCTTTTGATCAATTTTTTTTTTTCGCTGATGAGTGTTAATTGGTTGTAAATACACATTTCCATTTAAATAAATGGATTCGAGGAAAAGGGCAGCTTTAATTTTTTTCTTATGATTCGCAATTGCGGGGGGGGGGGGGGGGGTGTGTTGTTGTGTTTAGGTGCGGGAAAGCTTATAGAATGAAATAAATTGTTTTTTTTTTTTTTTAAATAATACCTAGAAATCATATCTCTAAGCATGAAATTTAGATTAAAGTGCTTTTTATTAAAAATACTTTTGATGTATTTTTACATGAAAGCCTTTAATTTTTTTTTATAACTGAGTCGATTATATCTTATCGTCCTTAAAATTTACTTATAACCATGAGAAATGAACAGACTTTCAACATTAGATCCAATTATTTTAAAATAAGCCACAGATGAATCGGAAGAATAAGAGCATTAGATAAAAACAAACCGAATAAAAAGTTTTTTTTATACTGTGTAAACTTTATATGATAAAAGAGAATTGGAAGTAATTTTTTATGAAAGGAAATTTTAAAAAATGAAATGTGAGTTTTGATAAAAAGGAATTTTAAGCACATTTAAAAACAATTTTTAATTTTTAATGTATTTTTATATATTAATATACATAAAGACTCCTTGT
The DNA here is from genome assembly GCA_019974015.1 of Nephila pilipes. Classification (NCBI taxonomy): domain Eukaryota; kingdom Metazoa; phylum Arthropoda; class Arachnida; order Araneae; family Nephilidae; genus Nephila; species Nephila pilipes. The sequence continues at coordinate 343,983 of BMAW01058645.1, read as the reverse complement.
ATACACTTCGTTTATATTTAATGCGTGCTTTCTTTATTTTTCATACCGTGTTTGATTACTTCTCTAATTCATACCTCCTAAAAAGGATTCATTGTTCAAGTTTCCAGTTATATAGAAATTTTTATCTGTATTAAATTTGTATATTTTTTCCATCGACTCCTCATAGTTTTACTTGGAAGTTTTGAATATTCATGTATTCACTTTCAAACTACCGATACAGATTTATGCAATCAGAAATATCGATTACATTCTATATTTACTTTTGATAAAGATCAAATGTTATTAAAGTACCCATGATAGGAATGGAAAATGGGGATGGGCTAAGTAAATCATCGTATTAATGTCCATTGATCGTTCTTCTCTTTTTCTAAGAAATCCACCAACATGACACCCTTCGCATCCCAAAAAATCCCCTTCAAAAATTTTCTAGTTGGTGAGATCATTTTTACCTTCTTCGGAGCAGGTTCACAACATATAACCCACTATTTTGATTGTTGCTGTGTATATAATGATGAATTCAGGTCCCATGGACGCTGCACCAATCAAATTTTGATTAGAAATTCTAAATAAAAAATAACCAATAAATCAGTCTCAAATCTGTTTCTTATGTCATTTTGTCAGATGACAGCACACAATAGCAACACCAACTTGTCTTGGCAATGCCATCTATCATCAACAATAAGTAATTCTTGAAACACCTCGAAACTAAACGTAAATGTTAAATAAATTGCGATGTTGATGTAAAATAGAAATCTGACAAAGAGAGTTGTAGAAGTATTTGTCCTCATAAATGTATTTCATAGAAATGTTATTTATACAAATTATCAGAAATGTGTAATATTTGGTACGGGAAAATGCCATTTTCCATGAACAATGAATGCTGTGTGGGATGTAAGATAAGCTTCCCTTTTCGAAACCTCATCATGCAGTATAAACACATTTACAGAAAAATTGAAATGAAAACCGCGGAATGTTGGTTACCTTCAGGGTCATGGCAACCAGATGTGCAACGTAAATTTGAATCTTGCTTCCATCGTACATTGTTATGAAGACTTAATTTTATTTAATTCAACTCACACTAGAGTTATATAATACGCTATTCATTGCAGACCTTGTTAAATTAAACCTCAGCCAAATGACACTTGAGCTGAGCAATTTACCATGTACAGCAACAAAAAAGACCTAGTTATCGCAGCGATATATTGAAAACTGGTAGCGCCCAAGTGGAGTTGTGCGTTCGAATCCTGATTCCACCCAAAACTATCATGCATAAGAATGGTTGCTTCTTTACTTGGCATACAAATGAGTCTCAAAGTACTCATGTGATGAGATGTAAAAATGCGAGATACAAGCTCAAATGCCATCCCTCTACTAGACGTTATTCAGCTCATTACAAGTCAGGTGTCATGTGAGAGAACTTTACCTGGCAATGGTTAAATAGGTGTTTCCTTTAACATTTTCTAAACTTGTATAGCGCCTCTCTATTATTTCCTTCCCTTTTCATTGAAAGGAGCCCTCCGTATGGTGGAGCAGATGAACGATAAATGTGTCGGGTTCAAAAGGTTAAAGTCCTCTAATAAACATGGCTTGGATTTCTGGAGAGGGAGTTCCAATTCAGGTGTAGACCTCGTCACGTGACCGAAGTTGAAAAGGACGTGAACAATAGCACTCGTGTGTCTTCTAAGGGCGATGTTAATTAACAATCGACCAACTTATCCACCCCACTCTCCTGACTTCCATACTATCCCCAAGTAAAGACATGACGTACATAATCATGACGTACATTTGACAGATTTGACGTACATAATCTCCCTAAATGAAGGTTCTCTAAGTGGCATCAGGACTCGAATCCATTTAGACAGAAACGAAGCTAACCTTGAGCTTAAAATCAAGAACCCTCAGCTACCGTAATGATTTCTTAAATAAAAATTCTTTAAAGTAAACTCATTCTTTCATTTTCGTGTTTCTTAATCTTCCTAGTAAACCAATCGGATTAATTGTACCAATTATCAATATTAAGCTAACTGATAACCAAGAACTAAATATTAAAATTTTTGGAATGTATTTATCATACTGAATTTTCGTATTCTAATTAAAAATTAATAACGTTATATTTATTAAAAATACGCATTTATTTTTTTTAATTAGAATACAGATATAAATTACTAAAAATACCGCAATTTCATAATGTATATTTCATTTTGAGGTTATAGGTAATTTTTCAAACTCTTTTTTTTTAAATTATGTATTTTATATGGATGAATTATTTCGCTCAAAATAAAATCTTAAAAGATCAAAAGAAATGACGCAACTTGAGGGAGAGTTAATAAATTAATTAAATGAGAATTTCTTAAAAATTGCTTCAATCGAAGAAGTAATTGCACCTAATTTAAATGAGATTTATGATATTAAACAGCGCATGTTTTGACTTTTTTTTTTCTCGGCGTCTCGAATTAAATCATACCCAAATTGAATTGCATTCAAACCCTTTTCTAATTTACTTGTTCCGATGTTTTCTAAATTTGATTACTTAACTTTCCTTTTCTAAATATTTGTGTATTTGTGAAATTAAATTTGTATTTCATCCTATTCTAATCATTTAATTAAACAGGTAACAAATCTGCTTTTGCTTCTTAATATCTGACCAATTATCTTTCAATTATTTCATTCTTTAATGAGAAACTAATAAGAAAATGTAACAGAATTAAGAATGCGCGAATCTTCTTTCAAGTACGTTCAGAAGAAAGCAATTAAGGTAGAAAAAGAGTACTAATTCCCGTAAAGCTTAAAACAGAACACAATAAAAATCGTAGAAAGTGAATTTAAAGATATTTAATTATTTATATTACATTAAAAAAACAATTTATTCTCTTAGATTAAACAATCAAAAGAAATACAGTGGGATTTATGTATATCTAGCTTAAAAATTTCTGCGAAGAAAATTCAATGTATATAGAAATTTCGATTTGCTGAAATACATACATATCGAAATTTGTTCGTCATTTTCTTATTAAAAATAGTTACATGTCATTTTTAAGAGATGAAGAAGGCTTAAAACGTAAAGCTATCAAAGAAATTTATTTTTAAGAAATGGACAATCATGTTTATAATTTGCAGTTTTACTAACAATGCAACATTGGGGTATACTCTATTTTCTTTGCTCTAACCTTGGGTACTTTTTGTAATGTTAACTGTATAGAACATAACCTCGATCCAACCAAATGAAACGTGATCTATTCAAATGATTGAATTGAAGTTTTGTTATGAATTGAATAGAAAGGAATCGTATATAAGCGAAGCCATATTGAATATTAAAGAGGTTGAAAAGTTAGAAGTAAGAAATTGTAAGTGAGAGAGTGTTTATGTTTGGTTTGTTTTATTAATGATGAAATAGAAGCAACACAAGGGCTATTGGTGACGAACCTCGTAATTTTGAACCTAGGGCAAGTGAAGAAGAGAGAATGATTAAAAGAAGATAGTGATTAACTGAGCTGTAGACGTAAATGACGTCTGTGAATCTACAGATTGAGGATCCAGGATCTTTCGGAGTGAGTATAAGAGATAAGGAAGCTGCTCAAATCCCTAGTATCGCAAGTTAACTCAATCGGACCCGAGAACCCAGGTAAGATAGACATTTAATATTGAAGTTAGACTTGAATACAAACACGTTTATGTAGAGAGAAAGAGATACTCTTTAGCCTTTGAGAAATATCAATAAACTGAATTGAGTTTTCATGTATTTCTCTCCTTCTGATTGGGTTTGAATTGACGTTTGAAAATTTTCAAACATCAGTATTTCAAATTTAAATTTTAAAACCGATTCATCTTAAAATCTTTAGCAAGACATCCACCAAAATGTGTTTTCAAATAAAAGAAATCAAAAGAAAAAAAAATCACTTGTTTTCATCACTTTCGAAAAGATTTCATTTTATAAATTCGAATATTTCCTTCTCCTTCCTAAACTTGGATATTCTAATAGCATGCATCAACCTCGTCCTGAAATTATTGCATGTTTCATTCATTCAAATAAATAATCAATCAATCCCTTAATTTAAGGGTGGGCTCTTCTTTATTTAATTGGTAACTTTAATCAGTAACGAGTTAAAATAGATTTGGGTTGAAGGATTATGAAAGTAACATAGGTGTTGTGCAAAATTCTTGAAACCAAAATAAGGGAAAACGATAGTTTTTTTTTAAGTTTTAAATTCGATTATAATCAAATACTCAATATTAGTCAGTATTTACACTAACCTAGTTGTGGTAGAACTTCAACCCAATATTCTATAAGTTTCGAATTCGAGGTTTCAATCATTCTGAAAACCGTGGATGTTGAGTAATGGGAGCTGCTGTTGATCCAATCCAAATAAGTTTTAAACCTCTCGGAAAGCGTAGAATTTTTGAAAGCAAAATACTATCTCAAGTGCCGTTCTCGTTGTTTCATTATGTTTTCAATTAGCGACACTATGCTTCCACAAGACCTAACAGAAATTCCCTCGTGACATTGAAGAAAGAACAAACAATAATCTTAGTTAAGTTTAAAATTCAGAAAGCTTTTGAAATACTCTATTTTATTCCAACGATTGGAGGTTTCTTATGAAGAAGTTACTTAAAATGACGATATTAGATCTTTGCAAAATTTTCTAAAAAAATATCATCATAAACTTTACATTTGAATTGCACAATGAACGATTTTCGGAGAAATTTTGATCTTCAGGTAAGTGAAAAGGCTCCTTACTTTTCGTACCCTCTCAATGCTGTAATAACTAAATTGAACTGAATGTGATGCAGTTGGGGCTCTTACTTTAAGTCTTCGGCTCGAAAATCAGAAACCCAATTCAACCTTCACACATCGGTTAAAACTAATCATTAACTTTGAAAACTGAATGATTTTTATATATAATTCTCTGTGTGTTTTATTTGGAAATTCATAGATTTATATATATATATATATATAGAGAGAGAGAGAGAGAGACTTATAATATTTCTAAAATTAGTAAGGAAATAGATTCATTATATATATAAAAAAATTCATTTTATTTTTCGATATTTTATGTATTCACTATGTGTGCTTACTCGAATTCATAGATTCCTTCATCAGGAAGTTCATAGGTTAATATTACAATTTTTTCTATAATTAGCAAAAAAGTCTTTTCATGTGTTCCTCTTTTTATTAAATTTGCGTCACGAGAAAGATCATTAAAACACTTCCAAGGTTTTTTCAAATGTTAAGAAATCCTTGTACATTCAAGTACAACTCCTTTATTATTCTGCTAAAAAGAATAATGATATCTTTCAACTCTAAAATATTTTATAAATGACTATCTTAATTTTTAAAAGCGCAGAGACCTAAATGAGAGTAATGATTTAACGAAATTCTTTCAAATGAAAACATTTCATTGAAATATGAACTATGTATGTTAAACTCAAAAGCATACTATTTAGACGAATAAAATCTAAATACTACTCTTAACAGTACATGGGAAGGGAAGAAATTCTTCAAATTGTAAGTTTTACATTTGATTTTATTTCATTCTTTTATTACCAAAGAAACGGAATGTGTGTTTGACATTTTTATATAAAAAAAACTGTAATTACGATTTCATATTTATTTTAAGTAAATTAAAAAGAAATTTAACATGAGCAACCTCGAGAAGTTATAAGATATTTCTGTTGTACGTAATGTATTCAAAAAAATACATGTACACCTGCGCGGGGAAAAAATACAAATGGCATCTTTTACAAAAACCAATGGAATAATGTAGCGACAACCTTTAGTTATGCACATGAAGTAATTGCATTCATTTCTGACGAAATTCTGACTTGGCAGTGTTCCTTTGCCTAAATCCTGTGTATGCTTCATTGTCATCAAAAAAGGGAGCAATCAATGGGAAAATGGAGTCTTAAATTTTGTTTTAAATTGAAAATATGTACCAAAGAAACGTACAAAATGATTAAATATACAGCTGACAATGATGTTAATGGTCGCAACCTAGTATATGAGAGGCTTCTGTGGTTTAAAGATGGAAAATATTCTGACGAAGGTGATGAGAGATGAGAGTGTCCATGTTAGAGTTAAAATGACTAAAATGCTGAGCTTGTGCAACAGAGCTTCACCGTGCCAGTGTGACTGGAGCCTTCTATAAAGTTGTTTTAGATGAGCTTTTAAAACAAGTACTGCGTGTGAGGCTCGATTAGTTGGACAATGGAAATGAGTGCCTCTTGCACAAAACTGCACCGTCTCACTAATCCATCCTTGTGCACCATGGTTTAATGATGAAGCACGTTGTGTTCATCAACCACCCTCTGAACTTACCAGATCTGTCGTCCGGGACTATTTTTAAGATGAAGGAACAGCAGTACGAGTCGGTGAGGAGACTGAAGCAGTATTGAAACTTCATAGTGTTGGAGTGGAGCCTAACATGACCTGTATTTCATGTATTGTATTTATTGGGAAGAGACTAAGCGGAAGCTTAATATCAAATGTAAACCTCTGGGTAAAGGATCAGAGTGCGATCAGTCTTGGAACTTTTTGAATTCCCTGTGTATAAGCTCTTGAATTAAAAACATAATCACGAATGTGAGCAAACTGAAGAAAAATAATTGTGAAGAATGATATCACAAAAAAAATGTCTGAGGCAATATTTTCGAAATAAAACTGAATACTTACTAAGACTATTGCTATACAATATTTCGGAAGTTTGAAAAAAGGTGAGATGAATAAAGAGTAACAATTGTTGGATTCGTAACCGAATAGAAATGTGTTCCATCTTCCGGAGAAGTATTTTTTTTCTTTGATCATAAGGGGCCTAAAATACATTTTATGAAAGATTCAATCTCAAAAAAATTTTAAGAAAGGAAAAAAGTCATTTATTCTCGTATATTCTTGAAATGGGAATTTTTAATCTTTTAAAACAAATTTCAGTTTTAGATGTTGTAAGAAGATATATATATATATATATATATATATATATATATTCGTTTTAGTAATAGATATTCAATAGTATGCAATTATTTAATCACTTTTAAATCTTTTCTAAACATTTCCAGTGTCAAAACATACCATCAACTATTTACAAACTTTCAATTTCCATAATACGTTTTAAATTTTTTTAATATAACGAAATCAAATTTCTTTATTTCATTGAACAAAAAAGTCACAAATTGACAGTTCTGGGTTTTTTTTTTTTTTTTTTTTTTTTTTTGAGCTCTGTTATTTGCAAATATATATTAATGTTTAATTCACATTTTGTTTTTTGCATAACTTTTAATCCTCTCTTCGCATGAAGCGAAAGAGAAAAAGAGCATTTTAAAGTTCAACAATTTGTGAAGCCCCCCTCTCCCCGCTTCGGACTTTAAGACCTCTCTCAAACGCCATAATTAGTTGTGACGTTTTTTGCTCTGTGTTTCGAAGCGAGCCCGCAAATAAATGGCCTCGCTCCTAGCGCCTAGTGTGAATGGATGGCAACTTTTCTCCCACCTAAGTGGCAACATTCGAAGCTTAAACGCCTTGTAGTGAAAGCGAGACGGCCGCCATATCTTTCCCAAATCGAAACTTATTACTCAAAGAAAACGTCCTCGTCCTCCCTGTTATTATTTTATATTATGTCGTTAGCTTTTATAGCTTCGCAACTTTCGGCACCCTTAATGAAATCGTCTGCTCTTTGGTTAAATCATTAGATAGTAATAGACGATTGGCTGAAATGGAATCGAACGGGGGAAGTTCGATGATTACTCTATCCCCTCCCCCTCTGTCCTGCTTTGCGCTTGTTTATTTATATACATCTTTTTTTCCTTCCCGTAACTGTGGGTGATGGTGGTAAAAGAAATTGATTTTTTTATGATGAAAAAAGTTACCGGTATTAGCCATACCGCACCTAATTATGTCATAAAGCACGCCGAGTGAAGTCGAGCTTAGATCGTATTTAGAAGGTAATGGCATTTGTTTTGGTTTATGTTTTGCGGGTTTCGAGTAAAAAGTTTTGCAATCAGGAAGCGTTAATTACATTATTAATCACTGTTAATTGCATTAAATAAAGTTTATTATATAAAAATATGATTCCGTGCATCTCACGTCGTATAAAATGTTTTACTCTCAAACAGTGGGTTAGCAAGTAGCAATTATTTGTTTTTTTTAAAAAAAATTTTTTAATTAGTAACCCAATGAGCTATTGTTTTAGTTAACTCAAAAAATGTCATACCTGACCACTTTTCAAAAATTTATCTTGTTTTTGCATATACTTTTGATGTCTGCTTTCACCAATAACGAATTTAGTTTTTAAAAATATGTCATAATAAATCGCTCCCGAATTTTTTATTGGATTGAAATAAAATATATGTAATATATATCTGCTACCTGCTTTCACCACTAATGAACTCAATTTTTTTTCAAAAATATGTTGATATAAATTTCCCCCAATTTTTTTATTAGATTGAAGTGAAACAAATATAAAAATTAAGTATTTTATTTACTTATCGATTTACGTATTACCTTAAATCAAATGTAAACTGGAATCAAGATATGACTGAAAATAAATAACATTATTCAGAATTTTAAGACAGCCCCGTCTGTTCACCAGATCTTATCTGATTTCATCATAAGAAATGAAGTTCAATTTCCCTATTGAATTCCTTACTGTTAGGTTTGTGACGTTGGGTTATTCGTGATTTTTCTTCCCTAACCTCGGTGACTTTTATCGAATAGAATTGCATCAAATAACAATTTCTTCCAAACCAAAATGAAACTTTAATTACATAAATTTGATGAAGACAGAAGTGAAGAGAAGTTATTTAGATATAATGATATTTTAATAAAATAGAATTAATGGGAAAGGAGATAGATGGAGGGTAACGATGTGCTGTCAGAAAAGTGTTATTCGGATTGAAATTATTCTATTAGTTTAGTGGATTGAGCAGAGAGAGAGAGATTTCCATTAACAGCATTAATCTACGTACTTACTGTCGAAGAAAGTTGTGAAATTAAGGGATAGTGACCTGGTAAGATAGATTTCTTAGTTAAATCATAAATTAGTATTGTGAGTTAGGTCGGGGTTTTAGAGAGAGTAACTTTAGATATTCTACAATGATCATAAATAAGGAATTGGGTTTTGTTCTTGATCGAGTAAATTGAAGTTTGGTAGCTTTGATTAATATATTAGATAGAGATAGGGCAAAAGGGTTAGGAAATGAAAGTCAGACGTCTCAGGTTGAGTGATTGATTGGTTGATTTTAGAGATATATGTGGTTTGCTTTAATAAATACGTGAGCTGAGAGTATAACTATTTTATAAGGCAGAATTTAAGGTAAAATATTTTTATCCCTTTCAAAACAATCTCCATTCGAAGAATGTACTTATTCCAAGGCTATTTACGTTTTTCAAAACATCCCTAGAAGTCCTTGGGAGTTAGGCTTTTTGACTCTCTCGGCGTGTCTCGTTTTACTGTCTTTTAGCATCTTATTATCTTTGCACGCTGTCCACCGAGAATGTGAGGAGGCATTCTTTGAGCCCTCTTAAACGAACCGATAAAGAGTGAGCAATCCAATGCAAAAAAGTGGATTTATCCCTCTACAACAGCTATGAAAAAAAAGGGTCGCTTCAACCTCCTCCTGAATATCAGCTTCTGACCATTACCATTCAATTAGCCGGTCAACTCGTCAGCAGATATTTCTGTGTTATCTTATTCTAAATGTTTTTTCAATGTTCATAAATCGTTGTGGTTTCTTGAATTGTCCAGTTGCTGGTCTCCTACCTATTGATATAACTGGAGTTAGCTAGATAACTACCGATTGGTCATACCATAGTCTCAAGATTGTCCCAATAATGCATTCGTATGACCTTTTCATAATTAGGGAACATAAAAAAGTAACTCGGGATAGACCTGATGATGATGAATGAGGTCGACGATCGAATTTCTGACCTGAAACTCCTGAAATATTATTGCAAAATGTAAAGGGGCATTGTCGTCCTGTAAATGCCGTCCGGAACACAAATTTAGATGCACTCGACTTATTAGAGCCTTCAAAACGTTTGAGGACCTCCTCGTAAAATCACGTTCACAGACGATTTCATTTAAACTACTACTACTTCTACTGAACTGTTATTCGTTTATTGGCAAGGACAAAAGTCCATATCGTTCTATGTTTTCTGTAACAACGGAGGTGGAAGCTTGCTCTGTTTTTGAATGATTAAACCTGCAACTTTCGTGACTCTCACTGAAACTCTTAATTCACTTGAAAACAGCTTTTTTTCCCCGATGCATCAACTCCATAAACAGCAGCCAACATCTCATGAATTTCCTCAGAAATTTTCCCTTGTAATATCGCAAATTGGATGTTCAGACTTTGTTCGATTATCACAGCCTCGCAACAGGGAGCACCAGTACACCAGTTTCAACAACCACTCCAAGACTGTAACAGGCTCGGTGACCAGAAGAGTACTGACAAATGATTAGATTGTTGTCAAAATGCCACTCAATGGGCGGAGCGATTCATGGCGGCAGGGACACCTTAATTATTACTATATACGCCGTATTTATTAGACACACAATCGCGTTTTATATATGAGTAAGATATTTTCCATATTTAAGGAGTACTTTTAGAAAAACTATATCTAAATACAAATCCGTCTCAAAATTCATACCTGTATTCAACTAAGATGAATAAAAAATAACTTTATGTCTAAAAATTTTACTTTTACAGTTCTATGAAATGATTAAAATATAATTATTAATTAAACAGAAAATCTATACTTTCGTAAAAATTTGAAATATATATGTCATTAAAACATGGAATTCGATATTTCATAATCTCCCTTATGTCCTGGTACCCTTAATGTCTCAGACATTGGTTAAAATAAAAAAATTTACTCAAAACATTTTGAAGTGTCTTATAATATCAATTCTAATGACATAAAAAAATATCAAAAATTTAAAATTAATATAAATAATAAATATTTTACACTCAAACCTGTTTTTGTACGGTGGATAGGAACCGCATAAAAGAGAACGAAAAATCACACAAAACTTCTCGAGCAGCTATAAGAAATAGAGTTCGCTACACAATTAAAAAGTATTTTTATGCGGTGAATAGAGACCGCATAAAAAAGTCTCACGTAGAAAATAACTCAAAACCTTACGAAATATATAACTAGGAATTGCTTTTTAAAACAAAATCAAGACACGAGGCTTGGCAGCTACTTGGAATCTCGCCAAACCTTTTAGAATCTGATTTAGCAAATACACATGCGAATATTTTTAAATATTTTATTTACATATGTACTTATTTTACACATACAAAACTTTTCAAAGCGTATAACCTTTATCCATCGAAGTCTAACAATACGTGAATTTTTTTTGTGGTAAACTGGTTCAAAATCGCTTTCGTCAATTGAAGATACAACCTCGCACTCGTTTACAGTTGAGTTTTTTTTTCAATTACCATGTGGTCGGTGGTCAGTTTCTGTGACGACTATTGTTTCAGTAGACGCTTGTATATGTCTCGGTAGCCAGATATATAAGATTGAAACTCCTTTTGGAATTTTGAAGTTCTGTCAGAATTGGTATCGATTGCAAGAAAATAACGTTTTAATTTATGGCAAAGTTGGAGTCCTGCATATATTTTATCTGTTGTCATATAATCGGGTTCTTCTTGCCCATCAGTTACATCTGCTACGTAATTAATAATGTTATCATCCCTTACTGATTCACCCTGAATCATTTCGACAAGATCATTTCCACTGAAAGTATAAAAACCCATCTCCCCCGATGCCATATGCTAGCGTAATGATTTCTGTTCTTAACATTGATGTGTTTTCGGTTGCACTTCTGTTAAAAACATATTCCGGCCAGACTGCTTTCCAGCATGCATTTAATGTGTGTTGTTTAATTTACGTAATTGCTGCAGCAACGGGATTTATGCAATCCAATATCTAAAACTTTTTCCAAATTTCAGTCAAGGTTACAATATGTAATGTGATGAAATACATATCAAAAATCGAAAAACCTAAATGGTCTAAATAAAAATTAAACTTACTAATTTTTTTTATTGATAACTTCGTCAATTATTTTCCAATTTGATCGAAATTTTCATGTACCACACAAAAACAAGTTTGACTGTACATATTAAATATAACTACAAAAAGAGAATAAATTACAACATACCAAACTGTTTACATAATTTCATTCCTGATGTGTTTTCCATTCCTCATAGCCTCGCAAACGTCGAGGGATCGTGATCGAAAGATCATGACCGGCGTAGTTTCAATCAAGTCGTGAGTTCAAGTCCTGATGCTCCTACAGACCCGCCGTGAAGAGAACACGAAGAAATTAATTTCAGACAGGTAACTACTTAATCGCTTAAAGTAACCGAAACGCCTTCTATAAGGGAAAATTGGCTTATTTTATGCCAAGTTTAAATTATAATCACAATTTTGAATTAAGAACAGTTGAAGTCATGTTTTATCGTCGAGATACCTGTATGTTAGATTTACTGGAAAGTTCTGTCCGTTTAGGAAGTGAAGGAAAACAAAACATTTTTCATACATTAAAAATACGTATTGTGCAATATAATTTCCGGCATTACTTACGATCTCTTGCTAGCGTGACTATAATTTTGTACAAATCATTTTTGAAAAATGCTTGATACACATGCACCTTTGCCTTTAGAACCGAGCTTGGTTGACTTCCAGCTCTGATTTTGAAAACCGCCTTTCCGAATTCACCTGTAAGTGTAAAGTGCACAACGAATCCTCCGGATCGTTAATCTAACCAACTCCCACTGCCAGAACCTGGAAACCTGGGAATCCACCGCCCACCAACGGCAACATTTAGACACTCATGATAAGCCTTAATGAAGATTCTCCACAATGCAGCTCATCCGAAACACATGATTCCCAAAATCAACCAACCCATGATTTTGCTCACGGTGAACGCTGTCCGTGAAACTGACCAGGCAGCCAAGACTCTGGCAAAAATATCACAACACCCCTTGTCGCCACAAGTGGCTGGACTAACCGCATTCCAACCACGACCCCACTGACGAACTAATCACCTTAGCTTCTTAACGTTTCATGCATTCACCTGGTGCAGGCTCTGTGTGCAAAAGTGACCAGTGCTTCATCAAACTCTTCCATCGTTAAATCAATCAACTCCCAACGTCAGAGCCTGTACCTCGGGAACCTGTCTCTTACTGTCTAACAACGCAATATTTGAGATGCCTACTGCCTTAACCAATATCTTCAACAATGATTTTAACAGTCCACACTATATAAAACGTCAGTTTCAAAACGCTTGCCTTTATCCTCTTTTCCTCCAAAATATCTTTGCAGAGATAAGCAGATGACAAATCAGGACGATGCCAAGCAGCCAGCAGAGCGGACAATGACACCTCCAAACACCCTGCTTGGCTCTCGACGAATCATAATATTAGCATGAAGTCGGTGGCATATGCCATCGATATACTATACCGTGGTGATATAGCCCTGTCGAACATCACTGGCTTCTTTTCTTAGAGTCCCTTTGATTAAATCATTCATTTGCTGACAGTTCACCTCCAAACTGAGATATTTGTTAGGTTTCAAAAGCTCGAAATGCATTGGTTCTTCGACGTCTCAATCTATACACAGCCTTTTCTTATTCAGGTTCAACTCCTCTATTTGGGGAGGGTTTGAACCCAGTATGTCTTGTTCCTTGCTTCAGTAATCCACTTTCATCACCAGTTTCTTGCGATCCACCAACAGCGATCTCGTTTTTGCCTCCGAGAATGGGTAGATATGCCCTGATGAAGAAAAATCTACTTAGCGAGTGAAGCACCTGTCTGAGGACATAAATCAACTTTAGCAACTAACTGAAATTATATCAGCCAACGATGAGAATGTTGAAATTTTTATCTTTGAACAATAAAACTCCTCTATATTCATACTTAGAAGAAGTTCTCATTTATAAACTACAACGTGAGATTCAGACATATGGTCTTACTACCTTTAGTGAAGCCGATGCACCCACCTTTGCTATTCTTATTAACTCTATTAATAAATGAAGATGAGATATATAGACACAATAATATTATATAGATTCTTTAAGAGTTAGTTTAATAAGTAAAAATTACATTTCATGATTCAAACTTTCAACGTGATGCAATATTGAGCCTTACTTAAGCCATGAGTTTATTGATTTATGGGGGATGGAACACCTACTATAGAAATTACTTACTTTAAAACGTGAAAATAGAACTAAATAAATAGATTTGAGGAAGGTACCACATTTCAAAAGATATTTTTGAGAAACGCAAGTACAAGAGATAATTCCTAAAACGTGTTTCAATTTCGATAGTTCCAGATTTAAATTTTCAAATAATTCATCAAAGTCGGAATTTTTTAATTTTAACCATACGTAAATCAAAAATGCAATTTATACTGCGAAGTAGACAGTAATAAAACATTTGGAAACCATATTGTAGTCAGTTTTCTTAAATGTATACTTAATGGCAAACATATCCGCAAATCATGTCCAATATTCCCACTAACAGAAAGAAAACTGGACAAAAATTACTTTATAGTTGTATAGAATAATTAAGAATATATTTAGCGCACAAAAACTAAGATCTACTACTAATTGAAGATATACATATCATAAACAAGGAGTGTTACATAGATATTCCAGAACCTCACATGTTCTGGTGCCCTATGTGATATTATTCGAATCTGAAATTGATATTTTTCTGAATGAACTACGATAGTGTAAATTAGTAAAGAATTATTGTACTAAATAACTTTATAAAACTTAGAAATTTAATAATTAATTGTTAATAGTAGAGAATGAAATGTGTACAGTAAAGAGGTTAGAAATCTAGTGCAGCTGATGAGAGTAAAAGATAAGATTGAAAGTAGAAGTGATGATCTAGGATCACAGAAGGAGAGTCGGAATCCTTACTGAAGAAGTATTAGTTAGATGACTGATCCGATTAGATAATTGAAAGGAAGTAACATTTATAATATTAACTCTAGATATTGACTGATGCATGCACCATTTCCCATGTCACAGAAGACAAGTTCATGATTATTTAATAAAAGAGTTTAGAATCTGAAATGACCTTCCTATGTAGGCAGCAGTGACCTCACCGTCACTAAAGGAAGTGCTCCTGGGAGGAGGATACATGAATCAGAAATTGAATTCTACCAGTTATATAAAGAAAAATAATATTATGACCGTGTAAATTCATTGATTCAAACGACTTCTATCTCCTCGAATTATGCCGGACAGAAATATCATGAAAACCTGAAGTACAGTTCTTCAATTATAAATGGATTGCATAATTCTATTTTGGAATAGGAGCGGACTTACCTTTAGAATTGATACAATTGTAGAATATGTATGTGTAACTTATATTAAAGAAAGGAATAAAAATAAGAAACAATTCAAATAAAATTAAATGCACAAATTCCATGCACTAAGTTTTGCAAAAAACAGGTTTACCCTCCAGAGATGTTACCATTTTTAATAATCATTAAATTATTCAATATCCGATATTAGAATTAAAGCAAACGACAATGTGACAAAGGAATAGAAATTTGATCGATCGATTTATTCCATTTATTTACTCATTCACTAGTTCACTCATTCTTTAACTCACTCATCTACTGACTGACTCATTCATTCACTCGCTCATTCATTATTTATTTCATTCATTGATTAAAGCACTCACACACTCATTCACTCTCTCTATCTCTATCCATAATTTCTTTCACTCATTCATTCACTCGTACCTTCATCCTTCACTGGCTGACTCACTCACACATTCCTTCAGGTACTCATATATTCCTTTATTCATTCATTCATTCAGTTGCTCATTCATTCACTCGCTCATTCAGTTACTCAGTCAGTCATTAACTCACTCATTCATTCAAGCTCTCACTTACTCATTCATTCATTCCTTATCCATTCCATCACTCACTCGCTCATTCATTTTCACCCTCCTCCATTTACTCAATTCTCCATTCACTCACTCATTCATCCATTCATTCATTAAAAAAGATATTCAGGAAACATTTTGTTTCAAAAAGGGCTCTAGCAACCATTTTGTCATTGACTAAAACGATAGCCCAAAAAAAGATTTGCAACAGCCCGATATTTATGTTCTTAATCTTATTTAAACAAACTGGTCTAATGTATAGAAAGTGAGGATAACCAAATTTTATTCAGATCTACGAATAATCAAATCCCTAACCAAACCAATATGTTTCCTTCCACACGGCTGATCTGAAGTCTAAAATAATAACTTAGATCAAACAATGATATCTTACTGGATCAATCGGTTTCGAGTCGGTGGAAGACCTATAGATGAGGTTCGAATCCTCAAACACCATATTTAACGCTTCATTGCTTATTCGTTACACCTCGGCAACTCGAATATAATCTACATTTGTATGTTTCATTTATTGGATGAGATTTCCAATTCAAACATCACAGAAAAGTCCCCAAAAGCTTAGATGAAAGGGAAAACGAAATAAAGTCAACATCATAGATTAACTTTAGCATCACTTCTTGATACGTGATGGAGTCCACGCTTTCTCTGAAGAAAATGTAACACTTATATGTTTACAATATATTAAGTCTGAATACAGTGGAAAAACTATGATCACAAACTTTATGATCAGTAAATCGTATGAAATGGTAATTTGGTAATTTATTTATCTTTTTTATTGATGATTGATTCATTAATACTGATAACTAAATATTTATTAAATAAAAGTTTTTTCGATATGAATATTTTTTTAAAAAATTTCAATCACGCACATTAATAATAGCAGAAGCGGGAGTATTTCAAAGAAATAAAAATTACTTCAAAGTAAATGTTAAATTATCCCCCCCATTTGATTTTATATGAATTTAATATTCGATTAAAATTTTAGGACTCTTTAAAACACACTTTTCCACTATATGTATTCCTTGCAATAGAAATTACTCAATAAAAACTAATTTTAAGGAATCTCAAAATTCAAAAAATAATTCTTACTTGTTTATTTCTGTTTCATTTTCAAAATTTTGTATCAGTTTTTGACAAATGTTGTAGATGATTCATCTAACATAGCCTTTGATATCCCCCGCTTGAATCTTAATACCCATATTGATACATGTTTATTTATTCGTAAAAAAGAATTTTATAATTCGATGAATTATTTAAGTCCGTCTCTCCATGTAAAATGTATTATGTCTGTCTATTCTTCTTTAACTGTTGTGTTCTTGTTGATTAAAATTATTGTTTGGAATTTTTATCACATATTTTTTTTTAAAAAAAAAAGTTTAACGCTATGTAATTAAAATGTTATTTTAAAAACTTTAGGAGACAGGAAGTGGAAAAGTATAGATGAAATATCAAGAAGGGATCAATATGCGATAATCATCTTAGGTTGCATGAAACTGATCAAAATTCATTGTATTAGAATACTCAAATAAAGAAATTAAATAGAATTGTTTTTAATTAAAATTACAACTACATTTTTCCAACTGAACTCATAACAACTATTGAGCTAAATTCCCACACAATTATAGAAATGAACGTAGATAGCTAGCAACAATTTAATTTAAAAGAAGAAAAAATATCTATTGTTAAGGAAAGATTTTTTTTTTCAATAGTGAAAATTCTTAAAATTTGAGTTTTTCATAAAATATCTTTGCAAAAACAGAACAAATAGTATTTTAACAAAATGATTACTGTACAAAATATTAGTTTCCTGCAATTCTTATTATATTTTTTTAGCTAGAAAACTGCGACCAAAGAATTCAGAAAGATTTGAGCTTCTAATTCGTTCATGAAGATACTTACAACAGTAGAGTGCGCCATCTGGTGTGTTTTAGCACAACATTTCTATGTTTAATGATTAAAAATATTTAGGTTGTCATCCTAATATCATTTAAAAGGATTCAAAGGTGGGGCACCTTTTTAGGTAGCGCACCTTTAGGTGGGGCACCTTTTTTTGAACTGGTAAAGCAAAAATTCAATCAACATTAAGTTAAGGAGGAAAAATAAGGGACATATTTCATTTCCGGGAGAGAAAAAAAATTAATAGAAATAGAAATGAAGTACAATGAAATGCGAATGCGTAGTGGCGTACAAAATAGTTATTGATGTACGACAAGAAAAAGAAGATTAAATTAAACTTTCCGATAAATTTATGTTTTCTTTTTTATTTGTACATCGTTATTTTATTAGTATAAACTTATATCTATGTAATTATTATTTTATAAGCTAACTCTTAGAGATACGAAATTTTAGAAAATAAAGAAACCCATATTGCATAGAAATTTTACTTCTTTTTGAATTGAACAAAATTGGTTCATTTTTATTAATAAAGGAATAACGTAATATAAAACCATAAAAATTGGTAATGATTCAATTGCAGAGATTATCCACCTTTGGTAGAACCATAGGATTTTATATTACCCCATGTTTTCAAGAGTGATCGGAATTTTGGAATAAATGAAGCGAATTTTACATAATTAGTCGTACTTGGTACTTACTCTCCCTGGAATTAACATATTATCATTTACATAAATATGACTGAGAAACCACAGAAAACGACTTTCAGTCATTCATTCACCGAAGCATTTATTACATTAATAAGATGCAATGCGCGCTTAAGGTGTCTCTACTCGTTTAACTTGGCAGTTTACATATTGAGATTCCTTTACAAAATTTACACCAATGAATGCTCAGTTTTCTTTTTCATTGGTTGGAGTGTATCTGTTACCTGCGAATAAATTGGTTTGAAAAACTATGGAATCAATAATGTCTTCAGAGTTAAAAATTCATACCACACGTCATATAGAGATGCCATATCTGTGATGTAACAAGTTGGACCAAAATGTGAAGAGAATAACCCCCGACGGGAATCATGTTTCCGCTATGAGTTCATTTTATTCCATCTCGTCTACCTTTTTTTCATGCCGAATTGGTGTATTTTCCGACTCATCCGACCTAGTATGTAGGCATATTTTATTTTAAAGTGGAATAAATCATTCCTGTTCATCAGTTTCAAAATCACTACAAGATTCTTGATCTGAAGGTATTTCTTCAAAATCTGTGTCATTTCCACTTCCGTTTCTAAGGTTTGAATTTTAAGTTAGCCATTATAGAATTTGAGGTTATAGAAATTTTAGAATAAGAACTTGATTAATGATTCTGAAAGACCAAAATTACTTACACTCGAATTACAATTATAGTTTTAAGTATATTAAAACATTGAAAATAAATAAAAATATATTTTTTTATTACTCCCTAAATTTCCTAGGAGGATAAATGAAATTCCACCATACTTTCATCGCTTACGAAAAATTTTAAGAGATGAAATTTTTATTTTTGCCAGGCAATTTTTCACTTGCTTATACAGAAGTAATCTTTGAAAGATTGAAACACGGCTGTGCCTCAAATAGTTAACTAAAATATTGCACCTTCATTACAACTAATCTCTTCATCCCCCCCCCCCTCCTTCTTTCGTTTTCCCCTCGATCCAAAAGAAAAGAATGAGTAAACTATGTTGTTTGATATAACTGAAGATACGACTTCAATTTTTGACTACATTATCAAATTCTATCGTGTTTCAATTTTGGGCGATAGTCATCTCGAAAATATTCTTTTTTTTTTTTTATTCTTAACTCAGTTGCATATACAGTTTTTAAAAATCATTCCTATTATTTTACTCTATTAAAAAAAATTTATGTTATTTAATGACCCTAATGATCCTTTGTTTGGTTTATCATTTGAAGATGTTCTTTTTACAGTAAAGAGTTTTCTTTTACCATTGTTCTTTAATTTTGTGTTCTTAATGTAGTTGTAATTTGTTATCCACGGTGACTGTATCAGCAGGTATGAATGATTAGTTAATCACCTCAAAAGAGAAAATAATTAATTTAAAACATTTAGAAGAAGTAAAAGTATCAAAATACAGCTGGTCAGCTGAATTGAATCCATTCAGAAAATAATGTAACAAAAAGAATCAAGAACAAGAGAAAAATCAAGTTCATCTAGTTACGAAGAGCGAAAACGATTCACTCAATATAAAATAAGAGAAAAGCAAAAGCACAAAAAATAAAATACAGTTTTACAAATACTTAAATGCTTATATTTTGATATATTTTCTATACGTATAGCAGTTTTAAGTCCAAGATTTTTGTGGACTTAACTTAAGCTTGATAAATTTGATTTCAAATTTTATTGATGAAATGTTGAGTATAGTTTTATATTAATAAATTTTATATATAGTTTAGAAAAAAAAAAATATTGTAAAAGAATACCTTTGCTCAAAACATACTCAGATATAATCACCTTAAGTTTTCTTGTCTGTTATCCCAATTCATATTCGCTGTAAAAGCAGTTTCCCTGCATCAATATATTAACCGTAAGGAAACAGGCTAACTCAAAAGGTTTTTTTTTTTTTTTTAACAAAAATTACACAGCTAATAATTATTATTAAATCGTTTAAATCTTACCAAATATCTTTATTAAATAAGAATCTTTATATGATTTTAGAGTATATTTAATTTTCTCCTACGTGAAAAAACTATAAGTTGCAGCAGGTTAAGCATTATTTCATATATTCCTCTAAAAAAAAATGTTTGGACAAAATTCATTTCTGAACTTAAGCAAATTATATTTTCGAGAATGTTTCAATTAATGTTTGTATAACTTTGTGCTCCTTAATATCTCATTCCAGAGCCAAAAATTTTAACAAACTCCATTAAAGGGTTTAAAGAAATATGAATTAGTTCGTCGCAAATTTCAGAGCATAAATTGCTTATTAGTGCGATTTATGTAATAATGATTATTTTTGCAATCTAGATGGTTTGAAAGTGTTGTCTAAAATAAAATGTTTAAAAATTATAGTGGTAATATACTGGAGAAAAGACGTGTCTTTTTTATATACATTAATAAAAGAGAACATTGAATTTTAAATCTAAGTAAATTTCATGATTCTTTTAATCTGTTCTAATTTAACTAATATGAAGTATTTGTTTCTTCCTTTGATAACTTTGAAGTACAATAAGAACTTTAAGTAAATAAAAAAAGAAATATTTCGCTATTTAATTTCTTATTTTAATGTATTTATTTTCTTCGAAATGAAATTCTTCACCTATTTACATTTCAATGAACCCACAATAGGTATGGGAATAATTAGTAAAATGATGAAGGACAGGGTATTAATTTTAATACGCAGTACCGTAATAAAACAGTATTTTTTTTCATTGTTAGTATGAATACAACAGCACAGAATATATTTTGCGATCACACTCTATTGATTTCTACCAAAATTTACAAATGAAATCTATTTCAAGACACGCAAGAAAATTTACTCTTAAGATTTGAAGACTACTAAAAATATTAATAAATAATTTCCTTCACACATAACCAAAGAATTAGCTGTCAAAGCTGCGATGTATTAATTTTTCAGATTTAGTTACTTTTGCTACCAGAAGATGGCAGCACAAATAACAAACTGTTTTTTCAAGGTAAAGTATGCAATCATGTATTCGTTTTTATATGTTCTCTAAGAAAAAAAGGATTTATACTTGCAGCATTCATTTCGAAATCATATAAAAAGCAACTTTTTTTTAGCTTCCATTTAATGTTTGAATCAGTCAATGAAGCCACGTTACTTTTTTCTTTCTCTATCTCTGTCTGTCTTTCAAAGTAGACTTAAAATGTTCCCATGTGAAAAATTATTTATGATTTAGAAGTGGTTTTTTTTTTTTTTTTTTTTTTGAAGACATTGTATCAAAATTGATTGAATAGTTTTATTAACGTCGCACTAGAAGCTACATGAGGGCGATTGGCGACGGACTTCGTTCTTTTGAAATTCGGTCAAGTGACGAGGACGACACCTGAATTGCCACCCTCTCCTAACTTCCACACCACATACTCGGGAAGACTTTGTGGCCTCGACAGATTTAACGTGCATTGGCCAGACTACACAGCGAGTTTTTTGTGACATCCAAACTCGAATTTACGACTCGACGAAAACCACCGGTCGCGAGTCGGTGACCATGACCACAAAGCTATTTCGCTGCATGTTGTATGATAAACTTATTCATATCAGAAAATTATTATTTTTGTTTATATTAGTCAATAATGCTAACATCTTGACTCTCATAACTATTAATCGATTATTAAACTAATATTTTTATAAACAATCTTTAGATACAATTTTCAAATTCAATCATGATGGAATCATTAATCCTTTTAATGTTCAGTAATAAGAATTTATCGATGAAAAGTAAACACTTATCTTAATTTATCATATGAACGAATTATGTAAGTATATACATAAATATTTGTAATAATTTACAAGATCCATTTCTTTTATTCAAGGTCAATTATTAGGCGATAGCTCTGTTGAATTTTCGATGCTATTTATAATAACATACTTTAAATGTTCTTCATTTAAATTAGTTTTATAATGCGGTTTAAAATTGTTCATATTATTGTTGCATTTGATTTGTTATTCATGATGTATGTAAAATTCTCGATTATATTTTGTTCAAAACTGAAGATAAATACATTTTAAATATAATTTTTAAAGCATAATTTTAAAATGTCGGCTAAAATTTAGTTTTATATATTAAGATAATACAATGGATATGCGAAGGAAACAAACCAAGAAATTAAAATACGTAATATAAATACTCACTTCACCAACTTACTAAAAGAATGGAATTTTTTTAAATATTCACCGAAAATTTATCTCAATAAACAACAACCCCAAAATATAAACATGATAAAATTCCATACTGTTTACTACTTTTTTAAAAAAAAAAATAAAGAATAATGTGAATGAAAGTAAGAAATGGAAATAAACTCCGTTATCTTCAAATCAATGCCCTCAAATATACGATGGATTTCTCACCCTTCAATAAAGTAAATATATGAATCAGATTTTTTTTAAATAATTTTTTATTGTTATACATAGTAAAACTTCGGTGAGAGTCTCATCAGGCCTCCACTGTAATGTCTCCCTTTCTTCATAATAATCAATGCACCACTATTTCTTTCGAATATATCTATATTAATACTTACATAAAACAGGTGTAGCTGCCCTATTTACACATTTGTATCTCCTCAACATGATATGAAGTTTCAAGAACCATGTGCACATTCTCGCCTTGCCATTGAGATGGCACTCCAGAACAACTCATTTCTGCATATTCGCAGTAATTATGCGTGAGCACCTACAGCATTGGTATTTATACCGGTACAGATATCAGAGTACCAACCTCGCACTCGCTCAGACCAATTGACTTCTTCCAGAACTTCTTCTGAGGTTATCCTGTTATTTTAAGTAAGTTTTCTGCAGTTTATGATACAACCTGTATCCATATGTAAATATTTAAACTGACTTCTTCATTTCTGTGATAAATAAATCAATGTTTTAAATTTTGAGTTGTGCTGGACTTTTGAGACTTTCTGATCCGAGTTAACTGAAAGTGGTATATGCA
Organism: Nephila pilipes; assembly: GCA_019974015.1. Taxonomy (NCBI): domain Eukaryota; kingdom Metazoa; phylum Arthropoda; class Arachnida; order Araneae; family Nephilidae; genus Nephila; species Nephila pilipes. The sequence goes on along the minus strand of BMAW01058645.1, from coordinate 320,503 downwards.
TCCAATTACCCGTTCACAGGGAAACAAAACTTTTCAAATGTGCTCGAAACGTTGGTCTAGAATTGGAGCCTGTTTTCACAGAACACCTCCTCTCAGGAAGGCTTTCAAAATAAGCGTGATGCATTGCGCAAAAATCAGAGCTCTTTTTACAGAACACCATCTCTCCAAAAGGCTTTCAAAAGGAGCGAGGTGTGTTGCGCTAAAATCAGAGCTGTTAATATAACACCATCTCTCCAGAGGCTCAATGCCCTTGGAGACGTCATCCCTTTCTAGGGCAGGAGAATTGCGCCGAGTACTTATCACCAGCAATAGCCAGTCGCATTCCTGTTGGATATCCCTCCTTACAGTCTGTACTCTCCATAACACCTATGTTTTCCATGTCTTTTTTTTTTTTTTTACTTATATAATTATTGGATGTTTTTTCTACCTGAAGATATGTTATAAATTTGAATATTGCTATTTAACATTCGACTGAAAGTGTATCCATAATCGTGTTATTGTTATATCGTGTGTGTGTGTGTGTGTGTGTGTGTGTGTGTGTGTAGTGTGTGTGTGTACGTGTGTGTGTGTGTGATGTATTGGTGTGTGTGTGTGTGTGTGTGTGTGTGTGTGTGTGTGTGTGTGAACAGTCATGTTCTACAGTTTGTTCATCAACCTCTGGTTATTAATCTCCGGGGATTTATTTGAAATTTAATTTAAAAACAAACAAACAAATTACAGCAATTTTTGGCAAAAACTTATTTTGTAATTTACTTTTACATAAATTGATAGCTACATAATGTAAGTAACATCAAAAATATTTAAAAAAACACTAAATAAATGCTTACCATGCGTCCGTATAAATGTGGACATGACCTTATTTAGTTGATAAATTTATCATTTCACGTTTACAATGCATCTCTCTTGTCTTTGGTATTTTGGGTTTCCTGAATTATTATCTTTTATATAAATAACATCTGATTCGAATTTGGTATTCAGGGATTAATTTTTCTGAGTATATGAAAACCTAATATTTTTATACATCGCTAACAATGAATTTCCTCTAAACTGATTGATCTTTTAGTATTGCAACTGTGACGAAAGGACTATTTGAAATGCGGGAAATCTAGATGAAGGAAAATTTAGAGTGCCTAAATACGTCGGTGCAATCACATTAAATAAACTATCGGCTGCTTAAATCTTGAAGATTTTTCTTACGATCCGGCTGAAAAATCCGTCAAATTATTGTTGGACACAGGCGTTGAAATGAATAATAAATAGCACATTATTTACATTATTATATATATATATATATATAATTATATATATATATATATATATATATATATATATATATAACTACTCTCTCTATATATTGTTAAGAAAGTATCTTCTCTGTGAGTGTGTGGAGAGTGAACCAGTGTCAACTCGAAGGTTAACGACAAATATTTGCTTTTATTCTTAAGTCTTCAAATTTATAAAGCAGGGTTCTTTTTTATGGGTATTCATTTAATTACGAGCATTTATTTCTTAGTTGTACGTACAGGGCGACACTGAAGCATGAAACACACACAAAACGCAAAATTCACACACGGAATGGGTCCTTCTTGAGCTTAACGCTTTAATTTTAAAGTGTGTGTTTCGCCGCTGGGGTTACGTCGTTTTCTGCTGGGGCTTGATGAACTCCATAACTAGGGCGCGGTGCCTCCTATCCCTTTCAAGAGAGAATTATCACAAAAAAAAAAAAGTAAATACATGTACTAAAAGATTCCGCAAAAACTACATCTAAGAAAGAAAAAAAAAGAAAAGAAACATTAATAATACAAATTCAGCACAAAGAAATCATTGGTATTCTTTAATTCAGGAAGAGGAGTTCAATGTAGTTCAGGCATCTGTCAATGAGTTACTGTTAGTCGACTCGTGCATCAGCGTTCAGTGAATTTACCACGTCGATAGCTGATGACAGTGACGCTGGTCGATCTTTCAGATAAGAGACCATCTGGAGACTTAGTACTTTAGAGGGCCAAAACGTTATTCCAAGGTATGTAAAGGGGTTGTGAATCCACTTTATAAAT
>BMAW01058645.1:305633-317146 GCA_019974015.1 Nephila pilipes | reverse complement strand
GTTGGCATGTTAATTTGTGAAATAAATGAGTATTAATTTTCAATACAAGAAACCTTTTTGTTTTTACGACATCTGGCGTCCGCGACAGGACTATTAAGTGTCAATATGTTTACATCTGTTAAAGGCTTCAAGAAAGAAGACCTAATTTATTTGTGTCAAGAGATCAATGAGGACTTACCGTTGAAGGTTACCATATCTACCCTGAAAGATGCAATTTTAAACAGTAAAGAATATAAAAATGATCCGGACTTTGTTTCAACCGTACTAGCCACAACTGTTTCTGAAAGGCAGGGAAAAGAAGAGAGAAATCGCCAAGACGAAGAGAGAAGGCGCCAAGAAGAAGAGAGAAAGCGCCAAGAAGGAGAGATAAAGCGCCAAGAAGAAGAAAGAGAACGACAAAGACAACATGAATTGGATTTGGCGAGATTAAACTCCCGGACAGTTTTAGATGCTCTAGATGATCAAACTGCAGAGTCGGGTAATGTAAAAAAGAAATTTCACTTACCTAAGTTAGAATTACGCCATTTTTCTGGAGATTTAAAGGATTGGTTGCCTTTTTGGAGCCAGTTCGAACATGTCCATAATGATGTTGATATAGCACCAGAAAATAAATTTCAATATTTAGTGCAAGCAACCGTTAGCGGCTCACGCGCTCGGGAGGTAGTGGAAAGTTTTCCACCCACCGGCGCCAACTACGCCAAAGCTGTTGAATCTTTAAAATCACGTTTTGGTCGAACTGATTTACTTATAGAATTCTATGTCCGCGAGCTTTTAAAATTGGTTTTACAAAACGCTTCGCAAAGTTCGACTGTTAATTTATGTACGCTGTATGACCATTTGGAGTCTCAGATTAGGGCATTAGAGACACTTGGCGTAACAACGGATAAAAGCGCTGCTCTACTTCATCCTTTGGTTGAGTCATGCTTACCGGAAGATATACTAAGAGCATGGCAAAGACAAAGAGGTCCTGATTTCAATCATAGTGGCGAACCACAAGAAAGGCTTAGTAGCTTACTAAAATTCTTAAAATCTGAAGTAGAATCAGAAGAAAGGATTTGTTTGGCGATGCAAGGTTTTGGTTTAAACAAAAAGAAAGACAATATTGGGTTTAGAAATAAGAAATTTGAACCAAGAGTAAAACAAAATAAAACACCCACCGCCTCCGGTCTTTTTATCAATCCACATACTCATGAAACCAAAAAGTCCTGTGTGTTTTGCGAGAAAACTCATCCCAGTGCAGACTGTTTTTCTGCACAAAAAATGAGTTTAGATGAAAAACAAAGGATTTTGAGGGAAAAAAATTGTTGTTTTGCCTGTCTGGCTCCCGGTCACCCCGTCCGAAAATGTCATTCATTTTTGAGATGTGTAATTTGCGGGAAGAAACATGTTCCCTTGATGTGCGAAACAAACGAGTCAAGAAAAAATGATTTCAAGAAGACGGAAGAAGCTGAAGTTTTCAACGAGGTCAACATGTCCAACCTGAGTGTGGGTCCTAAAGTGTTTTTACAGACTCTAAAATGCAAGCTCATATCAGATAAAAAAGAAAAAATCGTGCGAATTGTTCTGGACACCGGCTCGCAAAAGTCTTATATTGTAAAGAGTCTTGCCGAAGAAATGGGATACGTTCCTGTAAAGAAAGAAACTCTGGTACATTCACTGTTTGGTGGGATTAAATCTAAAGAATTTGTACATACATGTTATAGAATTAGGTTGAAAAATATTAAGAACAATTTTGCATGCAACTTTGAAGCTTTGGATCAGGTAGCTATTTGTAATGATGTATCACCTGTGAACTCTGGGCCTTGGTTAAAAGAGCTTCAAGAAAGGGATATAACATTAAGTGATGTTGGAGAAAAACCACAACCTGTACAAGTACTTATAGGAGCTGATCTTTTTGGAAAGATTTTAATCGGTCAGCGTAGGGTCTTACCATGCGGATTAGTAGCCATTGAAACTTTGCTTGGGTGGACTTTGTTAGGGAAAGTTCCTGATAGTAAAGTTACTACAAGCAATGCCATGTTAGTGACATCACTTTTCGCTAAGGAGTTTGACATTTCAGACTTCTGGAAACTGGATTCTATTGGAATCAAGGATCCTATTGAAAAGCTGTCTAAAAAAGAGCAAGAGGATTTGACTACTGAAAATTTTCTTCAAACTGTTAGGTACAATGAAGATAATCGCTATGAAGTTCATTTGCCTTGGTTAGATAACTGTGTGCCCTTGCCTGATAATTTTGAGCAAGCTAAAAGAAGGATAGACACCACAACCAAGAAGTTATTTCAGGAAAATTTGTACGATAGTTATGAGGGCATATTTTTCGAATGGCTGCGTGAAGGAATTATCGAAGAAGTACCAATTGAAGATAAAGATTTGCCAGCTAATTATCTACCTCACAGACCTGTTATCAAAGCTAGTAACACAACTCCTATTCGCCCGGTTTTTGATGCATCTGCTCGAATCAAAGGACATCCGTCACTAAATGACTCCTTACATAGTGGTCCAAACTTGATTGAGCTCATTCCTGATATTTTGCTGCGTTTTCGAGAAAAGAAGATTGGTGTAATTGCAGACATAAAGAAAGCCTTTTTGCAAATTAGCCTCTGTAGAGAAGACAGAGACTTCTTGAGATTTCTATGGTGGACAAATAAGGCCTGCAAAGACTACAGGTTTTTTCGGCATACCAGAGTAGTTTTTGGCGTTCGCAGCAGTCCTTTTCTACTAGGAGCTGTACTGAAGTATCATCTTGAACAAAATACTGACGTTGATCCTTTGGTAACTAGTTGTCTTTTGAAGAGTTTTTATGTAGACAATCTTGTAACCAGCGTCCACAGTGAATTAGATTTGCAGCGAGTGATAAGTGTTTCTAATGAGTTATTAAAAAAAGGTGGTTTCATTCTGCGGGATTGGGAATCTTCACTAACAGAGGATGGAAGATCCTTCAAAACAGATCTGTTAGGCCTTCAATGGAATAAAATTGAAGACTGTTTTTCGCTAAATATCAGCTGGTTGAAAGAAGTAAATGTCGAAAACATTACTAAACGTACAATATTATCAGTTACTCACAAAATGTTTGATCCATTTGGATTTGTGTCTCCTGTAATGCTTTGTCCCAAAATTATGCTACAAAAAACCTGGAAATTATCATTGGAATGGGACGAAGAAATCACTGGATCCCTGAGACAAGAATTTTTACAATGGTTTAGGGAACTAAAAGTATTGGAAAATGTTACCGTTCCTCGCTGGATCAATGTTAATCCAGAAAATATGAAGAACTTCTCCATTCATACCTTTTGTGACGCAAGTAGAGATGCATATGCCGCAGTTACGTATCTTGTACAAGAGGGAGAATGTGGAAAGGTGCATTTTTTAGCCTCGAGATCACGAATATCTCCTCTGAAAGTTGCTACAATTCCAAGATTAGAGCTTCTTGCTGCATTGGTGGGAGCAAGATTAACAAAATCTGTGTTGGATGCTCTTGGATGGACGGATATTAGATGTTTTTATTGGAGTGATTCCATTACCGTTCTTACCTGGATCATTAAAGATGAAAATTGGTCTATTTTCGTGAATAACAGAGTCCAAGAAATACGGAATATTAGCCAAGTTTCTTCTTGGCGTCATATTTCTGGATTTGAAAATCCAGCTGATTTACCCTCCCGAGGATGCAAAGCAAGTATTTTAGTGAAAAATAGATGGTGGGAGGGGCCAAAATGGCTTACTTTATTTGAAGACGAAGGACCATGCAATGAATATGAGTTTGATGAAGATGAGATACTAAAAGAGAAAAGGAAAAGCTCAATATTAGCTTTGGTGTCTGTAAATCAAGATTCATCTGCAGGCTGGTTTTATCAGCGCTTTTCAAAATATGAGAGCATTGTGAAGTTAGTGGGATGGATTTTGAGATTTGTAAAGAGCTGCAGATGTGATGTTCAGCTAAGGAAAAAGGGAAGCTTAGATGCTGAAGAATACAGGGCAGCAGAGAAACAAGTGATAAAATTGGTCCAGTCGGAATCTTTTGTGAACGAGCATGATGCAAAACTAAAAACTTTGAGTGCATATAAGGATGCCGATGGAATAATACGGCTCAAGACGAAAATAATTTTCCGTCAGGATACAGAAGATTTTAGAGAACCAGCTGTTCTCCCGTCCAATCATAAAGTTGTCGAAAGACTAATATTTTCTCACCATATCAAAAATAATCATGCTGGAACTCAAATTTTACTTAATATTTTGAGAGAACATTTTTGGATTTTGAGTGGAAGAAAAACAGTGCGTTCTATTATCTCAAAATGTGTCGTTTGCAAGAGATTTTCTTCTAAATGTTGTAATGTTGTATCTGCTCCTTTGCCTGAAGATCGAATACGACAGGCAAACGTGTTCGAGATCTGTGGAATTGACCTGGCAGGACCTTTATTTTTAAAAGATGGAAAGAAGGCGTGGGTATGCATTTTTACATGCGCCGTATATAGAGCTGTCCACTTAGAGCTTGTTTCATCGCTATCGACCGAAAGCTTTTTGCTAGCTCTACGGCGATTTATAGCTCGGAGAGGCCGATGTGAAACCATGTACTGTGATAATGGCACTAATTTTGTCGGAGCTTCCAATTTGCTTAGAAGTTTAGATTGGAGTCGCATTTGTAGCGACAATGCTCTTCGTCCAATTAAGTGGAAATTTAATCCCCCTTCTTCACCATGGTGGGGTGGATGGTGGGAGAGACTAATTGGTATACTTAAAAGTTTTTTGAGAAGAATACTTGGAAGAGCAAGTTTGGCATTCGAGGAGTTGACAACAGTTATTTGTGATTGTGAATCTGTAATCAACTCACACCCTTTGACTTACATCGACGAATGTGACTCAGAATTTGTTCCATTTACCCCTGCGATGTTTCTTCAGGATATCAAAAACTCTGGTGTTCCTGACTGTGATGCAGCAGATCATAAAAGTCTCAACCATCGTGTCAAATACAGGTTAGCTTTGCAGAAGGACATTTGAAAGAGGTTCAGGTCCGAATATCTTGGATCTTTGATAAGGAGGCCGGAAAAGACTAAAACTTCGATGATAGCTCCCGGGGACATTGTTCTCATAAAAAGTGACAATGCCAATCGAATCGACTGGCCACTGGGGAAAGTGACAGAAATTCTGCCAGGGAAAGACGGTGTGTGTCGACTCATTAAACTTAGAACATCTCGCGGAGAAATTCTGCGTCCAATTCAGCGTGTCTTCCCTTTAGAGATCTCTTCTAATGATTTGTCTTTTCCACCTGACAAAAATGCATTATCTACAAAAAATCGCCTCTATGAAGAATATTATTCCTAAGTGTTCTGACGACAACTCCATCGACTACGCAGTTGTTCAAAACAAGACAAGACTAGGACGGACTGTTAAAATTCCCGAAAGGCTGGATCTCTAATATAGTTGTTGAGCTGTGAGACTTCCACATCTCAAGGTGGGAGGATGTGAGATCCACTTTATAAATTTCAGTTTATTATGTTAAAAGCAAAACAATTATTTAAATTTATTATTTTGTTTATGTGAATTTATTTATCAGTTTAATTTTTGTCACCGTGAACTGAACGATTTGAAAAAGTATATTATTTTGTACGCTGTGGCAACAAGGAAGTGCTTGTTCTTTTTTTTGTTTACATAACAGTATTCCATGAAAAATTGTCATATAACTAGGTGAGTCTTGGACTCTAGTTGGCATGTTAATTTGTGAAATAAATGAGTATTAATTTTCAATACAAGAAACCTTTTTGTTTTTACGACAGGGGTTGTGATCACGAACTATTTGAACATGTGATCCGTAAAAATAAGTTTCAAATTTTCTCAACGCAAAGATGATGGCGTAAACTTCTTTCTCTATGGTAGCATATTTTTCTTAGGACTTCGATAACTTTTTACTTGCGAAAGCAACAGGCCTTTCATTTCTATTTTCATCAACTTGAGCAAGACAGGCGCTTACTGCATATGTAGAAGCGTCTGTGAAGGTGGTAAATGGGGCTTGGAAATTTGGTGCAATGCAATCGGGAGCTTCACAAATAGCTTTCTTAAGTTTCCCAAAGGAGTTCTCATGCTTCTTTAGTCCAGTTGATGTCCCGCGGAGCTTTATTTCTTGTAAGTTCTATCAAAGGAAGCGCTATTTCAACAAATTTCGGTACGTAGGATCGGTAGTATGACAGAAGACATAGGATACTTCTTACATCTTTCTTAGTCTAGGGAGGTAAAAGATTCTTGATTGCAAGTACTTTTTCAGGATCAGGTGAATGGTTGCCAGAACCTGCAACATGTCCGAGAAGTTTCACCAAAACTGCACTTTTGAAGTTTGATGGTAAAATTAGCTTCATTTAAGCTACATAAAATAGCTTCAAGATGCCTTAAATGATCTTTCCGGCTACTTGAAAATATTACTATGTCGTCAATGCACACTTCGGCATACGATCTATGTTGGATTAAAAGTTGATTAATGGTACGTTGGAATGTAGCGGCTGCGTTCTTCAGACCAAAAGGCATAACTCTAAAAGAAGTGACGAATGAAGTTAGCTGTTTTGATTCAGAATTTATCCTTATTTGCCTGTATCCCTTCAAAAGATCGAGCAAGGTTATGAATTTGAAGCTTGCTACTCGATTAATTAAATCAATAGAGTTCGGCATAGGAAAAGCATCCGATTCTGTCCGAGAATTCAAATAAGGGAAATCCGCGCATAATCTTACTGTGCCGTCTTTTTTTAACACTCATACTACTGGGTGACCATATTCACTTTCAGAGAGTTCAATTAAACCTAAAGTTAAGAGATCATCTATTTGTCTGTCTTAAAATTTCAGGAATTCGATATGGTCGTTGCAGTTTAGGTTTACTATTTATTATCAATTTGATTGAATGTTCACCAATTCTAGATATTTTAGGGATTTCAGATATTATTGCTTGGTTCTAATTAATAAATCAATAACAGCTTGTTTTTGATCAGAATGCAGATGAGAAGAATTCAAGTGTTCCTTAATATAAGTTTCGTCAGTTAGAGTATATTTTGTTACAGATGTGTTTTCGATATCGCCAAAGTCAATATCGGTCACATAAATGACTTCTATGTTGTTAGTTTGAATATTAAGTTTTCTAATTTTGCTCGCATGGATGTGTTTTACACTATTGTCAGGCATCTGAACTAAATAACTGTGCGCACTTCGCTTTTCTACGATGGTGCAAGGAGATGTCCATCTCGCTTACATTTTATGTGTACTGTCAAGAGCAAGAACAATTACTTTATCACCTATTTCGAAACTTTTATACTTTTTTCGACGATTATGGTAATAGGCATTGTTCGCTTGGTTAGTAGAAGAAGCAATACCAGCTTGTTCGGCAGCAAGTTGAAGTTTGATCTTCAGATCATTGAGATAATTCGTAACAGATTTTAATTGACCGATGGGTACAGAAATGTCTTCAGTCCAAGAGTCTTTTAGGATCGATAAGGGACCGGTAGGGCGTCGTCTATATAACATCTGAAATGGACTAACACGCGTTGTTTGATTAGGTACTTCCCGATAAGCCCATAACAAAAATGGTATATGCTTATCCCAATCGTTACGGTTTTCCCTCATAACATAATGTATCATATTTTTCAATACACCATTCCATCTTTCGACGAAACCATCGGATTGTGGGTGTCCCGAAACAGAAAACCTAGGAGAAGATCCTATTCTTTTAATAAATTCTTTTGTGAGACTGGATGTAAAATTAGTGCCTTGATCGATAGCAATTAGTTTTGGTATATCAGTTCTTGAAAATATTTGTAACAATGCATCGCAAGTCGATTTTGCTGTTACATTCTTTAGACAAAGGGCCTCAGGCCATCGAGTGCACTGATCTATTGCGCACAATATAAACTTGTATCCCCAACTACTCTGTTCGATGGGGCCTATTATATCAACATTTATAATTTGGAAAGTTTCATTAGGTCGGGTTACAGGAGTTATGGGAATTTCATCAGATGGTTTCTTTTTGGCTTGTACCTGACATGAAGCACAAGTGTCGCAAAAAATTTTACACATCCTTTTTCATGCTATCCCAGAAAAACCGTTCTTATATCTTAGAAATATCTTAACCGTTCTATTTCTGCAGGTGCCCACCCCATACACTGGAATGTGCGAGTTCTAACAACTGTTCTCTGCGCTTACGAGGAACAACTAACTGGCAGCCGGGTTCATCTAAAATCTTATCTTTATGAAACAGGAACTTATTCTCAAACATAAAACCATTTGAAGAATTCTTGGAATCTTGCCAACATTTGGATAGGCTGTCATCATTTTCTTGTTCAAATTGAAATATTTATTTGAATCTGAAACTAAATCATTTTTGTCATTACCAATGTCCATATCAACACTAGTAAAATTATTTACAGAATCAATGGCACTGTGCATAGGGATCGTACTATCTTGAAAAGAATTAGGGTTTATATTGAGTATAGTATTTTTAACGGGATTGACAGAGATATACTTATGAGGTAATTGGATTTCATCAACACTAAGATTATTTACATAACTTTCAAAATTATTTTTAGTTGCAAACAAATCATTATAAGCACTCAAACTTAGTAAAATATCATGCATTAAATTATCTACCATTGCACACATGATTGTAACAGGTGTATATACAACATTAGACTCGGAACTTATAATTACTAAATTCACGTTTATTAATAGTGTAGTGTACCTTTTGCCCCAAAACAGATTTTATAATAACCTTTCCGCACGGATTCTTATAGTGTTTAGGTACCATACTGGTTTTAATTATTGACAATTGGGTTGCAGTATCCACAACAGCAGTTATGTTTTATCATCGCATTCTACTTGAATAGTGATTAAAGAATCTAAAAAAAAAAGTTTTATTTTTATCCCGTATTTTCGGTAAACCGCATAAAATATCTGTTGATATATTAGCTATCCGCGAATGTTTTTCGTCTTTATTATTATGCTCATAAGTTTCAGAATTCTTTTTTTCTAAAATACATAATATTGTATTATGATTCCTACTATGGCATATTTCGAAAAATTCAGTTTATCTTTACACTCCTTAGTTAAGTGTTTCCTGTCCAAACAAATAAAACACTTACTCTGACTATTTAATTTTTCTTTCTTCACAGAAATATTCGTATCGAAACACTCCGATGATTCATGCTTTCCGGAATTGCAAAATACAGACTTCTACAGACAGCTGCATCAGACGAGGGAACGATTGACCTTGGTTTGTTTTCGTTGTACGTGGGTGGATAACGATTAAAACCTTTTCGGAATGATTTAGAATGACTGTAATTATATTTTTGATCATAAGCTGGTGATCTATCATTACAATTAAACATATTAGCTCTTTCATGAGATTTCATTTCTGAGGAAATCCAAAAATTTATGAACATCTAAACATGATTGGTCATTGTTATTACGACTGTATTCTAATACTAAATCATTTGGAATAACTCTGAATAATACAGGGATTTACATATTATTATACAATTCTGGTTTCACATTTAAAGATGATAAACTTCGAATTTGTATTTCAATAGTATCAAAGAGCTTTCTTAATCTAAAAATATCATTAGATCGTGTAATAGGAGAAAGATTAAGAAATTTTTGCATATGTATATTTATAATAATGTTATGTCTTCCAAACCTAGTACTTAAAATTTCTATAGCAGAATCAAGATTTGTGTCTGAAATTGAAAACCCTTCAATCGCATTAGCGGCACCTCCACTTAAGTATGTTTTTAAATAATTAAATTTCTTCACTTTCTAAAGTGAACTATTATCGTGAATTGCAACCTTAAATGCGTTCCAAAAACTAATCCATTGATTAACATTACGGTAAAATTTAGAAATTTCTAATTTCGGAAGTCGCACTTGCTGATTTTCGTTCTTTCCCGAAACTTCAGTTGTTCAGATCTGTATTGGTTTTAATAGTTTCCTGTCTATTTTTTACATATCTATTTATTTTCGATTTCGGTAAAGTTATTTTATATTTATTAATCACGGTGTTTTTGATTTCGGTTTGTAATTGTTGTTGAAGAGGGAATTTTATATTCCTAACTTCAAAAAGTAAATAGGAAAAATCATCGCAAACTGTGCACAATGCATTTTATGTGAAAGAAAGCGTGGGGAAAATGAAGGTTTACCGAATCTTATACCTAAAGAGAGCGTACCTTTAAGTATGTATCATATCGACTTTGTTGGACCGTTGATGTCCACGAAAAAGAATTATAATCACGTTTTGACTATCATCGATGCATTTGCAAAATTTGTATGGTTGTATCCAGTAAAGTCAACTTCAACAAAAGATGCACACAGAAAGTGAGATTACAACAAGTAACTTTTGGAAATGCCTCCAGAGTTATCACCGATAGAGGTTTGGCTTTCATCTCTAAAGAATTCGAAGAGTACTGCATTCAAGAGAAAATCTATCATGTATTGTTCACAGTTGGTGTTCCTAGAGGAAATGGACAAGTGGAAAGAATCCACAAGACTTTGATTCTATAACTGGCAAAATTGTCGTTGGAAGATCCGACGAAGTGGTACATGTATGTTGCAGATGTACAAAGGATCTTGAACAGTACTACATGCAGAAGTACAAAGAATACACCTTTTGAGCTCCTCACTGATGTCAAAATGCGAAATCGAGAGGATCTGAAGATTATAGAAATTCTCGAGAAAGAAGAAACAGAGATGTTAATGAAGGATCGTGTAGAAATCAGAGATGAAGCAAGAAAGAATATCCTGAGAATACAAGAAGAGAACAGAAAGTCATACAACAAGAGGAGAAAGAAAGCACGAATATACAAAGTAAATGACTTAGTAGCCATACATATTTAATGGGTCTAATTCGCAAAACAAAATCAATTTGGAGGTGGTCTAAAACTTAGACCCAAGTTTTTTGGTCCATACCGAATTACGGCAATCAAGGGAAAAGACCAATTCGAAGTGGAAAAAGTAGGACACCATGAAGGTCCTGGTCACACCTCTTCAGCTGCTGACCACATGAAGACTTGGTCTTCCGACCATATTATGTTTTTCTGTGTTTGTCTTTTTTGTATTGCAGGTAGTATCTGATGTTGAAAGAGCGAGGGAAGTTTTGAGGACAAAACTATTGTCAAGAGTGATCGAGTTGTAGGGTGGTGCGATCGCCGACCACCTGAAGGCGCTGCGCTCAGAGGCGACCAGCTGCGGCTCTTGCTTGAGCGCAGAGAAAGAGCTCCGGGAAGAGAAGGAGTTGTTCGAAAGCGCGGAGGCGAGAAAAAAAGAACTCAAAACTAATAACTGCGAGAAGGCAGTTGAGTGAACACTTATGCTGTTACTACGCGAAGGCAGTAACATCTACATGTGATACAATACATCAGTGTGTATTCAGTTGTCGTGTACATTAAACCTTTTTAAACTAACTTCAGTTACTCTTTGTGTGAGAAGAAATTTCATTCCTGTGACCCCTTCATATATATATATATATATATATATATATATATATATATATATATATA